>VMOF01000220.1:52154769-52469335 GCA_011764245.1 Trialeurodes vaporariorum
GTGGCAACTGTGCAGTTTGTCCACTATTTAAACTCATGAAAAAGATCGAAGTATTGGGTTTTCGGTGAACACCTTCGCATTCGACTTTTTACATGGGTTTAAATTGACAAAACACTGCGTTGCCGAATTGCACGCTACGCCACTGTGTTACCGACCAGTCAGTAAAATTGACTTTTAGACCTTCACTGACAGTAGACAATAACACTATTCCTTTGACATTGTCCTAAATACTAATACTTTTATGGAGAAATTGGTGAAATCCAAAAATTCCAAAAGAATTTTACGGAAATAAAATGAAGGTACGAAGGGCGTTTATGAGCTACAACCATGGGTGAATCCAGAAATTTGGCAACCATGCATTCTTCCATTTTGAACGTAGGTATGAGAAACAATCGATTCTTGATATGACCATGACCCTCTTTTACTAATCGATTGTTTTTCATATATTCAAACGAAAAGAATCGCACAGTTGCCAGATTGATGTATCCACTTCTTCTGCCCATAACCCTTTTAATCCTAAATAAAAATTAGCACGTTGTTTCTTCTCTGTTTTTGGTCCAGCTTATCACTGTGCGCCGCGCGGCGTGCCGGTCAGGTAAATGATGAACGCGACGAAAAATGAAGCGTGCGGAACGCGAGATAAAAGGCTCTCATGCGTCAAAACTAGCACAGTAAATCTTTTGCTCTGTATAGAGACGGATAATTAAGACTGATGGCTTTGCGCGCCCAAATGTCCGCGCCCCGCGCATACAAAAAAGGAGAGAGAGGGAGAGAGAGAAAAAAAACCAAGCGTGGGTATGGATATTGTATCTGACGATTAATTTCGTGGAATGAGAGATGATTTAGGTATAAAATATTTAAAAATAAAAAAACAATATCAATGGGAATAATATAAAGGCATCTGTAGTTTCAAAGAAGCGGCGTGGATCGAGGGCGAGTATATAGAGACCCTTTCAGAAGTGTCCGCTAGCGTTTAGTGAATTTTCAATTTTCATTCTTTCCAATCAAAATAAAATTTGCCTACGACCCAGTGCCGAAGTACGTGTGAAATCTGCGTAAACATTGCATTTGGTTCATTTAAACCTTTTAAAGTTATCGAACTATCTAAGGATCGGGGATGACCAACGAATTCAACCTTTTGCATGGGTTTAAGTGAACAAAATGCTACTTTGTCAGCACGTTTAGCCACTGCCTGCGACTTAGATCTTTTGATTTTAAATCGTTTCTCAAATGCAGCACCAACGCTCAAATTCATTTTCGTTCATTTTAATTGTGTACTGTGAGGAAAAACGGTGGATAATTCCAAAGATTATTGGTCTAGGTTCGCTTCTTTTTAAAATCGATCTCTAGACCGAACAGTTTCACGGAAATTAAATAATTCTCATAATTGTTTGTCGTATCGAACACTGTTTGGTTAGAACCCTCACATGAAACTATAGAAAAACTTTGCCCAGTTTTTCTTATTTTTTAGCAGGAGCACAATTAGCATCTCCTCCAAGTCTCTCACCTCTCATTTGAATCATTGAATGTATAGGTAGAAAAAGGATAGAAATATGGGGTTTTATCCATTTGTCTATTCTTGTCTAACATACGTATTGTCAACCCTTTAATTTTTTTCAGCACGGACAATGGGATTATTTCTGCCTGAACACTTTATGAAAGCAACTTAAAATATGCCTGAGATTTTGATTATAATTTATTGGCGGAAGCTTCTGCGTTGCGTATTGCATACCCTAGTTAGGATAGGCAATATGCAACGCATCTGATATGTGTGACGAATGGAAGCTCTTGCGTTGCGTATTGCATACCCTGGTCAAGCTATGCAATATGCAACATACCTGATACATGTGTTGAAGAGGATCTTCTGCGTTGCGTATTGCAAACCCTGGTCAAGATAGTTAAAATGCAACGCACCTGATGCATAAGTTGAATGGGAGACCTGTGTTGCTTTTTGCATACCCTGGTAAGGCTAGGCAGTATGCAACACACCTGATACATGTGTTGAATAAGAGGTCTGTGTTGCGTATTGCATACCCTGATCAGGATAGGCAATATGCAACACACCAGATACTTGTGTTGAAAGGAAGCTTCTGCGTTGCGTATAGCATACCCTGACTTTGTATCTACGTTCCCGCTGGTGCAGTCAGGAATAACAAGAAGGAGAAAGGCAGATGACTCCTAGAGATAGGCTACTCGCAATACTTATCTCAATGAAATCAAGCATTGCCGGTGGCCTACTTAATTACGCCGAAATTCCAGGTGTCGTCTGACATTAAGGCATCTTTTCGGTGGAAATCTGACAACCCTACATAGTCGACTAGCATCCAAAACCGAAGCAAGAGATAGCGATTGTATACCATGAACTACGTCAGATGCAGCGTAAAAAAGCCAGACCGCGCGCTCCTGTGATGACGACCGACGACCCCGCCATGCCAGGCCGGGACAGCCGCGCCGCGCGCCTTCGATACGCGCGCGATCCGGCGCGCTGCGCGAAGGCCCAGACTGAGATGGTGCTAATAGCGCAACCGAGAGACTGACCGCTGGTATATCCCACCAGGGTGCCAAGTGTGGGGGGGAGAGGGGGGACTTCTCGTGAAATATGACCGCAGTCGTCTCTTCTCCATGGCCCCCCTCTTCATTCCAGCATCAACCATTTTACCCTTTAGTGCCTCCTCTACCTTCTGTATCCACCAGAAATTCGGCCCGAATAGGAGCAACGTGCTTTGCACATACGGCCCGACAATCCTTCGACAGAGAAGCGAGATTTTATCGATACAAAAGATCGAGCATCGAGCAATCGATACCGAAAGTAAGTACACGCTTCTTTACTACATATTGGACCAGAAACTTGAGTAACACTAACGCACGGTGTCAAATTCTGCGTTTACTTTTAGCTCCAGGGATTTAATGGGTCCGTTGAAAACTTCTGCTGCAGCTTTAAGGAGGGTCGATTCCTATTTGTAAAATCCCATGAAAATTGCAGTTGCATCAAAAAGTTTCAAAAAAAAAAAAAAAAAAAATTACAAAGGTTAACTTTTAGACTTTTTAGAAAATGTGTCGAAAACATTTCATCAAAAACATTTGCAAAAATATAGTGACTGATTAGATACTTTTATAAAACAAACAAACAAATTTTGAAAATACCATTTCGGCAATCAATTAATTGTCATGAGCATTCCTAGATTTCAAAAATACTTTTGAAAGATATAGGTAATGAGTTTCGGCGAGACTCTGACAGGACTTTAAGAATGTCTATTTAAATTTCGGAGGATAAGTTAGTCACACTTGACAACGATGGGTATCATCTGTCAGATCATGCGATTCCCCTCGCCCCACGCTACGCTATGGCGCGTCAAGCCTGGCGGGCCTCAAATATAGGTAGGTACTCCATATCTTTTCTTCGATAGTCAATTCTGATGCTCGCTGGCCTGGCCTCAGCTCAGACTCATCATTCACCGGTTCGTGCTCGAACTCATTTGTAATAATTGGTTACCTAAACGAACTTGACGATCCGAGCTTGATTTCAAAGACTCCGCTCACAAAGAATGGGGGAGGGGGAGAGAAAGGGTGTTCGGTTTGATCCGTGCAGATCGCCATCGCCTTAACTGGAATCGACTGCGAGGGTATCCCTTCGCTTTAGACTGGGCGTCTGTATTCATTGACCTTGATGGATTGATTCTAATTTATAATTAAGAGGCAGTAGCAAAGTGTAAATATAGCAACATTGTCTTTTGCCCATTTAAACCCGTGCAAAAAAATCGAACTTACAGGCAGTGACGGCTCGTGCAATTTGGCAACCATGATTTTTTGCCATTTAAACCTATGCAAAAGTATCGATATATTGGGGGTGCAATCGCACCTCCTGAAGATAGATTGTTTTACATACGTTTAAATGGAGATAACCAGTTGTTGCCACATTTCACGAGCCGCTATACTGCTTATAGGTGTGTTGCGTTGTGAACAATCTCCATTTCCACATTTTATATTCATAGCTTTAAATGGATAGAATACAGTGTTGCCATATTGCATATTCCACCGCTTGAAAGATAATCAAGGATCTTGCTATGACTTTCAATAGAAACTATCCCGGTAGAAATTTTCACTTTTCCATTCCTCAGCCAGTTTTAAACATTTTTTTTTTTTTTTTTTTTTTTTTTTTTTTTTTTTTTTTTTTTTGCAGTTTTCTGGTTTTTAAGTCTGAAAGTATTATTGCCTCTTAAAAGTATGCCATATAAAAATCTAAAACTCCATGAAAAATAATGAATGTTATAATCCAGGCCCGTTTCGATGGGAGAACTTTCTTTCGAAGGTCATAGTACATCGATGCAACAGCTTGCGCTTCGACTTCTGACTCGACTTCAGGCCATTTAATTTTCGGCAAGAGTCATTCACAAGTTAATAACGCGGAGATAAATAAATTGTTAACAAAAAATGACAGGCATTCCAATAAAAAGTTCCCAAAGAGGAATTCTGGTAGTTTTCATGAAAATTCTGGTCTTTTTGAGTAGTTACATTGTCTCCCATCTGACGAAGTGGCGTTGCCGGCCTTCGCAACTTTTTAGGAGAGCGAAAACGAAATTTAATGACTCCTTTGGCTTTGATAACTTACGCCTACTCGTTTTCTGTTATAACTTGAAAACTATTGAGAATTTGAAAGTTTTGATATCATAGTTGGAAAGAACGTAATTTTTTACATAGGAATCGAAGAAAAGCAATTGATCAAATTTCGACTTACGAGTTACTGTACGTCAGATGGACGACGAATTAATACACCAGATTATTCCTGTCAAAAATGACACATTATTCAGTTCAAAAATGCCGGAATTATAATTAAAAATACCAGAATTCTTGTGAAAACTGCACAAATTCTTATGCCAGAACTTTTTATTAGAATTCTGACTATTTTTCGTGGAACCGACTTACGAGTTACTGTACGTCAGATAGACGACGAATTAATACACCAGATTATTCCTGTCAAAAATGACACATTATTCAGTTCAAAAATGCCGGAATTATAATTAAAAATACCAGAATTCTTGTGAAAACTGCACAAATTCTTTTGCCAGAACTTTTTATTAGAATTCTGACTATTTTTCGTGGAACATTTGTCTTCGTGAGGTCTCTTTAATACTAAGTTTTAGTCAATTCGGAATGATTTAAGCCTCAGACACCAGCCTACAAAGATTGATAGGGTCTGGATTCGTTTTAACACCAATTTCATGTGTGCTCTGAACATTATGGAAGCATTTAGCGTGACGACACAAGTGGAGTGCTGTGTGACCTATAAAAATACATAGCCTCCAAGTTGCCTCACTAGTTGAAAATAGCTTTGAGTTGAAAGTGCACAACACGATCTATGTATATAAATCTTTTACGGAATACATTTTCTGAGAAGCAGTATAAGCGTATTTTCGCCAATAATGATGTAGACCACAGCAAATTGAGCCAATTTGGAGGTTACGTTCTTTTGTTGGGTCATGAAATTCTATTGCACTCCGTTGGTGACGTCAAAGTCAACAATAGATGTTTCTATTTTTATCAAATAAGTGTGATTTGCTTTTCTGCAGTATTGGGCTCATTTTTTGTGATGGTGACTTTTTTAAAGCTACGTTTCCTTGCGAAGAAAAAGCGCTGGAGACAAACCACTAAAAAAAATCTTTCCGATATTTTTCGAGATCCTTTCAACTCTTAAATAATTCCGGTGTTATTTTACACTTTGATCAAAAGATATTATACATGTAAACATGAAAACTTGAAGGGTGGAAATCGGCCGATTAATTGGTGGAAGTCATAATGTCTCCATGTATTGGTCATATACGCTTGAGAAAAATGCAATTCAAAGGTCAAAAGGAACTTTACAAAATATCCGTTCATTACAACCGGACAGCGTTTGAGAGAAATGATACTTGAATGAACCGGGCTGTGACTGCAGTAATGTATCCACTGGCATTACGTGCAATCTGACAATGTCGCATATAGTCTTTTGAAACCCACGAAAAAGGTCGAACTATTGGGGGTGCATAATGTACTCCCTCGAATCGATATTTTACAAGGGTTTAAATGGAAAAGACGCAACTTTTCCAGAATGCACAAGACACAACTGAGAGGAATGTATTTACTTATTTATATATTTTACCTTTTTTCTTGGAAATCATTCCGGAAAAATGTTCAGCTAAGATGCCAATAATTACTGATATCCGCAACGTATAACTTTATGCAAATCTCATTTAGCTCAACGTAAATTTTTCAAATTTACCGCCAAATTTGGCAATATGTCCCTTTCTGAAAATATAGCAATATAGCTCTTAGGCGTGTATACATGGGATTTATTTTTGAATTGGCACAGAAGTCTGGGTTTTGTGGCAACGTCCGATATCACTTGCTTATTCTACCCTGTACTTACAGCGCTGTCCAAAGAGGGTTTATACTTATTAGTTATTCTCTTATTCCATTATTGATTGTATAAGCAGTAGAATTTTGAAATCTATTAAACAAAAACAAGTCTCATAAAACATGTACTTACTTTGCAAATGTACTGCACGATGTTGCTTTCCTTTTCTTTTGCAGCCAAACTTCCAGCTATAACTTGGAGGTTTATCATTATCAGTGACGAACTATCGCAGGTCACGAAACCAGGTGCGCTTCGTTATTCACCTCCCTCCTTTAGTCCATTCACCCTATTCCCCCACTTTTTTTTTTCATTTCATATTAAATTATACTGATACTAACGTGGCTCGTAGTTACTATGCTTTAAATTAATTCATAAATTTGGAATGATTGTTGCATCCGAATTCTCAACTATTTCATCACTCTCAAGGTATAGATCGATACACTTAGACAAATGAGCTCGCAAGGAATATCTCTCTCGATAGCTATTAGGTTTGGTAGTCAGATCATCAGAGCCAGTTTATTCAATCAGAGATCGTAAACCGACAGACGTCACCCATGTTACTGTATTATGTGTATGTATCGACTCTGTAAATTGACCAATGATAGAGGTCGTTTCAGAAGTGTAGGCGCAACTAAACCGACAATCTTTGGATTTTTTCAACATTATTTCTCATGTTAGAAAGTGAAAATTATTGAAAATGAATCTAAACGTTGGCTTTTCGTTAATGAAGCCTTAAAAATCAAAAAATTAAAGTCGGAGGCAAGTTTTATTTTCATTTGAAGGAATGAAAATTAAAAATTCGCCGAAGATTATTGATGGTCTAGATGAGCCTACACATCTGAAACGAGCTCTAACCCACTTTGTGTTGTAATAGTTAAATTCACCACTTTTTTTTTTTTTTTTTTTTTTTTTTTTTTTTTTTTTTTCAGTGAGTAACTGTACCTTGCACTACTCTTGCATTTGGTGTAATCTCTTTTTGGTGTTAAAAATACCCACAAAGTTTGCAATTATCTTTCCAGAATCATATCACGTAGTCTCCCTAGTAGTGGCGTAGCGTGCAATTTGGCAACGTTGTATTACGTCCATATAAACCCGCGTAAAAGGTCGAATACGAAGGTGTCCACCGAACACCCAATACTTCAATATTTTTCATGGGTGCGAATGGACGAACTGGAACGTTGCCAATTTGCACGCTGATTTGGCTGTTTCAGTTAAGAAAAGATGTAGGAACTATTCCAACTTATTAGAGCTATTCCGCTCGATTTCAATAATCAAGCAAGAGTGAGTTGAATTTATGTTTTAACTTTTCAAAATGTAACAATAATAAAAACAAGCATAAAATGCGTCAGTAAATTTGCAATATTTTCCCCCGGTGAGTACTTTTTTTATTGCTTTCGTCTTTTATTTGATAAATTTGATTGTTTTCTTAGATTTGTTAGAGTAAAAAAATGTCATTTAATCAATCAAATAAAACACTATAAGATGACTCCAAAATATAGTTATTCACAAATGATTATTTCCCATCAATATTTTGAATATTGCAATGAAATCTGGAAAACTTTGTGGGAAAATAAATCAAACTAAATTTCTGTCGAACAGAGCACTTTTTCAAAACAGGAAACTAAACTGCTGAATTGCAAAACAAGAGGGTTTGACACCGCACTTGGTCGATCTGCATCAGTGTTTGTTCGAAACCGTCTGGATGGTGGATGGTGAGACTGTGGTTGTACTCAAAGAGTATGGGATTGAAAACCAAGGAAAGACGCTGATTCAGCGAGTATTTCGAAAAATTTATTGATGTATAGGCACATAAAATGAATGAAACGTATAAAAATATAAACATATCTTAAATGTAAAAAGAGATCATTGTGTTCCACTTAGCAATTCAAATTCCAAGCAGAAATACGTAATATTACAAGCAGCCACGCGAGGAAACGTCAACATGTGTCGTGAGTCCAGCTCCGGCATTTCTTTGATTATTCTTATGTTTTTAGTTTTGTTTTGTTTTTTTGTTTTTTCTATTCTCTTTTCCTTTTCCTTCCTATTGGTTAAAAAAGTATCACTTGCGAGGTTCCTGAGTTTCCACATCCGTCAAGAGGATCTGTTTCAACAAAAAAAAGAAAACGATAGGGATAAAATAAAATAAAACAGGAGTGTTGGACAAACAGATGACAAAGGGTTAAATGCTGATTTTAATCGTGCGCGGAAAATGTCAATGTGCACAGAAAAAAAAATACTGGTAAAATCTACCATCTTGGCGTCAGCTATCAAGTAGTTGGTAAATGCAACGAACATTATGGTAAATTAAGTTATTTTGTTGGTACATTTTACCATAGTGTAGTAAAATTTCCCATACTTGATAGCTAACTCCAAATTCAGCTATGCAGATGGTAAATTCTACCAGTTATTTTTTTTTCCGTGTAGGTTGTGTAATTATTTCTCTGAAATTGTTTGAAATTCTGAAACAAAAAATTTGGTCGCACAGTAATTGCTCCTCTCAGCATATTCATACGTACGCTATTGAGCAGACGGAAATATTATTTTCTAATTTCAACGATGCAAGAAAAAAGACGCAATTAAAGATGCTTACAAAGAAAGCTTTCGTACTTTTGATCCAACTGATTTTTTCATTTTTTGACGCCACCGCTGAATTCAGTCCAGATCTTCCTATATACTGTCGATAGAATTTAAGCAGCAGATACATCGTAGTCATTTTAAGTTTTCGCATCATTAGATTGGCTTTGATTTAGATCAAAATCAATGCTCGAAATCGCTTTTTTCGAATTTGTCTCACAAAAGACCTATTGAAAGCTAATTAAGGAAATTGGATTCGAAAAGTTTTAATCGCGTAGGAAAAATTCAACGGAAAAAATTTAAAGAATTTTCGAACAGATGATTCTGCTGCAATAAAAGTGGATAGAATATTTAACGCACAATTTGATTGTCGTTTTTATGAGCTTTTTTTTGCGGAATGGAATCCTGCGCTATTTTGCACCGCGCGCCGGGGGAGAATAAATAAAACAAAAGGAAAGATGAGCACCGACAAAAAACAAAGATGAGAGAACTGAAAAAGATCTTTGTATAAAGGCTGTAAAAATGTTGTGGTAGGAGAAGAGGAGAATGAAATAAAAGTTGATTCAATTTTAAAGACAGACTTGACACGGAGCGGTCATAAAAAACTACATTGTTTTTCTAGAAACATTGTAATTTGTCGACAGGAAAATTCTAATGGGATCCATTATATTTTACTGCCACTGAGAATACTGTTTGGCATCGAATTCGACAGACATTGGTATACTTGTAGCTTTAGTTAAAAAAATGAACTGCTGAATCAACAAAACAGTATTGTTAAACACCACGAATGGGGCTGTTGCATGCTATAAGCGATTTAATAGTTGATTCTGACGTAAAAACCTTGAAAAATAACGATGGCAGCGCTAAAAAATTCCGGAATCCACTCCTAGACTCAATAAACGATTTTAATAGCGAGGGCGTAATGGTGGCTGATGAGGGCAGTAGATAATAATGGGAGATTTTCATCTAACAATACTGTAAATCCATCAAGAAGTGACCAATAAGAGACGACTTCACTACACTCTGATGAGATCGGAATCTCTCATTATTACTGCCCTCAGCATTCAGCAACTATTACGTCCTCGCAAATAATAGCTTTTATTGAGTTAAGGAGTGGATTTCGGAACTTTTTAGTACTGCCATCGTAAGTTTTTGAGGTTTTTACACCAGAATCGACTATTAAATCGCTTAAGTCATAAAAAGTGTGCAACAGTCCCATTGTGAGAGCAACAAAATATTTGTGACTCACTTGCAAATTAGTTAATTCAACAATTCATTTTGTCCGTTTAACAACACCATTCTGTTAATTTAGCATTATTTTTTTTTAAATTGACATAATCATTTTGCGGTTACGATTATTTACGGCAGAATTGTTACATCATCGAATTTTCTTTCAGCAGTGCGTCTCACTTGCTCTCTTTCTCTTTTTTCTGGTCTCTGTTTGCTATTACATTCATTCTCTTTTCCCACCAACTCTTTCTCTCATCTAATCTGTTGTCTCTACGCTCTGCTTGCTGATTCCATTTCCTCTTTTTTTTTTCATCTCATATTCGTCGACTCGCTTATTTCATCCGCTGTTTTTTATTTCCTTTGATAGATAGATTTTTGTTTTCAATTAAAACCGGTTATGATTTCGGTTTGACAAAACGCAAAACATTTTGGTTGTGTTTTTTTTTCTTCCACTTTTTTTCTTTCTGTGTTATGAAAAACCTCTTCATTATCATTTGAAAAGATTAAACTTCTCGACGGCTCGTGTTCGTGTTTAGCCATCTTGTGGGTAGAGATAATCGAGGATGCGGAATCGAGTTTTTTTTTTTTTGGAGGCAGGAATCGAAGCAGTTGAGCGTGACAGTGACATATTCGATGACTCCCAACAACTCGTGTGATTTCTACTGCGAACAACGGTGAACTGACGTGATGCGTGATGCGTTCGGTGCCTACACGTGTATTTTATTGACACTTAATTATAATTTCGGTTATTTATCTCTCTTTCCTTTGATTCCGTCCAAGTTTTCTCACCTTATTCTCTCTCTACATTTTTCTTATTCTTACTTTCCTAACTCCTCGCACTCCCTCTTAAAACCTTCGAGTTCGGCGTTACATTTTTAAAGTACGGATTTTGAATAACTTAATCAGAACGGAAACTCCCATAGGAATTTATGGAAGCAGTGTTGCCGATTTGTCTGGAAACGACTTTATTTTCCCCACGTACTTGTGTGTAAACATACTGGAATAATCATACTGTGCAATAATCCCGCGACAAAATAATTTTGTGGTCACACTTTTTAACAATACAATTATTGTTAAATCATCATTCTTTAATTTTTTTTTTTTTTTTTTTTTTTTTTTTTTCAGTGCAGATAACGCAGATAAATAGGAAGAGAAAAAAAGATCTTAGAGAGAGAGAGATGAAAGACCAGAGTAAGAGAATGAATAAGATACGAGTGATGAAAGACAAAGAAATTATAAGGATTGGGAAAGGAAGAAAGATTGGAGATTATCGAAAGAAAGTGTGAAAGACGTGAGAAAGGGAAAGACAGAGAAGGAAAGAGAGTGAGGGAGACGCGGTAAAAAACGAAAGATGAAGAGAGAAAGCATCAGTTACATACATCCAAGGCTGTTCGTAATGTTAGTATGTGTACTAACTAAGCCACGTCGCGTTGCCATCGAATCGCACTGCAGCACGCTGGATGGAAACACAGATTATCCGGGACAAGGAAATAATTTGTTCGTTTTTTAATCGAAAACATTTTAGAGCTGTTATTTTCTTGTAAAAATCACATCAAATGACTCTTTTTAAACTCATCAATGAATTCTTTCACACATTTTTACACGTTTTTTTTTTCTCTCTTTTTGTGGTTCATAATCTTGAGATTTATTCGTAAAATTATGTCCGGGAAATTTCATGTTTTTATCAACTGTGCGCGGTCCGGCCGCCATCCTGGCGTATCTCCGTGAAATAGACGCTTAAGTAGCTGGACTAGGGTTTGGACCGATTCCAATTGAACCCGGCTGGATAAATCAATTTAGACCGAACCGATTCCTGGAGTCATATACCGATACACCGCGACGACCAATCGACCCCCTAAAGGATTGGATCGGTCGCAATTCGAAAGTTGAACTCTTCTGCCGGTCCACAAACGTAAACTCTATTCTATTCGTTCAGCCACATGATTAAACGTACTTAGATAGACGCGACGCACAGAGGATCAATAACATGGAATTTGCTGGACTTCATTTTACGAATTAAAATGAAGATTATGAACTATAATTAGTAAGATTCATTTTTAAAAAAAGTGTGTACAATTTAGAACATAAAATGAGTCATTTAACAAGGTTTATTACGTGAAATAACTGCACTAACATTTTTATAATGCAAAAAAAACAGAAAATTTCCATGTCCGGAAAATCCGTGTTTCGGTCTAGTGTGCGACGGGCGAAAGCTTTGGAGTTCGATAATTCGGTGTTTGTTGTCTCTGTACACTGAAACATAACGCCGATTAGATAACTAAAATCGAAAGCGGAGAAGTTCCATAGTAGGAGTTAAGCATAGAGATGCCAATTGCAAGATCGTGAATGGATACATTTAAGAGTGACATCACAGTTCACACCTCACAGCTCGAGAGACGAGATATCGAATCGTTCACAGAAAATACGATACCTACACAAAATTCACCATAGTTAATGGGGCTCATGCCAACTTTAGCTATACAGGTGATGATGGAAGAGTTGCGATTCTTGCATAAACAACTGGGACCAAAAAATGTATGGTCCCGCACTGAAAAATGTGGCAACGTTGCAGTTCGTCCATTTGAACCCGTGTAAAATATCGATTCAAGGGAGTGCACTGTGCACCCTCAATACTTCAACTTTTTTCATGACTTTAAATTTGACTGACTGCAGCGTTGCCAGATTTCACACGTTGCCACTGGTGATGTGTTTTCATGTTTCAGACTATTTCAGAGCTGCAAAGCAAAGTGAGACATTTTTGCTGAGGCCTGAAATACCGCACTCGACAAGCCTCTATTATACAAGTAAGGACTTGTAGTGTTAGGATATACGTGCGAGGGGGGGGGAAGAGAGGGTAAACTAGAATAGAGCTCTCTGTGTTACAGCTGACACTTAAACTCATCTATCACTCTCGGGCGTTATGAATTTTAATTCCCGCGAAAAACGGATGAATGTGTAATTATTATTTTGCGCGCCGCGATGAACAATTCCTCATCATATACGCAGAGGATGCACAAACAAGAGGGCTAAAAGTTGGATGTCAATTAGTTTTTCCGTTGGACTGTTGAACGGATGAGTGCAGAATTTCTATGGATAAGTATACACAGTGTGTTCCAAAGGTTCTAGATCCAATAGCACGCTGACCAAAAAAAAAAAAAAAAAAAAAAAAAAAACCTAAATGGGGCTCTTGCCAACTTTTGCTGTGAGAAATTGAATATAGTCCAATCTGATGTGAAAACTACCAAAAATCACGAAAAGCACAAAAAGAAAGTCTAAAATTTTGTAAGACTACTCACATAACTGCTTGAACGACAAGATCGTATTGGCGGTTCAACGCAGGTATCATATGGGAGATTCTTGTCTAATTTGTCACTTTCTCAACGGAAACACAGAGATATGTCTCAAATGGGATATGGATCTCCCAAGATACCTGCTTAGCTCCGTCAATAAGCCCGATTTTGAGAGTGAATTTTGTGATTTTTTAGTGTATTCATCGAAATTTTTACAGGTTCATAAGCAAGAGTCAACTTTTCGATCAACTGTAGCAACAGTTTGCAAGAGCCTCATCATTACCGCCTACGGTAACTTGAGTACCTTCCCTTTACAGACCAGGTTTGTTCAAGAGATCGTCACTTTTTAATATACAAAGGAAAGGTAGTTAACTGTTCGTACTCGGGGGAGTTGTAATTGCCTATGCAAAAAATTGCAGGCGCCCGACTACTCCTTGCAAGTGACGACATCCAGAATTGCATTGATTCGGAATCATGAAACTGGAACAATGTGAAATATACTTGAGGGAAAAAAATTAGTGTACTCGGGCTTTGTCCATAAAGGGTTAAGCTTAAGATGGAGTAAAAAAGAAAGAGATTGGAGCTTGGGTTTCCTTCAGACTTGAAAATAATTTTTATTGAAGAATCACAGAAGTCAAGACTTTCCACTCGCTTACGAGTCATAGGGGCCTAAGACTTTTGAAACATACTATACATATGTGCATGTATAAATATGTAAGCTAGGTAGGACTAAGAGAATGGTGGAAGTTGAATGGGTGGTTAATACACTCGTTGGTACACTCGTCCTAGAGTTCTTCTGCCGTGCCTTTAATGACTTGGAGCGCGCACACACACTCACACACATTCATACCTATACGCATACATGGCACACATGGCAATAGACACGCGGCTCACATTGTTGGGTTGCTGTATACTCACGGCTTTACATGCAATTTACCTAGCACCTAGCTTTAGCTACTGCCTCGATTTAGTTTTAACACCCTAATTAAACAGCGAAGCCGAGTTCATACGTACGTGTAAGTATACATCTCTGTGGTGCAGAGAGGCTCCGTGATGAACATTTGTTGCTCCGTTAATTAGGATTACTTTGGAGATAGTCAAGTTTTATTACGTGGACTTTTAAAAAAAATATATATGTATCAACGACTCTCACGAAATTGGCAAGTTGTAAACAAGGAGAAGGACAAAACCTACGGTATCGGCATCTTGAAAAGCGAGGTTAGTAATTTTTTTTAAGTTCTCTAGAACATTTCGGTTGAAGTTTTATTTTTCGTAATTTTTGCGGTGATGGCGAATGCATATGAGAAGCTCTAATGGGTTTGTTGCAAACCTTTTCTACAGTGCTATAGAGTGATCGATCTCATGTAAAATCACGTGAAAAGTCCATTGGTAGCAGCAGAAAGTCATAAAATCTAATAATAAACTCACAAGAGGCATTTAACTGCAATCCAAGATGGCGGTAAAATATCGAGCAACCTGTATGCAAGCACCATGAACATTCAAGATGGCCAACTTCACAACATCGATCACAACCAATCACAACGTAAACTAACTTATAAACTCCGAAGCTGTGAGGTTGTTAACGTTGGTCATCGTGGATATTCACTGTGCGTGCACACAGGTGAAACTTTTCCAAATTTCAATCCGATGGATCGCTTTTCGGAAAAGTCGTGTTCCTTCACGGCTCCTTCAAATATTTGAATTGGTTCAGGGAAACTTGGGGGAGGGAGGGAAGATAAAAGAGAGAGAAAAGAAACAATATGATAAAGGAAAATGAAATGAAACAAAACAAAAAAAGAAGTCAACGAAAAAAAAAATGGTTCCTTACATCGTCAATTGTTTTTGATGAGAGCTCAAGAGGTAAATGCTACTGAAATTTGGAATGCCAAGTTTGTTTTTTTCGAAATAACCCAGAACAAGATGGAGGCGTGCCTTAGGTGCAGTTTGACTGCCATCGATTCAGTGAGCTTCAGTTCAGCTGCGCTGCGTCACATCACTAAATCAGCGCAACGGAGGCGGCGCGATGAATCAGCTGTGCTGTGCTGATTGTCCTTTCACTCACGGGTCCTGCCATTTCGTTGACTAAATCTATGAACAATCCCAAAAATACCCACCAAATTAAAATCATGAAAGAAAGAAAAAAAAATGAAGGCAAAAACAAAAGAAAAATTAAATTGCAAAAAGAAAATAAATATTATATAATAATTAAATAATAGGTAAATGATATGATAAGTAAATAAAATATGTAAATGAAATAATAAGAAGTATATTGCTACTCTAAGCGGACGCTCCTAATGTACCTATAGGTACCCCTTCATTTTAAGGCAACTTTTCCAAGTTCCGACCGCAGGTATGCCACGTTATGCATTTGAACCCCTGAATGAGCGGACTATATGATAGTTCCCCGGAAGAAATTTTTACTCCCTACGATTGACCGCTTAAAGGATGTTTTACTGAATTAATTCATTCATACGAGCCCAGCTTGGATACACGAATTTGTCCTTCTTCCGTTTCGGCCGTTAGAATACATGTATTAGAAAAAGACAGCAGAGTGGGCCATCCAGTGAGTTTAGCTCCTATCTCCCTCCTGTTTTAACGCACGTGTTCAAATGAGAAGAGATAGAGAAAGAAAAATTCCTGTATCTACCTGTGATACGAACATGTCGTTGATCTCAATACGAAATCGAGTTCGACTGGTATTTCTATAACTCCATTCTTTTGTTTTATTGCTTAAAATATTCCTACGAGGTTGTATTTAACATGAATGTTTACTAATTATTGTGAAAGTGAAAGGAACGATGTTTACTAAAAAAAAAAAAAAACACGCAAGTGATAAGCAAACAGCAATATAAGATCATTTTATGATTATGGCTCTTAAGATTAACTGGTGTCATTGTTACGGTCATAAAGAATAGGCACCTGTTAATTTTCCGTCGAAGTCGACGGAAAAAAAGAAACAAAAATCGTCAAGTTTGCAAAGCGAGTTGAGAATTCCAATTTTATTCATTTTATAACTCAATAGTCTTAAAAAAGTGACGCGATAAAATCAACATTTTGATGAATAGTAATGGTGCGGAGTTGCGTACAATCTGGCAACAGCATATTTGACTAACTCAAGATAATGTCAGAGATCAAATCTGAAGGTGTTTACTGCGATAAAGTTCGATATTTTTCATAGGTTTAAATGAACTGAATCCATCGCCATCGATCGATCGTTCGATTTATCTCTCGATCCAATCCTGATTCTCTGCCCTCGACTATTTTTTACTATTAATATCCACGATGGTTTATTGTTTTTTTTTTTTTTTTTTTTTTTTTTTTTTTTTTTTTTTTTTTTTTTTTTTTTTTTTTTTTACACTTGCGTTAACTGCACGCGTCTTCGAGATAAATTTAAAAACCATCGACTAAACAGAAGCAAGAGTTTGTGAGCAAACGCGTAGGAGGTCACAGGATTTCCAACTTTACAAAAGAGAATTCAGCAAAACTTATTAAAAAAAAAATAATAATAATAGTAAGGAGGAATATGATATCTAGTGGTAAAAATTGGAACACGTCAAACAGGAGCTGAATACTTAAAAGGTCGAGAACTTTAATAAATAATGATTAAAAAGTAACCCAACACAGCTTTGCTGCAGCAATGAAAAGCACTGTGCTTTTCATGGCTGAAGCGCTAGGGAGCTAGGATCTTCAAAATCACTTTAACGCGTAAAATTACGTAGAAATGAAAAATTAATAATAATAATAATTAACACTGGTGTGTGCTTGGAGGGAGAAGGGGTGCCAAAGAGAAAGGGCGCGTTCTATATAATTCTTCGGAGTACTGCACCGGTGCAAAAAAGATTATTGTATCCTGAGTTATAGTATAACTATATCTGTCGGAACTGGTAGCTATTCATAATCTTTCCTGCACCGCGGTGCAATAATTCGGTGAGTTCTAGAACGCTCTCAAAAAGGAGAAAGGTTGAAAGGCAGCAGCGTTAAACGGTGTGCATTCAAAACCTGACGCTCCGATAATTTAATTATCGGCGGTAAAATGAGCGCGGGGTAGCGCGAATTTCATGCAGAGGAAGGGAAATTTCCCAGAGTCCGGAACAAGCTAGCAAGTAGCAAAGCATTGCTGCCCATGCACCAACGCTGGGAACTCTAAATTCCAATTTACAGATAGAATATTATCTGATGCTTCGAACTCGCACGCTCAAATGAGTCCCAAAAAGCGCACCTCTGTTTATTTCCGGTAGATATATTCGCAAAGACATGGTATATACAACTGGTATCAAGCTAGGCGAAAAATTTGGACGAGGGGAGAGTAAAAGTGGAGTTGTTATTATGCGAAGTCATGTTGGATCTACGCTTGAATTTTCCCAACTCCACTTGCATCGTATGCGGTGAGTGTTGTCAAACTTGGCGGGAGATTCAAAATTGAGTTAAATAGGAAAATACTTATAAATTAATACGCTGAAATACAGCTGCATAGTCTCTTCAATTTCGGTATAGTGTAGAAAATTGTAAAAGTGATTGGTCCGTACACTCATTGCAACAACTCTCAGGTTCCTCGCAAAGTCGCAAGTGGCATGAGCAATGTGCATCCAAAGACGGATCCAGCAATCTGGCAACTACGCATTCTTCCCATTTGAATGTATGGTATGCAATCGATTCTGAAGGGGACTAGAGCCCCGTGACTAATCGATTACTTCTAATGCAATCAAATGGGAAGAATACGCTGTTGCCAGCTTGCTGGATCCGTCAATGCATTTTGTACCCTACAGACCTGTCTGCCGAATCTTTCTTTCAGTTCTAGAGGTTAGGAAGCCGATTTGAAAATTCATGTTTTATTTTATCATTATATAGTTTTTACGTAGTTGAATTCAACTAGCAATTTCTGCCAAAAAGAGTAGAAATTCTTCGATGTCATGACGAATTATGTTTACATTTCGCCAGTGGCGGCTCGTGAAATTTGGCAACCGTGTCCTCCTCATATTTAACCAATGTAAAACAATCGATTCTCCCGGAGGCTGTCAGCCTCCGTAAGAATCGATTATTTTACATACGTTTAAATGGAAAACTTGCATGGTTGCCAAATATCACGAGCCGCCACAGCATTTCGCCTACCTTCCAAAATTGAGCATACATAACTATATCGTAGTATCACAACGCTACGGTATAGCTCACAATTGAGACGATCTCCCAAACTAGATTCCATAAAACATCATGAATAATACATATAAATAAAAAGAAAATGAATTTAAAACGTAGATAAATTTTGTTTTCTTGTATAAAACATCATACGTGCTCTACAGCAGAAATCGTCATCAGAAAAGCGTTGGGATTTCGAATAAAGAGCGCACGGTCCCTTTCCTTCCAAGACCCCACCCCAGTTGTACGGATTAATGCATAAAGGAGCCAACTGATATTGATTTCGTATGCAGTTGGTTTCTTTCTGCATTGAAATCATCCAATCGAGAGTCGTGACACACGTGTGAGACAAATCCGAGATATCAACTCGCGCAAAGTCGACGCGACGCGCGACGGTGCTTGGTGGTGTCAACGAGGAGCGTCAAGATCTCGATTTTGACCTGAACTTGACCCTTGACCTTGAACTTGTACTTCTACTTGAAAAAGTATTGTTCCACATGCAATCTCTTTTGTACATTTATCATGGTTTCCTGCAGAGCTCGGAAAACGGAAATCTGTATCTGAGTATATAACTGTAATAAAGTTTAAAAATATAGGGCTCTCTGCACACGGTACCACATCCTTCGGAGTGAGCGAGCAAGATAAAAGAACGAAACCTTTGTGTCCCGCAGAAAGTCACATATTGTACGCGACACTGTCCAACGGTATGATCTGCACTGGCGCAACCAGGATCTCTTCCATCTCTCTCACTTCCCATTTGAATGTATAAGTAGGAAAAGGACAGAAAGAGGGGGTTTGATCCCTTGTTCATCCTTGTCTGACATAAGTTTTTCAATGGAGAAAAGAGAGAGATGAAGAAACTCTCGGTGCGCTGCTGATCAGAGACAATACATCGCCATACGTCAAGTAATAGTGTTTTCTGCTCGAAGGATACACGACGTGTAAAAGGCATCCATAATTTATGCGATAAAAGGATGTCAATCGCGACCCTTCCGCACTTCCGAAGTATAAAGTCACTGAACCACCGTACAAATAACGTAACCGAGCCAGATTTAGACTGATAATGATTCTTCGACGTCATCACAGAAACCGTCTATGTGTATACGTAGACTCCTTCTTCGGAGCATTGATTTCATGCTCGCTCGTATTGGTCATTCGCGTCCCACTTAAACGCTCGTATTTTTCAACGGTCATTTTTCGGCTCTCCTATAAGGAAACACTTTAGTTGAGGTTTTAAAAATTTCTTTGACAATTTTCCATTTCCTCCCAAAACCAAACTTATATTGGACGACCCACAATATGTATACAGGAGATATTTTGACCACGTATTTTTGGGGATCAAAATAAGACTGCAGATCTCAGTAAAAATGGGTAAAAATTGTTTGCCAAGGGTAATTTAATACGTTTTATCCGTTTTTGTGGTCATAATTTTTGGAAAGGGTCAAGAAGGGGGGCTAGGGGGGCTCAGTTTTTAAATTGAAAAATCACCAAAATCTGCAACGTCAAAACTCAAAAGTATGCCGAGTCAAATTTGAAAGTGGAGGCGAGGGCGGTTCCTTGTCCCTGGTCTGCTCTTCCCCCTCAAACATCTACATATCCTTTGAAACAAAAGCAGACGAGAATGTCATTGTTAAAAAAAAAAAAAAAAAAAAAAAAATCGTGGGACATTGAATTCTCAGGGTCCTCACAGACATCGAGGAAGAGGATGCGCAACTTAACGGACGGTGGTCGCGAAGGGCGACTAAGGGGTACAGCTGGGGGGGGGGGGGGAAGAAGAAGCAGGACTTAATGAGGGGAAAGTTGAGTGGAGCGTCTTAATGAGTGCCGATGCGAAATGGAGGAGGGGGGAGGATATGGGAAGCAAACAGGGGAAGTGGAGTGGGGGGGGGGGAGTTAGGAGGAGGGGGAGAGGGAAAGAAAGGGGGCGCCTCCTTAAGTAGCCCGGCATATGCAAGAGCAAGAGAGAAAGAGAGAGAAAGCTCGACACATGCAAGAGCAAGAGAGAGAGTGCGAGAGAGAAAGAGGATTCAGGACATCGCGGCAAGCTGTTACTTGTTGGGACAGCGCGAGCTCGATCCCCACGCCCCCTCGATACTTGTGGAAAGGGAGGGCGGGAGGGTAGCGGAGAAAGGGGGGTGTGGGGAGTGTTAGCGGTCAGAGCGAAATAAATTGCGGTCATTAAAAATAATAAATAAATAAAAAGAGTCGCGGTCGATCCAAACGATCGGTTTCAGAACATTTAAAATCACCGCCGATACGCCGCACGATACGCAAAAATCACTGATTTTACGGCCAAAATTATCAGGATTCTTAAAAAAATACCCGTCACTTTCGTCGAAAGTTTCAAGAATCAATCACAAGCTCTGAATCATAATCGATTCATGTAAAACATTTTTTTCATGGAAAATAATGTGTAATACATATAATTACACTTAAAAAAAAAAAAAAAAAAAAAAAAAAAAAAAAAAAAAAAAAAAAAAAAAAAAAACTAAAAATGCTTTAACAATTCTAATGTTTAATGTGATGATCGCAAAATGGTAAAAGTAAATTTAACAAAACGCGTTAATGAATCGACTCATCATGATGGATAAACGGACAAAAAATATTGTTAAATCAACTACTTAATCGGTAAGTGAAATTCACACCTAGTTTGTTGCTTTAAAAATTCGCTCTGTTAGTTTCACGCAATACTGTTTTGATCATTTAGCACCCCTTTTATTAATTTAACTTTATTGTTTTGTGGTAACCGCACTTTTAACATTAAAACTCTTGAATCAAATAATCATTTTTTATTTTTTTTATCAGTCTAGACTAGCTTCCAATACGATATAGATAGTCTTAGAAGCTTTTAAACGACAGTTATTTCAAGGTGAGATTTTAACTTAGAAAATTTGGTCCACCTGATCGGTCATTTTCTGCTCACTGAGGGTCGCGCGCGGTGTGTTCTATGCTTCCTACTGCACATACTGCATACATTAGTTGACCTCTACCGCTCTACCTTTACATCCGATGATCCACGGCATCTCCCATAGATCCTCCCCTCCTACTTCTATATATACATATACATATACATATATACCTCACAGCCTCGCCCTCCCCGGTAGAACTGCGGTAATCTCCATGCATAGCGCTCTCTACAAGTTCAAGTGCTAGGGCTATGACCCAATTACAATTAAATGTTAATGCACACATATGAACCGAACGGCGGCGATGCATGGCCCTACTGAACCGAAACCAAATCGAAGCAAACCGAACGAAACCGAGACACTCATCGGGAGTCGATACGGAGGAATTGGAACCTCCTCTTCACTCCCCCCCCCCCCAACACCCGTTTTACAACTATCTCAGTCGATCTTATTAAAATGAAATGGTGAGCTAGTCCCGGGTGTGCAGGGTATCTATGACCCAATATCCTATAAACAAAACCTGCGACGCGACGCGACGCGACGGTAGAATTCGCGGATTGAGCGAGTTACCTGCAGAGCTGCCGTTTTGAGTGTAATCAATGGCGTTTTTTTAATTCACCGATGATTTCACCGGTTGAGAAAACGTTGTATAGTTCAGTTTAGTGTCCGACTGTAATCCATGAAAATACTCTGATCTGTAATATTCTCTCAACCGGTGCACTATATGGTCTGAGATTGACGAAAAGTGGCCAAAAATTAGCAAGTAAATTTCTCATCAATATGTGATTTACAAATTTTCAATACCAATTTTAATAACAGAGAACACTGTAAACAAGTGATTTGAACCCAGAAATGCTACTGAAAAGTATTAAATGAAGCATAAAAGTTCAAAAGTGATGAATTTTGATTGCTTTTATTCACTGATTTTTGGCCACTTTATTCCGATTTCAGACGATAGTGCGGTGTAATCGCCGTTGAATTATTAAAATAAGCGCAAGTTTTTTTTTTTTCAAATCATCGACGACTCCACCGGTTGAGAAAAGATTAAAGACCAGTGTATTTTCTTGCAGTACAGTCGTACACTGAACTGAACTGTGTAATATATTCACAACCGGTCTAATCATCGGTGAATTGAAAAAAAAATGTCATTGATTGTGACGAAAAGCGGCAGCGTTGCGAGTTACATTAGTGGATCCCGAATTATATCCGTGTCTTTCTCCTCTCCCATCAGAACGTGTGTGTTAGAAAAGGAAAGATCAGTGATCAGTGGCAGTCACGTGATTTTTGTCCCTTCTTTCTATTCTTTTCTAACAAATCTGCTTTTATGAGAAAAGAGAGAGAGAGAGAGAGAGAGGAACAATTTTCTGAATCCGCCAGAGGCGAATTACGTTACTGGAGTCCTTCACCGAGTTCCGCTCCCACTGGTGGATCCATGGAAAATTTCCTTCTCTTTCTTTTCTTATAAGAACGCATGTGTTAGAAAAGGACAGAAAAGGGAGAGAAATTCACGTGACTGGCCCTGAGCTGTCCTTTACTAACACACGCGCTCTAATGGAAGGAGAGAGAGAAGGATAGAATTCTGGATCCGCCAAATGTCCGCTCCGCACGGCGATGGTGGCTGAACAGGAAGGAATGATAATCACATTCTTTGCTTGAAAGCCACCACTCGAACCCCAAGAGCATTCCCGTCTGAATGTTTGGAGCTGGAATGCATTTACGTCATAAATGGAGCTATCGAGAATCGAGAAGGAGAAGAAAGAACAACGATGTTCGAGTATTAATTGAAGGCAATGCAGATTTTTTTTATTTTTTGTTTTGTTCTCAAGATCTCACGCAGGGCTCGTAATTTTGACCAAACGTTAAATGGAAAAACTCGAATGGAGGGATGAACAGTTGGGCAATGAGAGATTCGCCGTCCCTCTTTTTTCCAATAAAACACAAAGTTTCCAACTAATTAATTCAAAGAGAAAATGAGAGAAATGGAAAATATTCTAATTGCGCCACTGAGGATGAACATGAAAAGCAGAGTTGCCATTTTGCGTAGTTTTTAGGAAATTTTTCAATTCACCGAAGATTTCACCGGTTAAGAAAAAATTACACTCTTCAGTTCAGTGTATATTATGACTAACCTGCACGAGAACACTCTTATCTATAATCTTTTCTCAATTGGTGCAATCGCCGTTAAATTTTTAAGACATCCGCAAGTTAAGCGTGCCGTATATATACGGTGCGCTTCTTGTTTTCATTTTCATATCTAATATATAAGTCCAATGCCTTGCTTATGGCAAAACCTTGGCGGGAAAGGTTTGAAAAATTAAAAACGTGTTTTCTTAAAACTGGTTTCATTAATCGTTAATTTATTGCTGCAATCCAGGAGGTCTCGGCGTCTATTTTCTTAAAATTGTAAAAGTTTTGGTATTCCTGTTAATTTCAATAAGTTATTAAGCGTCAAAGTCGAATTCCTTCAAACGAGAATTCCATACAGGTCCAGCAACCTAAGTCATTTGTGCCAACCTATGAGTCAAAATTCAAAGGCAGGAGGGGGGTGGAAACATCTCCCGCAGGAACCCTCTTTGCCCCTCGCCTTTGGGCTCCACCGGTCACAAGATTTCTTCACGGTGCATTAAGCGGTCGTAAATGTGTCAAAATCTGTTTGACGAGGGTACATCGATAAGAAGCGACGAGGTATTGATGAAGAGCGGGAGGAGTATAGAAAAGAGAGAGGCTCATTCATATCCTTAAGGTACCGTTCTAGAATTCATCCCTTTATTGTCTCGATGCAGAAAAGATTATGAATAGCAGCACTTTCCAATGTACATAGATATACAGTATCACAGGGTAATGTAATCTTTTTTGCACGGATGCAGTAAATGGTTGAATTCTAGAACGCTACCTATGTAGACCTGTTTAGTGATGACGTCACGATCAGAATTAGTTCCAAACAAATGCTCTATCTCGCTCACTCTCGTGGATTTACCAGATCCAAATTTTCGAACGCAAATTCATGCTAGTTAACCAACAGTTTTCTCAAATTTTATTGCACCATTAGATTCCACTTGCCTTAAAGTATCTTTTCACTGTAACATAATTCCTAAAAGATCACAAGCGAATTTACAATCACAGTTATACCGAAAGACGTTCTACGTTTTGTCCTTGTCTTACTCACGGTCTCTTATGGTAGTATCACCGGCATGACACTCAATCATTCTAACTTCTCTCCGTATCGAAGCTATTGTTCGAGGTACAACACATGCCGTGATGATGCTGATGAGCCTATATCCTAGAATTTTGTGCTCTTAAGAAACTGATAACTGTGATTGTGCATCGATGCGCGATGTTTCAAAAAGTTTGTGATAGCGGGCTCATATTTTATCACTGAGAAAAAAGTGGCTGTTAAAACTGTAAGAATAGAACCATAGATGATTTCGCCTTATTTCAATCATGAGACCTATCGTTGCTGTAGTCAGCGCGCTTGAATCTACACGAATTCTGATTGTCTCTATGGAATTTCGATTATTTCTATGGGAAATAAAGCGCGGGAATATATATCCAATCGGAAAATTTTTTGAAACAATCGGAAATTTTTATAAGGGACGAGGAACCCAATGGTGTGATAAACACAACGTGTAAAGAACGTGTTGTTTACTAGCACTTGTATTTGAAAATTTGGACTGTGTTTCGTATGGGAAAACCCACGAGAGCGAGTGAGACGGAGCCTTTGTTTGGAACCAATTTTTTTCATGACGTCACACTAAACAGGTCTTTGCATCGGAAACATTTGAAATTCTGGGAGATCGGCAAATTGAAAGCCCCTCAATGAGCGTCGATGGAATCAAGGGATTTTTGAGGACATTTTTGGCGTTTTGTTGAAAAATAGGTGTTTAAAATCCAGAACACAGGGAGCCAGAGGGGTAAAATTCGCATTAATTGCTCTAAAAAGTGAGAGGGGCCGTCACGTGTCTTCCACCCCTGGACAGCTTCCTCGCTGCGGCTATGGAATTGACTCTGGAATAACTTATTTACCTATCCTAAAAAGTTCGTTGCGTGTACAAAATTTTTCACTGGAAGCTTCTTCAAATTTTGGAATCTATAGGTCCATATGGAACTTTGCTTTTCCAACACGAAAAATGATATCGACCGACGGCAACAGAAAAAAAAAGAAATAATATGACAATGCGTTATAGTGAATAATGGCATAGTTTTAACTGTAAACTTTCGATACTTTTCAAGAAAATAAATGGGGAGAGGGGGAATTAAAATCCACAAACCTCTTAAACCTCCACACCTACTAATCTATACCCCTAGAATGCTTGATGTGTAAAGGGCACTTGAAATGGTTAGTTCTGTATATTAAAGGATTATTGTTTCATGAATTCGCAAATGTTCCATTTATGCATATTACGTATCTACATCGTGACAATCGCAACAAGTGCTGACAGCACCTAAAACGGAAAAAAGATAAAAAAACTGTTTATTATTTAGAATCACGGCTTTTCCGAATATGACACTTTTTGACTTCAAAAGAACGCAACCTCATGTTTGATCCCTGAACAAGCCGTTTAAAAGGTGGAGGGATTTAGAAATATCTATTGTCTATAGTTTATGTGGGTAAAAAAGATCGAGCCTTATCAAATAATTTTCTCTTTTCAGCTTTCAATGGGTTTGTTGCAAACTTTTGCTACAGTGCTATAGAGTTTTGATTCTGATGTAAAATTGTCTGAAAATTACATTGGCGGCATCAAATAGTCATAAAATCCACTAATAAACCCAAAAAACGCATTATAAAGAAAGCCAAAATTGCAGTCGTAAAGCCGAACAATCTGTGCACGCGCACGACGAACATCAGAGATAGGTGACCCATTCTCCCCTTTTTCGTTAAGGGGGGGGGGGGGAGAGAAAATATCTCTACAGTCAAACTGTGATTTTAAAAATGTGCATGTCAAGATGTTGTCTTTTGTGAAGGGGGCGGGGGGGAAGCAAAATATCAAGAACAGGGTGTTTCAAAACTTGAGTGCCAAACTTATGGAGTGTATTTTTGGGGTCAACATACATATATATAAGACTTTATTTTCCTACATGAGTATGTGCTGCAATTGTTTCTCTTCTGAGCTAGAGCCCTCCAAAGTTTTGAAAACAAAAAACAAAAAACAAACACAAAAAAACAACGCCTTTGACTCATCTCCTCATAGATACATCTGATCTAAATTTATTTTTTTCATAATTTCTCACCAAACAAGCTCAATTGGACAGCACTTGTCACAAAAGAACCGAGTGACATTTTTGATAAAATTGAGTTATTGATTGATAGAGCTAGCAATACTGAATCTCGAAGCAACAAGTGCTTCTTCTGTAATAACAACTATTTCCCGTCAAAATTCCAGGTAAAAGTGAGCTGGTGAGCCTCATTGATGTCATTGTCCATATGATGAAAAAAAATGAGAACTTGGTTCCTTTGGCTGATTAGGTTAAACCTTAATCCGAGTCACGTAAGGAACCAACTCCGACTTGGTTCCTTTCAGTGGCGGCTCGTGCGATTTGGCAACCATGCTTTTTTACCATTTAAACCTATGCAAAAGTATCGATATCTTGGGGGTGCATTGCACCTCCTGAAGATCGATTGTTTTACATAGGTTTAAATGGAGGGATTCCACTGTTGCCACATTGCACGAGCCGCCACTGGTTCCTTTTATAGAATTGGGAACGGACTTAAGTCCGGATTAACGGATTTTAAAATAATCAACAGTGTAAACCAACTCTGCCGTTTGGTTTCTCTTAGAGTTTCGTTTTTCGTGATTATGCCAAAAAAAAAAAGAAGAAAGGAACCAAGTCACTTTAAACGCTAAAAATTAAGTACCTTTCCTACATAGTAAATTCCACTTTTCCGGTGTTGAAATGCAAAAACACAACACGGTAGTTGAATGAAATCAAAACGTAAGTAATTCCAAGTTTTTTGTTTAAATGCTAGCTCTTCAACTTTGGACTCAATTTTCTCGAGATCAGCTCCATGTTGAATGCTGTCTAATTATTATCATTGCTAGCAAAAGCATTAAAGCTGTTCAGACTTTAGTGGCACGCTTTTCCAACACCTGCGTGTTGGAATTTTCCCTGCTTGTTTTTTTTTTTTTTTTTTTTTTTTTTTTTTGAAGTCATCTACGACTACAACGGTTGAAAGAAGATCACTGATGCAAGTCTTTTCATGCATTCCAGTCATACACTGAATTGAACTGTGTAATCTTTCCTCAACCAATGAAATCATCGGTGATTTGAAAAACGTAATTAATTTACGTAAAACGGCAGCTATGAGGAATATAAACGCACCTTTGAGTTCAAAAAAACATTGCATTGAATTACTGATTTTTTTTATTCTTCTTTCTTTCATAATCAGACCAAAAAACATAAATGATCAATCATAACGTACATACAGCCTGACATTATTGTCTTGCGAAATGTATTAAATTTATAAACAGTAAAAAACTGTGTAAAACGTAGACAAATTATTGTAAATAAAGCGAAACTTACGAAAATGAGGAATGAGGGTTGAGAATGTGACGATGAAAAATATTTCTGATTTCTGTTTCTGAGGATTGAGCGATTGTTGAACTGCGAGTCAGCTAAAATCAGAGCCTGATTCCGCCGCAGGTCTTTTTCTCTCCTTCTCCGTCCATATGAACGCATGGGTCAGAAAAGGATAGAGTTACGAGCCGAAAAGACGTGATGGGCCTTTTTTCCTGCCCATTCCTAACTCGGATACGCTTAAATAATGTGAGAGAGGGGGAGAGGGACAAATTCCTGGATCCGGCCGCGGGCGAAAATAAGATTGATCGCAGAACCTTTGCTTCATTCGAGGCGTATCCACAAATGTGTTTCTCTCTCTTTCTGCCCATTCAAACGAATAAGCTGGAAAAGGATGGAGGGATAGGATATCACATCACTTTAATCCCTATGTCTTATGTCTGTCCTTTCCTAACACATTCCTTCAAATGGACATAGAAAGAAAAAAGCGAGTTGCAGGAAACGGCCTCTGACGTCACAATAAATCGTTAAGTTTCAAAACGCAAATCAATCATCTTTTAAAATCACCACATACGCGCAATGATGCTCAAGTAAATTCAAAAGTCACTAAGACTGTAATATTTATTAATTCACAAATAATTTAAAAAAACAAGTGGTACCGAAAATGAATTGATCAGAAACATATATACTATTGAGTGAAATTGAACCTACAATTATGAGGTCAAGATCGTTACAATTTTGTAGACGGCACTGTGACCATTGGCGGATCCAGCAATCTGACAACAGTGTATTCTTTCCATTTAGTTCCATGGAAAACAATCGATTAGTCACGAGGCTATAGCCCCTTCAAGAATCGATTCATAGTCATATGTTCAAATGGAAAGATTCCATGGTTGCAAGATTGCTGCAGGATCCACATGTGACCGTGACGTCACAATTAAGAGGTCTGAAAATAAAAATTCCGGCTACTATGGATAGATGACTTTACCACCAGGATAAATAAACGAGTATGCGACATTCCTTTAGATTTCAAGCAAATGAACGGCTTACAAGCAAACACTAATATTTACACCACCTTTTCGGCTCTTTTTTAACTAATCTCAAAAGAGACATCAATGGCTAAAGCAGGACACTTTACTCCCACTTCAGCTATAAGAGACAAACAGCCCGCGAGCAAAGCGGAGAGGACCTGGCACTCAAAACACTAGGCACGCTCTTACGAGAAATTAACATAAGGATGGCACTGAGCATTCCAAGTTACAAGCAGACTAGAGGTTTGATTGGTATTTTTTTTTTCCTCGTGGCTACCGCTTCAATTCAGCAAGGATCAAACACAAATACGGTGCGTCTCCCAGTGTAAGTGTGTTTACTTGCAACCAAACGTACGTGCGAGCTAGTGTTGCCATTTTTCATATAAATAGTAATCAGTGGCGTAGCGTGCAGTTTGGCAACGTTGTAATACGTCCATTTAAATCCATTAAGAGGATCGAAATATTATGTGTTCGGTGAACACCTTCGCATTCGACCTTTTAAATGGGTTTAAATGGACGCATTACAACGTTGCCAGATTGCACGCTACGCCACTGATAGTAATCCAATTTCTCCCATTTGACTCCATGTATAAAATTTGGTAATGCGTCTTTTACGTACTTTTGCTACAGCTAGAGTCCCTATATGTAGAGAGTTAAGACAAGAGAAATCATGGGCGCCGCCATTGAATGCGATTTTGCACATATGTTTACAATCCGAGGCCGTTGTTGTGTTTTGCTCCACAGCAAAGATTACAGTTCTGCTAAGTTTGAAACGATGCATTCTTTCCCTGCTTTCGTTGATCGACAATGATTCTTTTGAGATTTATGGACATTCTTGTGGTGCAATATGATTAAAATTAACAGATTCGTCGCAAATTAACTCTTTTATCTGTAAAAGACCGTTGGTAAACAAAACAAAAGTGCAAAATCGCATCCAATGGCGGCGTCCGTAGAGCCTAAAATTCATCGACCAATCAGAAGTTGACTACCCTCTTGTCTTAACTCTCTACATATAGGGACTCTAGCTACAGCAATATAGAACCTACATTCTTACGTAAAAGTAGGCGAAAATAACGATGCGGATATTAAAAACGTCCAAAAACTAACCATTAACTAAGGGAATCACTTTAATTTCAAACAGCCCTAGTGTATAGTGCGAGTTGTTTGAAATGAAAGTGATTTTCTACGTTAATGAGTGGATTGTTAAATTCATTAGGTACGCATCTTTATTTCTGCCGAATTTGACGGTAGAATCAATGCGTCATATTGCTGTATAGCAAAACGTACGCGACAGACCCATTGATTAGAGAAATCTGGCAACAATGGTGCTAGGCAGTGTTAGCTGAGCTTGGAGCTTCGAGATGAAACTGCTCTTTGCTTCAAACCGCGGACACAACGTTCAAAAGTGACGCAACAGCGCAGCGACCGAAGCGACGCGACGGTCAAGTCAAAGTACACGTTACAAATGGATTCGGTTCTGTGAGGCGCTAAACAAACCACATCCCCCATGTCCTATCCCTTGGTTGACCAAACGATGAATCAATGAAACGGGCGAGGACACATGGGGTCAATGGCGTACGCAGGAATTAGTTTCTCTCGCTCTTTCCCCGTTTGAGAATATGCACTAGAAAAGAAAAGAGATAGGGGCTAAAGTCACGTTCTTGCCCCTGTTTCTGTCCTTTGTCTACTCACGTGTTCAAATGGGAAAAGAGAGAGAAAGACAAATTCCTTTGTACACGCTACTGCATGAGGTGACTAACCTTGAATGACATACTCTAAACCGAATAATTGGATCGGAGATTTTCAAAGTTGGTTGTGGACCTCGTTGAACATCGAATAAAAATTCACGTATTTTTAAATTTGAACGTAAAGCAGTCATCGCACATAATAAAAGATTACTTGGTTGTAAAAGATTCACACACAGAGAAAATAATAATAATAAAAAACAGTTTAGTAGCGATGACAAAACCTTTGGTAGAAAAAAGACCCAGCTAAAGACTTTAGTTGAGTAAAAAAAAATCTTTGGTTCACCCATCAAAATCCCTTTAGTTAGGCGTACAAAACCTTTGGTAAGCTCTACTAAAGTTTTTTTACGGCGGTAAGTAGTAATTTTTTCTTTTTTCTGTCGACACTTGGTGTCTTTGAATGATTTAGAAAAGATTATGTTGAAAAGGATGCCTCAAATGCTTTAACCCTTTCATTAGTTTCCAGTTGTGGCTGGTGCAATGTTGCAACAACGTATTACATCAATTTAAGCATGTATAAAGCAATCGATCTGCACCCCCAATGTATCGATACTTTTGCATAGGTTTAAATGGCAAAAAATAAAGGTTGCTAAATTTCACGAGCCGTTAGTGTTAGTTTCATTCAACACCTGTGCGCCAAATTTTACGTTGGAATCAATGTGTCGTATTATTGCTGTAGCAAAAAGTACGCAACAGTCCCATTTAGCGCAAGCATCTAGACAGCTCTCAGCCGACGAAGAGTGGGTGAATGTTATAACGGTAAAAGAAAAGAGAATCATAATAAAAGAGATGCATTCAATGCCGCGCGCCAATTATACCAGAAATTATCTATTTATTCATCATTTTTCTTTTTTTTTTATTATTTTTTTTTTTTTATTTATTTTTTATATTTATATAATGAATGCTGTCGCTTGCAGAGAGTGCTTTTCGCAGAGATAAGCGATAATAGCGGGTTATCAGGTTATCTCATCCTTCGCACTTCCTAAACGCGTATCCGCAGAACCGTGGAGAGTAAAGAGTCAGTTGAGTGACCTCAAAAAGAAAGAAGAAAGAAGAGAAAAAAAAAGACGGAAAAAGCTAAGAGAGTTGAGAGGTAAGTATCGATGGGTCGATTGTCGATCGTCGAATCTACCAGACATTCACTTCACACATTCTTTCAGACATGACTATCGCATTAGAAGTGCGAGTCAACTCTCACACTCTCTCAAAGTGCGCTCTCGCGAGAGTAAAGAGGATTGTATACTGGAGTTATAGTTGAGGAACAGACGTTGATGATAAGGCGCTCTCAATTCCTTTCACGAGACGAACCTATAAAAAAAAAAAAAAAAAAAAAAAAAAAAAAAAAAAAAAAAAAAAAAAAGAGACCAAAGACCAAAGACCAAAACAAAAACAATTCAGAGTGCAGCCCAAAATTGACCGACGGTGTGGGAACAGCTGTTTTGGTGAACGCGATGAAAAAAAAATTAAAAAAATAACAAAACTTTGAAAAATGCGGATCCTTCAAGAAGACCGGAAAACATTGTGGTAGAATTAAATAGAGTTTGAAGCGACTTTACAGTCATAGTGGCGAAGCGCATCATATTATCTGGCAACGTGGTATTTTTTTCCCATTTACACCCGTAGTTTAGGTCGAATTCTATGGTCATCGCCGATCCCATGTAATAGTTCTTTATTTTTCGTGAGTTTTAATGAGCCGAATACAAAAGCTTCCGAATTGCATGCTTCGATACTGATTGTACAATGTCCATGCAACTCAACTTTTGCTTAGGTTTAGAAAAAAAAGAGTTTAGAAAAAAAAAATGTTCTTTCTGTTTTCTCCCCGAACACAAATCACCGGTAATTTTGTTTAGTTTTTGAGGATTTGAAAGGGAAGTGTCGTCAAGAGTCTCGATAAAAGGATTGTCTAGAGTACGGTTTTGCCGCATTATGACAGAAAATTTCAAAGATTAGTTTTGCTTTACATTACTGATGGGTCACCCTCATTTTTCCGTCCTAGCCCCCCCCCCGCACCTAAGATCCTGGCCTAGGGGGATGCAATAATCAAATCAAAGCAATAAGTATACCAGTTAAAATGGTGTGTGGGTCAGGACAGCGCAGCGCGGCGGGTATAGAAATAATGTACCGATGACACGCATAATAATCCTGCCTTCTCCCAACCATAATTTGTGTAAATAGTGTTGAAAATTTTAGTAGGTATTTTAATTATTTTTTTCTCCTTCTTTTTGCTGATAAATATGGTAACATGCAAAACATGCTCGCGTGTTTTAACGAGTAACTGAAATTAGATCAGGGATAAGAAATGAAAGGGGAGTAGTAAAATAACGGAAGAGAAATAAGTTCGGTGTACTTTACGAATCTCGAATTTATCAAAAAGTAACTCATAGTCAGTAACGCCTCAAACATCCGTGATGAGATGCCGCAGACCCGGAGGCTCTTCTGAAATTCCGCATCTTCGACGCGTGCGGATACAAACGTGGGATTTAAAATTTTGATGGATATAATTGTACTACTTATAGGCTAGAAGCATGCAACAACACATTCCGTCAACACGTTTCAACGCCACATCCCCCCCCCTTTCAAATCCACATCACCGACTGTTCTAATGAATCAAAAGTAGGTGAGAAATTGGATATCTCTTCGACTTCTTACAATTCCTTCAGCTGCGACTCGTAAAAGTTTACTCTCGTCTGTTGTTGAGCTCCTTGTTGTACCGATCTCGAGGGGGTTCAAAAAACTGCGAGACAATTTGTTTACTCAAACTTCACCGTAAGTTCGGTTTCGTTCGGAAATTTCTGACAGCGACTAACAAACGCAAACCTCTGTTCACTGTTTCAGGGATTCTTGAAATTAATTCAAAAGTTCAGTTTGAGTTTGCAGGAGAGATGGCCACTACAAATACAACAGGAAGTGCAGTTTGCTTCGAAGTTGAAATTCAAAAGTGTGCTTCGAAACGAATTTATTTATGAATGCGAATAAATAAAATTATACTCATGGAAGTTATATTGACACAGTATTTATGCAACGTAACAATGAAAATAGTAAATACGGCGAGGCGGTAAAACTGGCAAAGTTGCGTATTGTTTATTTAGATTCATTGAAAAAAATCGAGCGATTGGGTATGCTTTGAAGACTATTAAATTCAACCTTCAGTATGGGTTCAGAAGGACAAAATGTGATATTGCCAAATTTTTACTAGTTGCCGCTGGTTTCAAAACTCCTTCTTCAGTACTGTCAATTTCGAAGGATACTCAAGTAAATCCAGAACTATACATATATACTGTCATGCACCCCCGTATTAACCTCCCCATACAATAAATACTAGCGATCTACGTACAATCTGATCAATATAATCAGACAAGTAGTCGCTGGCCGCGGCGACAAATTGGCTAAATCGTTGACACAGTAAAGGATCAACGAAAAGTTCCAAATCTACCCATGGTAGACTGTTTTAACCTCTTCAAAACCACACCCGAGAGTGCTCGCTTCCCATAATAAGTCTAGCTCCATAGTTTCAGTCTTTTATCGGCAGTAAAAGTATCTTCAAATTCAAACTGTAGGTATTAGCAAAGAATGCTCAGTCAAGCGCCTTCAATTAACGGGTTAGACAAAATAAACACAGCGGAGCAGCAATAGTTAACTATACCCACTCAATGCGGGCGACAGAGTGGCAATTCAGCGAGATAAGGCGCCGCGCCGAAAGCGTTAATGGTGACGTCATTGAGACATTGAGCAACTTAGCAGGTATCTGATTGGTCAATCCATAACTATATCACTCTTTCAAACCTCTGATTTGTCCGTTGAAACAATCCGTCGCTCTTTCACTTAAAACAGTTTGTTGATTTTTATGATTTTTATGAAAGTTTCCAATTTCTAAATCTTCGTTCTGACCGAATTCCCATTCCAGTTTTTTCTTTCTTTCAGTTATTTTTTCTTTCGTTGTTTTTCTTTTTCGGTACGCAAGCGTGTTTACGGCCATATTTAAGAAACAAATTTAACGGACAAGTGGATACGGGCCAATGCCTACGCGCACTTGTTCTTCTCTCTCTTTCTTTTCCCATTAGAACGCATGTGTTAGACAAGGATAGTACAGGGTGGGGGGAACCACGTGACTGCCCCTGATCTCTCCTTGTCTAACACACGTATTCTAACGGAGGAAAGAGAGAGAGAGACGTCTAAATTCCTAGATCCGCGGATGTGCAATGGATGCGCGCACTGCAACAAGATCCATCATCAAAAATCGTTATTTACACTCCCACATCTCATGAACTCGGGAAAAGACGAGACGAATGTGTTTCGGACGATTTCGCTTGAATGTTTACGTTATACTATGCGCGAAGCTCTCCTATAACATTAGACTGCATAAACAATGCATACTGCGTGAGTGAGAGTACATGCAGCATCTATAGCGGTTTTGGCCTGCAGCGAGAGGAGAGGAGAAAGAAGAAGAACAACAACAAATGCTGGTATCATTGTTCCACACCGATGTACGCTATGCAACGAATTATCTGCCAGTTCATTTATATCCATTCACGAACAATACATTTCGATACGCACGTTAAGGAGAGCAGTTTGAACAGTTGCGTCATCTCCTTTGCAAATAGGAAAAGGGCGCAGGTGAAGAAAACGTTAATGAACGAGATACTTGCTAAAGGGGGTGGGAGAGACGCGTGGTTTTTGTGTTTTTCGTTTTGTTTTTGTTTGCGAAAAGTTCCGTTTTATGAAGGCAGGTTTTCACACATAACTCCGTTAAATAATACTTTGAAAGAAAGAAACTCGTGCCTGTAGGTTAGGTACAATGAGATAAAGCTAAAAACAGCAAAGTCATCGCTCTAATGGAGCGAGAGAAAAAAAAAACAAAACAAGAAAATCGACATTTCACGAAAACAATACGAAGATGTTTCCGAATTTTTGGCACATTTAGGAGGAAAAGCCACGCGTGTCAGCTACCTATATTACGGTAAAAAAATACGTTTCCTATACCAGTAGTACCAGTTATTTCTTTTTTTTACATCTTTCATTCAATATCAAGGACCTTTTTTATTTTACTAGTCATCGCACTGATGAAGAGAGAGAGAGAGAGAGAGAGAGTTTAATTAAGAGAGAAAAAGAGAGGGAGAGAGAAAAGCGACATTTCATGAAAAAAATACCAAGGTGTTCCGAAATTTTTGGCACATTTACGGCAAAAAAGCCACGCGTGGCGGCTACCAATATTACGGTTTAAAAACACGTTTCCTGCCAGTTATTTCTTCTTTTTTTTACATTTTGCATCCAATATCAAAGGGCCTTTTTATATTTTATTTTTATTTTTTTAGCGTTACAAGAACAATAGACAGTTTCTGAGATAGACACGAAGTGTGTTTGAGGCGATCAACTATTAATAATCCGAAGATGAAACATTAGCAAACCTATCATTAATTACGGACCTTGACCAAAAAGGAACAAGGTGCGGGGCCGAAGAGGGAGACGGGAGAGGATTGCGGATTGTAGGTTCTACGCCGCCCCGCCAAACCCAGCAAGGTCATTAAGCGCGATGCAAGAATATGCATCTCTCCCTCTCTCTATCACTTTATACCTCTGTGGATATGGCGTGGCATGGTTGCGGACCTGGCTGACTGCAGGTGATAATAATTATTAACCGTGTCCGAAATGATAGGCACTCGACTAACGACTAACTGCCGGCCGGTTCATTTAGCGGTTAAAAAATTGTCATGACTCTGTAAACTACTTCGTGTCAAGGTTGCCGGATTAAGCAAACGAAAATCCTCAGAATTTATATTAATTTAATTAAAATATTTGCATTATTATATTACATTATTTCAATTTCCGTTTTGTTTTTTGTACTAAGACTTTCTCAAAAATAATAATCCTGGTAGAAATTTTCATTCTTCCATTCTTCAAACAGTTTTGAACATTTTCTGCAGTTTTCATGTATTTCAGAGTCTAAAAGCATTGCCACTTGAAATTATGTCTTACAAGATCTAAAATTTTTTGAAAACTAACGGATGGAGAGAGAGAGAGAGAGAGAGAGAGAGAGAGAGAGAGAGAGAGAGAGAGAGAGAGAGAGAGAGAGAGAGAGAGAGAGAGAGAAATCCCTGGCTACCAGTGTCGTAGCGTGCAATTTGGCAACGTTGAAATGTTTCCATTTAAACCCACGAAAAAGGTCGAATGCGAAGGTGTTCGCCGAACACCCAATTGTTCGATCTTTTCCATGGGTTTAAATGGACACATACAACGTTGTCAAGTTGCACGCTACGCCACTGCTGGCTACGGCTATAAAGTTTCCAGTGTTTATAGTGAGACCGCATTTTTACATTCTAAGTAAAAACGGGATGAGCCAAAACTCACGGCACACATACAAAACCACCAAACCGCAAATCACCTATTCGGATCACCTAGATCCCGCGCATCTCCATCTCCAGACATGAAGTAAGATAAAAAGATAGTAAGATGCTAAAAAACTCCAGTGGATCTTCTCTGAGCGCCATTGGTAAAATTATAATTACTAATTAAACATCCCAGCGGTGGGGATGGCTGGATTATTTCCCACCTTCGTGGAGTTGATTTCATTATCCGATGTTTGCGAAGCATTAATGTAATTGGTGTTTACTCAAACTGAGAACAGCGCTGCTTACGGCGCCACTTTAAAGTCACAGGAGCGGGGGGAGGGGGGTGGTGGTTTAGTCGCAGGATTATTTGACTTCGACTTGCATTAAAAATGAAATATTTCCGGCGGTATTTCAGCGGAACCGTATTATTAGATACTTGATTATTCACATTATACATACTTAAGAAAAGACGCAGAGTATACAGATGTTTAATGGTCTGTCGGTAAATGTTAGTACGTCCGAAATTTGTAAACGGAAAAAGAGGAATGATGATAAGTGGCGTAGCATGCAATTCGGCAACTTCAGTTCGCCCATTTAAACCCATGCAAAAGATCGAACTATTGGGTGTTCATCAGACTGGCTTATTACATGTAGCTCAGTGACATCGCACTAAAATTGCTAATCAGGATTCAACATTCCTTTAAATAAAGGAAAGAGCTGAGAAGGAAACTTCAACGCGTATAAAACGAACCTCACGAAGCAAGTATTATATAAATCCAAAGACCTACTTTTCAAAAAAAAAAAAAAAAAAAAAAAACTTTTGCAGTCAAGTTTATTAAAGGATGCCAACTCTTTCTTGAATAAAAAGGGGCGGAGAAGGAAATGGAGAGTAAGCGAAGGCCCAAGAAAGTAGGGGTATTAGAATTTTCGAAGAAATATGTGAAGTATTACTTAGAGTTGGTGCGAGGCGGCCGAGCGCTTTTCCTCAAGATGCTATTTTAATTTCTTATATAGCTCAAGTTGGAAAACTAGGATAACGCAAGTAGAAAAGCGTTGAATAGCTCGTTCTCAAAAGTCGAAGAGAGTTTAAAATATTTACGACAAAGGTTTAAACGACGTTGTCAGACTGGATACCCAATTAAAGTTGGAAGGTTTCCCTCTATACGCATCCAAACTTATTGAAGCCATCATGCAGGCAAAAAAGATGCAATAAAGGTAAACCATGATCTCATGCGGTAGGCGATAAGGTGTTGGGCAAAAAAAAAACTGTGATTTGGACGTAAATTCCACACTGAAATAAAAGCGATAATTATAACACCGCAGATTCTGGTCTTTTTACCAGAAGCACAACGATATGCAAACGACAAAAAATCTGGTACTTTGACCAGAAAATTCTGTCGTTTAAACGAGACTCTAAAAAATTTTAAGAACTATGGTACCAACAATAGAATTCTGGTAATTGTACCATTCCTCACGACATAGGTTCTCATATTGTCATGATATACTGGTAATCTTTTTTTTTTTCAGTGAAGGAAAATTTAGCACGTGTGCTATTTTGTAAAAATACACACTTGCATTTACTTTGATGACAAGTTACGAGTGTGAAAATTTAGATCTGCATGATGGAGATCAAGATTGTGTGATTTTTACGATCAGAAAAATTTCCGAAGAAACATTTTTTGAGGGAACTTTCATTTGGATTCGACAGTACTTTTCTGTACATGTTGGAGAGAACCGAGCTGGCATCTCAGCAGCTAGGGCCTTATTGGCATTACAAAAGGTTTGAATGTAAACGCTGAACGCTGGACTGGGAACCTTCAAGGAATATAGTCTCCTTCGACAGGAGAAGGAGGGGGGAAGAGGCTTCTTTTATCCATGTGTAAACACTCGCGATGTAAATTAATAATGAATTTTGGGCTGAAAAGAAAATGTTGGGAGTAAAACGGAAAAGCACAAACTAGGTGAAGTTCAATTCTAGCTCAGTGAAGTCAGATGGCGTTTTCAGGGTATGAAACCTCGGTTGAATGTGAAAATATAGTCGCGCCTTGTATGCCTCTAAAGGGGCTTGAAACACAGCCGCAGGGCACAATTTCTTCATTTAAAATTTAAATGCTATAGGGACTTCCTCTCTCTAGTCTTTTCTTAATTTTCCTTCTATCTTCTTCTTACTCTTTTTATCTCGAACGGCATCAGCATGGGCGAAATCAGTGATGGGCAAAAATCATTTTTTTAATAACCCTAAATAATTAACTGAAATTATTCGCATTATTCCCTTGTTATTCCTAAGTCATAGTTAATGGGGCAGTTGCAAGGATCTGAAATGTTGTGTTTTTTATACAGAAAATGATAGTACTTGTTGAGCTGAGAACAATGGTGCCTTTGGTTTTTTCGTAAGTGCCCCGGTTTTGGAGATACTCACGTCCAAAGTTGTAGAAAATCGTGGGCGTAGTGACGTCACTACGCGGAATTCCCATTTAAACCAATGTATTTTGGGCCAAAATCTCATCTCCGGAACAATGGGACTTAACTAGAAACCAAAGGCATTTTTGTTCTCAGCTCACCAAGGACTTTCATTTTCCATGTAAAAAACGCAACATTTCAGACCCTTGCAACTGCCCCATTACTTGTCCTACTTATAGTTAATTACTTATAGTTAATTACTTGCGGTTATTCAAAAAACGATTTTTGCCCACCAGTGGGGCGAAATGAAGTTGTACCGATCGAGACAGACAGATAATAACTATAACGAGGATGATATGCAGTGATAACTGATGAGCAATCGATCATTTCTCATTATTTAAACCTATGCAGGATTATCGATTATCTAGACGTAGATAATTGAACCACATAAGGATCGATTACTTTCCATAGATTTATATGATATACCAACTCGATAAAATCCGCACATAGTCGCCACTTTTGCCATTCCGGGCGGAGTCAGAAAGTTTTTCTTCCGTGCACATTGAACGTTAAAGAATATTTTTCCTTTTCTACTGTTCGATTTAACTTTAACACATACTCACACACTTTCAGTAGCTTTTGAATCTGAACCGGAGAGGACCGGGGGAGGGGGGAGGGGTCTGGAGTCTCGACTTCCGCTTTTTCCCTTCTCGACTTCTCATGCAACACAGTGTGGTTGTTAGCTAGCGAGCGCTAGCACGAAGGAGCTAAAGAAAAGGAAAGAAAAGCCCAGGAGCTTTATAATTTCATAGGTTCAAAGCTCGAAGGAAATGCAGGGTGGAGAGGGGGAGTGGATTGGAGTGGCGGGTATCGACTCCGCAGCGCTCCAGTCAGTTATCGCGCGCTGCTCAGCGCCGCGCCGCGCCTTGTCCGCCACCCGCGATACACCGTGCGACCAAGTATAGCTTCGCGTCTCCTGCTTCTCTCGCAGTACCGCGGTGTGCACGCTCCCTCTTTTGCTCTTCTATTAAACTTTCACTTTTCTCACCTTCAACTCTGGCCCTTTATCTCATTATTCCTCCTTCGTTTTTGCTTCATACCTTATACCTTCTTTCTTTTCTTTTTTCTTTTTTTTTTGGTTCATTCAATCCCGGCATGAAATATAGCTCACTGCATAGCGCGACGCATGCTATAACTATAACGTTGCACGGGCACAGCTACACTCTACAGCCAGCGCAGCGAGAGCGTCTCAAAGCCCTCTCCTCCGTTGTTAGTTGACGCGGCTGTCGATTGATAGAATATTGTTCCAACGTTTCGATGATTTATTCACCGGTTCACTCTCGGTCGCAAGTCGTGATTTGCGGGGTTGCAAGATGGCAGAAATAAAAATAAACCGTAGGGAATATCCCAAGATCACTTTCTTACATCAGAATTATTGGGACCCCTCCCCCCAGACCCCCTTTTATTACTCTGGGGGAGACCCTCAGACTCCTCTTTAATGATCTGGGAGGAGACCCCCCAGACCCCCCTTGAGGGGTTAATTTTACAGTAGGCTAGTTGTAGAATGTTTTTTTTTTTTTTTTTTTTTTTTTTTTTTTGCAAATTTTCATCAAAATTCAAACAGCTATATTTGAAACATTCAAATTATTTCCGATGTTTACCTATATTTTACCCATTTCAATGGAAACCTTTTATCATCCACAACTTGCCTACAGTTTAAAATTTCGAAAAAACAAAAAAAAAAAAAAAAGTCCCTCTGATAAATGGTAAAAGCAACTTCTCTGCAAAATGTTGATGCATATGAAAGATTGGTTCAAAAGTTATGCTAGGATATAGAAAGACAGACATCTGCTCCATCGCAATACTTTCTCATCAAAATTCTAACTTCGTTATTTACTCTAATTTACGTAGACTCTATAAGTATAATATTCCGAAATATTTTTATTCGTTCTGGCAACCTCGACGGTGGTGGTGACTCGGCCGGATTCGATTCGCGAGCGAAAATCGAGTTTTAAAAGTTTTCAACCTAACTTGACTTACGTTGTCCCTCGCCTACCGTCTTATCCCGGAGTTCGCGTTCCTCCTTTTCCTTCAATTCTAATGTTTCTCTCTCTCTCTCTCTCTCTCTCTCTCTCTCTCTCTCTCTCTCTCTCTCTCTCTCTCTCTCTCTCTCTCTCTCTCTCTCTCTCTCTCTCTCTCTCTCTCTCTTTCATTTCTCCTTCCTTTGAAATAAATCACAGGAAACGAATGACTTTCCGACTTCCGGATCTTCTTTGCTCAGGGGTTTTCCTCTTTTTTTTTCAGAAAAAAAAAGAAAAAAAAAAGAAGAGGATTGCTCGTCTAAAAATATTTAGAAAAAAAAAGCTGGAAAAGAAAACTTGAAGTTTTGACTAGCCGCATGAACGCATCGCTACGAGCATCGAGCTCAAAAACAAAGGAATGAAAAACTAACTGGTTCGTCGCTATACAACTGCTGATAGCGACTAAATTCTCACAAACAGACATCTGAAGAAATCTTTTCACTCAGTATATTTCGAGGGATGAATAATTGAGTCTCTATTCTCTTTTGATTGCAATTCGTTTACTATCTTCTATCACAAAATCGCGCACCTACTTGTGGCTTAAAATTCAGCAATTCTTGCAAGTTGATTGATATACACTAAAGTACCTATACTCTTAAAAAGAAACAGACAAAAAGAGCATACGTATGCAAGCGCAAGGGTTGATACCTCAATATTTATGAGTGACAACCGGTACCTTAAGCACAGCCACTCAATAAGATCACATCATACAAATTAAGTCTAAACGGTAAATTTGCCAAAAGAGTTATTTTATAATTTACCATTGATAAATAAAAGAAATTTAAAGTAAAAAAACAGCTCAAATAACAGTGACAGTTTATGTTTCTTTCGCACTTGAACAAAATCGGAACCAATTTTGGCTAAAGAATCTAGTACGTTTAATTTTTTGCAGCTTAAAAGACGCGTAATATTAACTTGAAAAATGTCTTTCAAAACTCTGAAAAAACACTGATAAAAATTTTGTGGAGGTTCTAAAGATCCATGTACTATTCGTCACTTCAATCTCGCTGTGACAAGACTAGGCTACACCTTTTGTAAATTTCAACTTGATGTTACACCAATATAGAAACGGAAATTCTAATCACTCTGAGCGAAGTTTCCAATGGCTAATTTTTCTCGATTTCAACATTTTACGGAACTTCATACGTTCTTGTTCTCTTTAGCGTATGACAGAATGCAAATTAAGGCTTGAGAATGGTGTGAGTTACTTTTCGCAGATAGTTATCGATTTAAGAGTAATTAAGGTAAGGACGGTAAGATATATTTTGACCGTGTATTTACTGATTTTATTTTCATAATCTCTGCTCTGTCTCTCGTCTCAAAGACTTTCTCTTCCCTTGGTTTAAAGTTCAAAATCTTTACTTTATCATGGGAACGGACTACGAGAAATATGCGACTGACTCATCTTCCAAATTACATTTTAAGAACTTTCACTATACAATGGATGGATATAGAACTGAGACACTTGCAATATTTTGGCGTGCTTTCATTTAGCGTGCCTCAAATTCCGCCATCCTCTTGCTGTGGTGAGAATCTTTTATATTCCATGAATTTTCAGAATTCTTGCGGTGCGGGCATTTAATTTTTTCGCGCCACTGCGCCTTAAGCTAAGCAGTGAGAATTAAATGTTGGATGACAAGACAGGCAGCGATAAATAATTGCACATTCTATAATATTAGCCGTGAGTTGGTGGATAGTTAGAAGGGGTAAAAAATTTTAATCTTAAGTTTTGCTTTCATAATACCGAGTCAAACGCTTGAAACACTTGAAAAAACAAGGAACACCAACAAATAGAGGATTTCTTGTAACTATTCATAAAAAAAGTTCGCAAAAACATTTGCCCACGAACCAATGCGGCACACATACGAATTGGAGTCTAAAAAACGGACTCGCAACTCAAATGAGGCTGTAAATATGTAGATGATCATATTTGAGTGATCAATTCGAAATAGGTATCTGCTGATCAATATTACTTATGTGATTTGCGGTTACGTTTTCCAGCTTTAAAAAGATATAGCTGAGTTCAAAGCATGTCTCTAAACATAGGAAAAGCCTGATTAACTAGTTGCGCTCAGAAAACTCTCCCAAATTCTCATTTCCCTCCTCGAAATATTAAATTGATTTTCGGATCACCAAGATATCTGGTGAGTGTAAATATAACTTCAAACGAAATAGATTTTAGAATCAATCATTCTACAGTAAAAAAATTGATAACTAAATTCTAATAATATTACTAGAAAAGCACAACGCTATGTGAACCGTGGAGAGTCCAGTATTTTCACCAGAAAATTCTAGTGTAATATCAAAATATGGTCACAATACCAGAATTTCCTCAACATTTTCAAAAAAGACGGTACAGACACTGGAATTCCGGTAAAAGTACCATCCCGTTCTTCGGTTCACATATCATAGAGCTCTTTTCCAGTGTAATGATTCTGGTACTTGTACGTCTCTGGAAAATATGGCACATGTGTCCGATCAAAATTAAAGGAAGCTTAAGGAACGTTTTCTGAACACATCTCAGGGTGCATATGAAAATCGTGTAAGTAAATAATTAAAATAGAGAAATCGTGAGACTCACCATTAAAACATCTAAAAATATATTTGGAGATCACACAAGGTAGGCTTGAACGCCGCTGGAATCTACGACGGACGCCGTCCTCCAGGATTGGTTACTAGTTCTCGATCTATCGAAGCTAGGATACTCAGGCGTGTCGATTGACGAGTAGATGTGGTCAGACGTGGGCCTTGGCGAGGGGGTGGCCGTTGTGGCCGAGGAATAATCCGCGGAGGAGTCGCCCGAAAGTTGCCTGGAGGAGCAATTCTGGGGCCCACCGGGGCCAACACTTCCACTGAGGCCACTGGAATCGGTCGACAAATGCCTTTTAGACGAAGGATCCGTTGACGTTAAGAGATGCCTCGCGTTAGGCGTCTCTTCATTGGAACTATATATAGGCGGAACTAAATCACCGTTACTAATATTACTAATTACACCTCCGGTAGGTGTCGAGGCTGCTACTGCAGCCCTGAATAGAGGATGATTACTAAGCTGATGATGATGATGGTGGTGTTGGTGTTGGTAGTTTTTATCATTAACGTAGTGCTGATGATGTCTTCTAGAGTGATTACTTGCAATACTATTCGTGTTCGTTGACTCAATAGTATAATTATTAATATTCTTTCTATTATAATTATTACACGCTTTCTTATTATTGTGTTTATTATGCCCGCTATGATTGTTGTTGGGCATAGAATATTTGAGCTTATCCCAAAATTTCTTTTCGTTGTATTTGAATCTAGTGGAACTTTTAAAATATAATCTAAAATCGTTATCTACATTATTAAAACTACTATTATTATCTTCGATGATAATTAACTTCAACATTCGTCCTTTCAAACATTCTAAGAGCGAATTTCTGAACTCGAATTTCATCCATTCGTTTTGAAGGAAATTCTTAGTTGCAATTAGAATAATTCTTTTACTAGCCTCGGCTGCTTCGATTATCACCGAGGAAAGACTGTTTTGAAGGTAAGGGTTTGAGCTGCTTGTATTGGTTGCTGGCAGATCTCTGTAGTGTAAGCAGATCTGATACGTAGGTTCAAGCTCATTGCAAACACTTTGGAACAAAAATTCATTTTCATCTTTAATACTATATACAACATATGCATCGTACAGCTTATCTCTATCTTCTAGATAATACTTGTTAGTCATTTGACTGCTGTTGTAATGCTTAAACTTGAAGATTTTGATATTGTAATTGTTAAATAACCAGTATTTAAAGGTATCGCGAAAAATGACTAGGAGAATAGCAACGACGAGGAACAGAAGAATAAATGAAGAAACAACAACAATGAAATAATCCGAGATGATGATGTTTCGAATAATGGAACTGGCAGGGAAGTCAATGCACGCCGTGTTGTTCCAGTTGATTTGGTTTTTGACCAACTTGTTGCTACTGTTGTTGTAATAGCAATTGATCGAGTTGACGTTATCAATCTTGTTGTAATTGTTGACGATGTAATTTGCCAAATCTTGGATGTGAGCGCAGTCACAAGACCACAAATTATCATGCAGTGATAGTTCAGTCAAACGACTGTTGTAGAGGTTAAACAACATGAAATTGAAATTCAAAAGTTTATTATCCTGCAGTTTCAGAATTTCAAGGGAGCGCAAGTTTTGGAACGTGATGTTGTTGATGTACGATAACTTATTGTTGTTCAAATATAATTGCTTTAAGTTGTATAGGTTCTCGAACTCGTATCCGTACAGAGTCACAAGAGCGTTGTGCTCCAAATGAAGAGTCTGAAGCGTGCTGAGCCCGTTAAAAGTATTATTTTGAATAACTTCAATATTACTATTATTAAAAAATAGCACTTTCATGTTTTTACGACCGATAAACAAATGGTTTGAAAGTTCCGCGAAATTGTTTCCATCTAGGTACACATGTGAAGCATACATTGAAATTTTATCAGATATATGATTCAAATACTGATTGGAGCAGTCAACTAAGTTGGTGTTCCAAGTTTGATCATGGTAACAGGTACAGTTTGACGGGCACGTCATTTCACAGTCACAAGCATCGAAATCACAACAATGACACAGAGCGAAGCAATGGGTTTCGTATTTACACAAGAACTCATTGGTTTTAACACTCGAACTCATTTGCAGACTTTGCGTACCTCTTGAGGTGGTAATTCGGCAAACAATGTTACTCAAGTCCATTATTTTCGGGTACTGTCGTAATTGAGTCATATTGTTAATAGTCGGAAGCCAGTCCATATTGCAGTCGCAAACGAAAGGATTGCCTGCGATATAAAATTCCGGAATGTTGCGATCCTCTGGAATTTTATCGAACCGTAAGGAATTTAACTCGAGTCGTGTTAATTCGTTCGCGTAAATATCCACTCGCGCCAAACTTTTCTTATCGAAGAACGTGTTGGTTTCGATCCGTTTAATCAGATTGTTGTTCACAAACATAATTTCAATACTATTAGGAATCGAAAGCTCGTTCAGCTCAACGATTCGGTTGTAACTTGCGTCTAATGTTTTCAACTGATATTCGTTCGTAAATTTGTAATAATTTCCGAGTTTCTCGACGTAATTATTATGAATATCCAGCCATTTCAAGTTCGTCGGCAAGAAAGCATAGTCGAACCAAACAAGATGATTATCTGATAAATTCAACCACAAAAGAGTCAACAAGCTGGAAAAAACTCCATTGATATCTTGTAAATAGTTGTAATCGAGTCTGATGGCTTCGATTTGTAAGTTTTTGTCGAAAGTTCCCCGTTCAACGGATTGAACTTTGTTTTTAGCCAAGTTCAATACTTGTAAATTCGGCAAATCAGCAAACATGTTCTTGGTTAAATTTCCTATGCTGTTATCAATCAGACGAAGTCCAGTCAATTGAGTCATATTTTTGAAAGAGTTCGGTTTGATATCGGTGATTTGGTTCTCACCTAAATCTAGCGATTTCAGGAAAGATAAATCGTGCAATGCTATCGGTATTTCTTGGATGGCGTTTGAACTTAGATCCAATTCTTTCAGATCCGAACAGTTTCTGAATGCAATTTCGTCGATATTGATAATTAAATTATTATTCAAATTTAATTTGTTCAAAACAAAGAGACCATTAAACAAATTGGAAGTCACATGATGCAAGCGGTTATTGCTCAAGTTCAAGGTATGCAAATTGTAAAGAGGCAAGAAAGAATTATTCTCGATAAAACCGATCGAATTATTATGAAGATCTAAGATTTGAAGAAAAAATAAATCTTTGAACGTTTTAGAATTGATTCTGGTTAGAGCATTATTGGAAAGATTCAAAACTATCAGTCTAATGAGTCCGACAAACGTAAATTCGTCGATTTGATTCGAAGTCAGTTGATTGGACGATAAGTCGAGAACCAAAAGTTGATTCAAGTGATTGAATAAGCCCTTCGAAAGTTCGATAATCGAGTTGTTCTGAAGATGAATTTCGCGGAGCTCTTTGCAGTTTATGAAAACGTTTTCGATTAGAACTTCCAGTCGGTTGTTTGTCAAATTCAAAATACTCAAATTCTGAAGGCTCGAAAACGCATTTTTGGGGATCTCTCGAATACGGTTGTCATTCAATAGGAGGCTATGAAGTCTCTTCAATTTGGCCAGGTCAGACAGATCCGGGATAGCCGCGATATGATTGGCAGACAAATCCAAAGTGCGAAGTTCACTGCCTCCGTGACAATCGCCGTTGGTGGTCGCGCTTGTCTCGGCTGGTGTTGTCGGTCTAGGTGTTGGACTGCTCGTCGAGCGAGGAGACACCGATCGCTTGCCGCTGAAACCAAGATTCGTCATATCGCTGATAGCGTTGTTCGATAAATTCAAGTGCTGAAGATTCTTCAACGGACAAAATAAACCGTTGGAAACTGCGTTGATGTTGTTGAAACTCAAATCCAGGTGATTCAACTCTTTCAGGTGTTTGAAGCAATTTGTCTTGACATCCAGAGTTTTTGCTGGTGACCAATCCAAATTGTGAGAGTTCACCATCAACTTTTTCAGATTAGGGCTCTGAACAAACACGCTATCAGATAACTCGGAGACTTTGCAATTGATCAAATTCACCTCTTCGAGCTGATTGAAATTCGCGAGTAAGCTTGAATAGATAATACTTTCGGTGAAGATGTCTCGGCCACATTCTAAATTCAATTTTACCACATTGTCAGCTTCAGGCAACGATACCTCACGAGGGATCGTAGGTAGTTTGCAAAACGCTGATAACTTATTCGAAGTGGCGTTTGGTTCAAGGATGACATTACAGGGGTCAGGATGTTCGATTTTCGATAGCACGCAAGTTAAAAAACTAAGCGCTACTATGAGTATAGGACTAGTTATATATATCACTCGGTCGGCCATATTCGCCATCAGTCTCTGTTTCGAGCCCAAAACCGGCTCTTATTCGCGCGAAAAATCAAAACAGCATTTCTCCGAATGGTGTATTTTAGATAACTTTCGCTACCGATAATGATTAGGGAGAATTAGCGAACGGGTTTGTCCGAGCGCGAACAAAAACATTTAAAAATCATCAAGTTCGCGGGAAAAAAATATTAAAATCGGAAAAATATTACGTTATCACAGTTGAAGATTTTAAACACTTGAAAAAAAAAATTAAAACTCAAAATGAGTAGTTGATGTCATCGGAAAAATATTTTCTTCCTTTTCCGTTTCATAAATAGCACACAAATCGTCGATGATTTAAATAACCCACAAATAATATCCGGTGATGAAGGCGCATCCAAAAATCGTATCCATAGCACCACTGTGAACTTTAATTTTCACAAAATCGTTTGGCACAACACTTCGGATAAAAACCACAAGAAAAAATTTGTTAACGAATTTTGAAAAAGAAACAAGTTGAACCAACAAATAAATATTAAACGCGGAATAATAATAAATTAAATTAAAACTGATTCACCGATAATATATTAACACATGATTTAAATCGGAATCAAAATAAATTAGAGAAAAATAAAATAATTTTTTTTTTTTTTATTTATTTATTGATAATTTCACTGATAAAATATAGGTTAAAATAAATATAACGATATCGAACACTTTGAAAAATAAATGAAATCACACAATCTCGAGTAAGGAACATACGAATCATACGATGTTAAACTACATCAGTTTTCACTGGGTCGCGTCTCGAGTTCCAGCACTGAACATGTTGCTCAACGGAACGCGCGAATGGAACTGGATTCAAGTTGAAACCCGGTCGAGGGAATCGGCTATCGAAATGAGAAGTTGAGCGCTCGCTCACCAGGTGCCGCCAGTTACCGAGGTAGCGCATGTCTCCGCGAGAAGTACGGGAGTAGGAAACCGCCCGGTGAAGAAAGTGATTTGAAAAGATGGGTCCTTCACGGTTTGCGCGGTATTCCGAGCCCGTTGTTTGACAGAAACTGTACTGGTAAACGCAGCTATTTTTAGGGTTAAAAGTTGAACCAATGCGGTAAATTTTTCAGAACAATAAAAATTCAACAGATTATACGGGAAAAAAATAAAAGAGAACAGTATCGATTTTCGCAGGATATCGCGAAACCATAATTGGATTTAAATCGGAAACGTAAAATAAATCAACAAATATTGGCCCTGAAGATGTTGGTGCGTTGATACAAGCAAAGACAAGGAGAATACTGTTTGATTAAAATATCAAAATGTGTTTGTAATTATATATAAAAAAAAAAAAAAATGTACACACAAATGAAATCGAACTCAAACAATGAGCGGCCATTCCTCCATCCCCTCGGCTTTGTTGACGTTTCGCTCTTTTTCTAATTTTATTCTATTTCCATACATTCATGATTATAATAAGTGCAGAAAAAAGTACAGATAACATTTGTTCAAGTATTTATGTAAGTACTGTTAATATTAAAATGTAAGTTGTTCTCATTTTTCCGCTTAAAATTCCAAATTCTTATCTTAGATATATTAACGATATTAAACGATTTAGTAAAAAGTAGTAACGCGCTTAAAAGCGCTTAAATGCGTTACTACTTTTTACTAAATCGTTTAATATCGTTAATATATCTAGATAAGAATTTGGAATTTTAAGCGGAAAAAATGGATGGAAAAAACCGACCTATAAACATTGAAAGAATTGAGAAAAACTACTACTTCTAGTACTATCACTAATATTGCTAGATGTGTGGTTTTTGAATGTTCATTTTTTGGAGTGGTGTATCGTGCAATCTAGCAACGTCACATTTTGCTCATTGAAACTAACGTAAAGTATCGAACTATCTAGGAATCGGCGATTACCATCGAATTCGATCTTTTCTATGGGTTCAAATGGACAAAATGCCAAGTTGCCAGGTATCATGCTTCGCCACTGATTGTTTGTAGTCGAATTAATATTCCTTGATTATTCACGACATCGTGAGCGTTAAAAAAAAAAAAAAAAAAAATCCCTTTTCAGGAACCACTGCCGACTTGCGACTGCTTATACTATAGCCTAGTGGCAATCTATGGATGTATTCGCTCTTTGCCTGGTTATTATTCACAAAATAAATAAGTTGTGTAAATGAATGGGTGATGCAAAATAGCAATAGGGACGCGGTGAGGAGGATGTGGGAAGGAGGTGCAGGGGGTGTGTGCGTGCTGAATATTCCTTTAAAAATTCCGTTATAAGGCTTCTGCACTGTACACGAACTGTTTTGTTTTAAATGCTTACTTTACACGAGTACGCTAGAAACTCGGTTACCTCCATTCCATACAAACTCCTCACTCGCATTCACGTTATTTACTCCGCCTTTCTCCCCCCCCCCTTTCATCTTCGACCACCACCCCACCCTCCCTCTCATAGAATGAGCACTAGAAAACCAGAAGTTTTTTTTTTTCTTTTTTTTTTCTTTTCCTGTTCGATAAACTTTGAATAAGGATACTTTGAAAGTTCACATTATTTTTGTTTCACCTCCCGTCGCACATTGAATAGAAAGTCTTGCATAAAATAAGCCTCGAATGTATAAAGTAATTGTTGGTGGAAAGTCTTTCTCTTCGATCGCTGGCGTATGCGCCGTGGCGCAACGCAGTGTCGCCAGATTTTAGGTTAGAAACTGTACATAGATTTTTACATTGGTTCTGCACGGGAAAAAAGCAGGTCCTCATATTTTCTACCATCAGGATTTCTGAAAAAGCCTCAGCAACCGCGATCGAGTGTTTTTTGTATCATGGTAGTTTTTCGACTACCCTGGTATAGATTTTTGCAGGTCTTGATAGTAAAAAATCTACCGTGGTAGAAAAAACGAAACAGAGTCAGTTTATTGTCTACCACCGCACCGGTAGCTGAGGCTTTTTCAGCTATCCTGGTAGAAAATATGAAGACCTGATTTTTTTCCGAGTGATAAGGGACCTAGTGATAATCGATACTTTTCCATAGAAGGAAAAAAAGCATGAGCACACACCTCATAACATACAAATAATGGGAACCTTGAGTTAGGCACATGGAATTCGATGTATTTTTTACGTCCTCTATATTTTAATCTGTATAGGAAATAATCGATTCTTAGGGTTTCCTTCCAACTTCTTGATAATTAATACTTTCCCGTTGGTCCAATGAAGGGAGGAGAGACGATATAATCGGTTGCTGTTCGCAAACTGCCGCTGAAATGTAAATCAATATTTTTCTGGTTTTCCCTAAATTTCGTATCTAAATTTACTCAAGGATGTAGGAAGGGTGCACACAACGGTATGCTTAAGAACGTAAAATGAATGAAGATGGGTACAAGGCAATAAACTGCCTGAAAACCCCCTGGATCAATTTACCCCTCCTCCTGAAATTGTTCCGGATACGTGAGAAGACTCAAATTGTCATGCATCATCGAGTTCAGGATCTAATGCTAACGACTGGACAATTAATAAGGCTCACGATAAAATTGGAACAAATTTGCCGTATCAAAACTGAAAAAGTAGGAGAGTCAGACTCTATAGTTGTATCAGGGACATATTCGTAGCGTCAATAACTTTAAGGCTTGCATACCATTACTTCTAACGCTTCACACAAGAGAGTGCGCATGTTGGAAAGCAGCGTAAGTAAAAGCAAATAAGCATGCAAGCACCATCGTATATACATCGGCACAATTATATATACTCTAGAAAAAACTTTTAATTACATCGTTCAGACAGTGTCCTAACGACATACGAAAGACGGAGCTTAGAGTTTTCTAATGAAGGGGATGCTGGGATGCATGGTGAGTGTTTGAGTGTGAGTGTGAGTGAGTTTGTGAAGCTGTGTGCGTGTGTGACAGGGCGGAAAAACAAAGGTAAATTTTGAAGGGAGAGGGGAAGAGGGGTATGGGAGAGATGAGGGAGGGGGAAGAGAGGGGAAGCATGTATATTCATGCGTATGGAAACAATGACACGCGCGCGTAAAATGCAAAGTTGTAAAAGTTTATTGAAATCGAATACGTTTCTCTCTCTCTGAGAGGGTAAGATGCGCGCGTATTGGACGAAGGCGCGGAACGCGCATATTTGAATGAAAGTTACGAAACTTGTAACGCCAAAGTTCTCATCATAATGACCGCAGCTAGAGGCTGAGAGCGCCTTAATTAATATGGTCCCCCCCTAACCCTTCCTCTTTTCCTCCTTTGCCACAAGACTCAGCGTTGTCAGGTCAAATTGAATAAAGCTCCTTGTCATTTCAGGGTCAGTTCCATAAAATACTCCTCCAGGTTTTACTCAAAATGATTTGTTTAACGTGCGCCACTAGAGAAAAACATATACGACATATCAAAACTATACTTCGACGAGCTCCAAAGATTCATAAAACAATCCCCTTATTGCGGCACTATTTGCTAGATAAGAGAGGGGGAGTTGGTGAGTTCAACTGCTGGAAAAATAGATGGACCTGAAGCACATAATTATTAAACAGTCTGTACTAGTTCAAGAAGAACACAAGAAGACTCCCCGATGTTCTCAAAGAGTATGCGGATAATTTGCAGGAATTTTTGGGGGTTTCAAAGGAAGTTAAGAAATAAATTCTGCCGGTTCTAATATCACATACATTCGCATCTTGGGTCCGGTCCGATACATTGAGGTACTAAAAGCGCCTGCAAATCAAAGACAGTACTATTTGACTTGCAGGAACACACGGAAAGAAAATTAGACTGGGACTGATACATTTGACCGTTAAAAACGCCTTCAAATAGTGTGGATACTATTTGATAGGCAGGAACACAAGAACAAGAATTCTGAGTCTGACCACACTCAGCAGATCCTCCGTCCCGTCCGATACATCGCGCCGTTAAAAACGCCTTCACTTAGAAATGATACCATTTGACTTACAAGAATGCACGGACTGGAATGATACTTAATAAATTCTTGATGCTTTTTCTTGTTTGTTGAAAATCTACAGAAGATAACTCATCAGAATAGAGTATTTTATAGAGAGGAAGGAGCTGGAAATTTAAAATCCAGGAATCCGACTGGCTTAGATGTTTTCTTTTTAAATGTAAAACCAACATCGGATTGGTCAATTTTGAATTTCCCGCTGCTTACTAATAGACTGTTATAATGACGAAACGGAAATTTAAAATCCAGAAATCCGACTGGCTTAGATGTTTTCTTTTTAAATGTTAAAACAACATCGGATTGGTCAATTTGAATTTCCCGCTTTTCACTATTAAACAGTCTATTTTTGCACAAATCGGCAACTCCGCCCGAGTTGGATTTACAGAATTGAAGGGCGGCGCAATAACAATCGAGGATATTGAGGGTGACAGGGTGGAATCCAGCGCTGCCGTTTCGAGTATTTTTAATGGAATTCCACAGTCCATCGATGATTCAACCGGTTGATGCAACGATTAGATTTTTACGCCTTAACGACTTACTGTGTCCGGCTGTTATGAACGTAAAACCAGATTTTCTCATCATAAGATACCTCTCCCTCACCCCTTTCGCGAGATATTCCATGTATTTTGACCCGCTGACTTCAAATTCGGTCTTAGTTTTTACTCAAAACTCATAATTTTTCCAGATTTTTGTTTTTGTTTTGTTTTGTTTTTGTTTTTTTTTTTTTTTTTAAGAAGGCGTAATTTCGAATTTAAGTAAAATCTAGGCCAGTTTAATGAAAACTGATAGCATTTTTGAAATCAGCGTCTCAAAATACATAAGATGGCGATGATGAAGTGAAATTATACGCGTATAGAATTATTCTAAAACACTAAAAATTAGTAAAATTATAACACTGATGGATGGTTAATGTCGGAGACACATTAAGTCGTTTTTGATGCTTATACTTTCAACGATTACTGATTTGAGCATTTTTATATAAGCCGGGGTTATTATTTTTTACTGAATTTTCAACCGCGGTTTAGTCACCGATAGATCGTGGAATGTCATTGAATATACGCGAAACAGCCGTGACCCGTGATGTGGCATCATTGGACTAAAATCCTTCCTCACGTTTGTTTCGAATAGAGTTCATACACATTCTGCGTTTGAAAAGTTAGATGGTATCGATGTAGAATTGAACGCGCTTCATTTCGGCGAATCGTAAACGTCTAACTGAAAACGTTCCCGTTCGTTCCCAGTCTTCTGCAAATTTCGCGGCGTGCAAAGAGATTCGATAAAGCTGCCGTAAAATCGAGTTTTGTGGTAACCTCAAATTTTTTTTAGCGTGGGTGTTGAATTGTTTTTATACGCCTAGAATACATATGCAGCCTCTAGGAAATTAATTTATAGACTTTTTTTCTTCTTTTTCTTTTTTCCTTGTATCCAAAGTTTGTCAAAGAGCAGTGCTTTGACCGTCAAAACAAAATTATTGTGCGTGTTATTTTTCATCAGCCGGCCAAGTACATGCTTTTAGATTTTATGTGAGGGACATAACCCCCGGGTGAATTCCGTGGCCGTAACAAAAACATTTTTTTTTTTTTAAATAATCCACCGAAGGCTGACTTAATTTAATTTTTTGTGGGAGAAGGACAGTCTGAAGGGAGAAACCCGGTTGGAAATAAGTTTCCTGTCTGCTTCGATATCGCCAATTGTTAAAAAAAAAAAAAAAAAAAAAAAAAAAAAAAAAAAAAACTGATGAAACGCAATGGGTCTGTTGCAAACTTTTGCTACAGCGATAAAAAGTGTTTACTCCAATGTAAAATCGCTTGAAAAGTCCATTGGTGGCATCATAAAGTCAATAAATACAATATTAAACTCACAAGAGGCGTTTATCGAAATCCAAGATGGCGGCAAAATATCGAGGAATCTGAATGTATGCACCGTGATCATCCAAGGATTGCCAACTTTGACAACCTCACTGCAGGTAGAGGTTATGTGTTTATTTACGTTGTGATTGGTTGTGATGGATATTGTGAGGTTGGCTATCCTTGAATGTTCGTGGTGCATTCATACAGATTGCTCGATATTTTGACGCCATCTTGGATTTCATTAAACGCATTTTGTGAGTCTATTGTTGCATTTCATTGCTTTCTGATGCCATCATTGGACTTTTCAGGCGATTTTACATTAGATTGCACACTCTATAGCGCTGTAGCAAAAGTTTGCAACAGACCCATTAGTAATCTAAAAATGTACGAATGAAGATATTCTTTTCCTCTCTTTGAAACATTACATCAACGCTCTCTTTGAAGGGACTAAATATGTTTCTCGTACCGATTTCTTTATCTGCCCACTCAGCAGTGCGCATGAAATCCTAAAGTCATAAAGATGAAATCCTAAAGTCATAAAGATGAAATCCTAAAGTCATAAAGATAAGAAAAGAAAAGGGAAGATAATAACCTAATTTTGAAAACAAATTCCTCACAGAAAAATATCTATAGCTGTTATTGAAAATAATAAAGAGAGCCTATTCTAAAAATGAATGGAATTTTAGGAAATATGTTAAACTAGTTCATTTATAATTGTAACACTTTCGACTATTTATATGGCGAGCGTCGATGAAAATTCATTTAATTACATTTTAATGCATCATAAAATTGCTATATTTTTATATTGGAACAAAAAAGGGTGAAAAACAAAATTAAAAAAGTTTGATTTCTTTTGCCAATGCGTATGACTAGCATCTCTGGAGAACCATCTGCACACATTACAATTATAAGTTCATATTTCCTGCAAATACTAGAGTATGCAATTTCCAGCGCAAGCATGCATGGTATGGCCTAATCACGTATTTGCAGACTAAAATGGTTTAGGTTCGAGTATTAATCGTATAGGTCCTCGCAAATGCTTTGTTTTTCATGCTCTTTTTTTTTTTTTTTTTTTTTTTTTTTTTTGAGATTCATAAACAAATATATATTGACAATATATAATATTCACAATATAAACAGATACAAAACGTCATAGTATACTCGCAACCGAGCAGAATAATAATAATCTTCGTTTCTCTAGCTTTACAATTTTTAGCCGCGTGCGAGAATTAACCCAAGAGTTCAACTCAAACTGCTATCTAAATTTTCAACAATGTCATCAGGTAGTTAATTTCCTACTCATCGGAAAATTATGAATAAAAATAATTTTGGGTTCAATCGCGTATGGTGACTGGAATAATTGGTGACCAGCAGTTGCTTGATTGATTGCATAGAAATTGCAAGCGTGTTGATTGAATTTGCAGAAGTAAAAAGAGCAGTTACGACTTTCGGAGTAAGTAGATTTTGAAAGTTCTTTGTTTGTTTGCTTTTTTTCAGGGTTTAAATTCTTAGGCTGATCATTATCCATGTTGCAGTGGGGAAAATCACAGGCGATCCATTACTTTGACATTACATTGTATCTTGACAGGAAAAGATGTAAAATAGAATAAAGACTCGCGGATTTGATGGAATGATGGAATGATAAAATAACCATTGATTCTGCAAAAAAAGAGCAAAAAAAAAAAACCAAAAAACCAAAACAAAAAAACGAAACAAAACAAAAAAAACAAAACAAAACAAAACAAAAAACAAATTAGCGTAACTTATGATTTACAATAAGGAAGTTGCAAGAGTCTGTTTTATGTTTCTTTTGTTTCGTTTTCGTTTTTTTGTTTTTTTGTTTTTTGTTTTGTTTTTTTTTTTTTTTTTTAAGAAAATGAAAGTACTTTCGGTGAGCTGAGGACAAAATAGGGTACTTTTGGTGTTTTCGTAAGTATAATTCCAATTTAGTTGGTACACTCGTATAAAGTTGCAAAAAATCACGTTTGTTGTATCGTCACAACGAGGAATTCCCATTTAAATCAATATATTTCGGGCCAAAATTGCATCTCCAGAACTATGAAACCTGCTTATGTTAGAAACGGAAGGCATCCTTGTTTTCAGGTCGCCGAGTTCTTCCACTTGCTGACTAAAAAACATCTAATTCAGACCCTTGCAACTGCCCCATTGCCCTCACTGAGGATTGTAGGCTTTTGTTTATCGTTTTGGAATTGAAGGAAAATAGCAAAGGCTTGGGAACAATCAGTTGAGATAGCTGTTGAAAAGTGAGCAGCCTGAATAACAAAAAGCAGTAAGTCAGTAGGACGAGCATTTTTGTCAGGGTCGCCATTGAAAGTAAAATCGAGGGAAAACAAATAAAGCAAAAGTGGACGACTCCAATGAAAAGAAAGAAAAATAAAGACGGGGGACAAGGCGATTGAAATTGGAAGCAAAGAGAAAGTTAGACAGAATCAAAAGGTTTGAGGAGAAATTAGAAAGACGGAAAAATAGAGAAGCAATTAAAAAAAAAAAAAAAACAACAACTCGAATACGAATCAAATGCTCTGATAACCCAGAAATAAAGGCACTATCAAATCAAAAGGGACTGATTTCACACCTTCCCTCTCATTGTCAGTCCCTTTTCAACGACAACCTAGTTTGTTTGTTGATTTGACCTACATCACCTTACGGATTGGATCCAGTAGAATCCAGGTTTATATTTCAAAGAATCGAAATCCAAAACCTCATCAAACCGCTGATCACTTTCTCGTTTTTATGAAGAATGAAGCCCAAGGGACGTTTACCGTTTTTAGTTTACACGGATGGTAAATCTTTTTAACAGTAAGTCAAATCTCTAACGAAGCGGCGATGAGTAGGTCATCGTTTTAGTAGCAATAAGAGAGACAAAGACTGCCCCTATTGTTACCTGTTGTATCCAAGAATCCATCCTTCTCACTCTTCTCCCATTATGACGCGTGAGTTGGAAAAAGACGGATTAGTGGCAGTCACTTGATTTTCTCCTCCTCTTCTATCCTTTTCTAACTCATGCATTCAAATGGTCAGAGAGAGATAGAGACGATTTCCTGAATCTACGAGTTCTCTATGCGCTTGAGCAAGCAGGTTAGGAATGACGACGAGATGTATGAGCAGTATGAATAACATTCAAAACAAAAGACACACTCACAGTTGGTGAGAGGGTAAAGTGACCCACTGAAGGGAAAGTTATTTGTTGTGTGATTTCTTTTCTTTTCACAAATTCCTTTTTTCTTATCGTACGGGTTTACTGTTTAACTTGAAGCGTTCTTCTTCGGCCAGCCAATATTGAACTCGTAGAATATTGTAAGTACTCGTAGACAGAGGTGGATCTAAAAATCTCACAAGGGACTTAGCGATAAGGTCCAAAAAGGAGGGGGTGGGCTAAAAGGAAGCCTCCCCAGACTTCCGATTTTTAGGAGTGGAGGGGAAGAAATGAATATTTTTCGGTCAAACGATCATCAGCAGGGCTGCCGTTTTGCGTATAATCAATGCTATTTTTCAATTCACCGATGATTCCACCGATTGAGAAAAGATTACACAGTTTCAGTTCAGTGTATGACTGTAATAAACTAAAATACTCGCTTCTGTAATCTTTTCTTAACCGGTGGAGTCGTCAATAATTTTGAAAAACTTTCGGATATTTTAAGTAATCAACGGAGTTTCCACCGATTAAGGAAAGATTACAGATCAGAGTATTTTCGTGCATTACAGTCATACAATGAACTGAACTGTGTAATCTTTTCTCAACCGGTGAAATCATCGATGAATAGAAAAATAGCATTGATTATACGCAAAACGGCAGCCCTGATCATCAGCCCCGACCAAAAAAAAAAAATCCTGCGTACGACACTCACTGGTTGGAGTGACCGAAGTTTTCAGTAGTGAGTTCCGAAGACTTTGACTAAGTAAGTATGACTAATACTGTGACCCAAATGTCGCCCCTACTGAAGACTTCGGCACTCCCAACTGAAGTTCAGTATTCACGCAACTGAAAACTGCAATGGCACTGCAAGTAAATCCTTCCGCCGACGTTTTCTTCTCCGTGTTGGTAGAAAAATGACCCAGAAAAAGCACTGGCTTTAGGCGCGAAATTTGGCAGCAACGCATTTTCTCCATTTAAATTCACCAAATAGGTCGAACGCTTCAGTCATCGGCGATGACCAGGCATTTCGACCTTTCAAATGTGTTTCAATGGGAAAAAGTAACGTTGCCAAATCGCACGACTCACCACTGCTCAATACGGTTCTTTACCCATCCCACCTCCTTCCTCTTCAACATTTTCAAAAATATAAACAATTTCCCCACGTTTGGCTTCTATAACCCGACTATAGTGTTTACATTTCTTAAAAATTAAAAAAAAAATTATAATTCCCCATCCACGTGTTTGATTTTCTTTCCATCTTTTTCAATTTTTCTATCTGTGGTCATAGCCGTAGCTATAAGAATTTCTCTTTCTCTCTCTTTCCCCATTTAAACGCATATGTTTAAAAAAGACAGAGACAGGGAATGAAGTCACGTGACGGCCCCTATACCCATCCTTTTTTAACAACTGCTTTAAAATGTGCTAAGAGAGGGAGAGAGAAAGACAATATTCTGGCTATGGCTATGCTTGTGGTCTTTACAGTTGATCCCAAAAAGTTTTTGTCAGCTTTTTTGTGCCAATGACGCTGCACTCAGTCCTGTTTGGTAGGTCTGGGAGTCTACCCACTACGTGCCAGAGCAAAATGCTTCAGTACAGCTTACCAAAAGTTTTATGTGCCTAATTAAAGAAATTTTGCTGGGCGAATCAAAGATTTTGTTGGCTCTACTAAACTCTTTTGCTGGGTCGTTTTTCCACCAGATGTTTTGTGAGCGCTACCAAAGCGGGGTTTCCTGTTTCCCCTCTGAATGCGTTAAAATGGGAATTGAGACAGGAAAGATAATTTCCTGGTTACGGCCACGTTGCGTTCCTGAAAACCAAGCTTTTATGCGTCTATTAGAGAATGAAAGGAATCGTAATTGTTCGACAGACGAGAGGAAAGTTCAAAAAACGAACTTTCGCACCCCCTCCCCGCCTTCCCCACCTCTCCATCACCTTCTCTTGATCGCAAACGAGACTGACATCGCAACACCACGGATACGTCAAGGTGCGAATTGAGATTGAGACCTCAATATTCAGATAAATTGAATAAGTCAATTTTCGCTCGAACGCGCCAAATGTTAAGCGCGAATTAAATGAAGGAGGAGGAGAGGATATAGAATGGGAAGGAAAAGGAAAAAAGGATAAAAATGGAAACTGAATTAAAAACGAACACAATTTGAAAAATGGTCGTCCTCGCTTAGGAAGAATACAATTATTTAAGCGCGACAATTAAAAGTTTCCAGACGTTCTTTAAGTGATAGAGATCGAGCGTGCACAGAGAGAGAGAAAGGGAAAGAGAAAGAGAGAGAGGGGGGAGAGAGGGAGAGAAAGAGCAAAAGGGAGAAGGGGTGATATTGCGTTGGGTTGGGGTTTGGAACTCCGATGGAGCAAATTGTTATCTTGCAAGAACTCAAACCAGTCCAACCTTTAAAGGGCGCGTTTTTTTAATTCGAATTAGTGAAAGGGTTCTCCCGCCCCTCTCTTTTTCTATTTGCTCCCTCTCCTTTTACCACCTTTTTCGCCTCCCTCTATTTAAGGGACTTTTTTTCCTCCGAATCATGAATTAACACTACTTTTTACACTCCCAGGATCATCATCCACCAGTCACCATGGTCATCAACAGACACCATCACACACACCTGGACCCTTGACCGATAACCATGTAGTTTATTTTTCAGACGTAGTTCTAGAAAATTAAAAAGATTAGAAGGCACGTTGATTTCGTAAGGATGATAAAATGGTTGAAAACTTTTGCTTCTTAGGCTTTTAAATGGTTGATTATGGCGTAAAACTCTGTAAAAATTACGATAAGCGCACTAAAAAATCACGAAATTCACTCCCAAAGTCATAAAATGCTTCCATACGCGAGACCGTGATGGCGGTCATTGCCGCCTAAATCTTATGGCAATTGCATGTATGCAATATGCATCTTCTTGTTCTTGTGTGGTGTTGTCAGAACACCTCATGAGAAGCTTGTTGAGATAAGGAAACCCAATGTAAAAGATGGCATTTACTAGGGTACTTACCTATACAGGGAGAGTATGGCGGTCTGCGATCATGAGATTTCTTATATAGGGCCCAATTTCAAGATGGCGGCGGTCGCGTTGTTTGAGGTTATGTTACATTGTTGATGAAAACGGTGTCGGTGAATGGTAAGTTTGATGACCGTTTCCGCTTGAAAATGTTCAACGGTTACAACGGTTACACGATCGACCGGGTCGACCATCTTGAAATTGGGCCCTAAGAGCTCTTTGATAACCTAAAATGTCGCAGCCAATCAGCGTAGGATTCACAGACCGCTATACCAGGGCTGCCGTTTTGCGTATAATCAATGCTACTTTTCAATTCACCGATGATTCCACCGGTAGAGAAAAGATTACACAGTTCAGTTCAGTTCATGACTGTAATAAATTAAAATACTCTGATCTGTTATCTTTCCTTAATCGGTGGAAACTCCGTTGATTAATTAAAATATCCGCAAGTTTTTTAAAGTCATCGACGACTCCACCGGTTGAGAAAAGATTACAGATGCGAGTATTTTTGTTTATTACAGTCATGCTCTGAACTGAACTGTGTAATCTTTTCTCAACCGGTGGAATCATCGGTGAATTGAAAAATGGCATTGATTATACGCAAAACGGCAGCCCTGCGCTATACTCTCTCTTATATAGATACTCTAGTATTCACCACCATTACGGTCTCGCGTTTGCAAGCATTTTTTGAATTTGAGTGCGGTCTTCGTGAGTTTTTAGTGTGCTTATCGTCATTTTTACGCAGGGTTGTACCCAATAATCAACTATTAATGAGGCTATAGCAAAAGTTTGCAACAGCTCAATTGTACTGCACACTGAAATAAAAAAACATATTACGAAAAGCATAACGATATGTGAAACGAGGTAAGGGGTGATGTGATACTATTACCAGAATTCCAGTGTTTGCACCATAGTGCTAGAAAATGTTGAGAAAATTCTGTTCTGGTGCTATTTTATGACCAATTGACCATATACCAGAATTGTCTGGTGAAAGTGCTAGACTCTCTTCGGCTCACATATCGTTGTGCTAACGGTAATATCACCAGAATTTACATAGGTATAATATTTTCAGTGTACAATAAATTGGGCATTTCTCTAACTGATTATCACTCAAACAGTTATCAATTTTGTTACCAGAACGCATGTTCTCGAAATATTTTGAAACTAGGGGAAAAAGAATGTCCTAAGATTTTCAGAAACCAAAATACTTCTTCGAATATGAAAGAGCAGTCTTTTTCAATTACATTTCTGAACTTACTTCCAATATTGTACAATATAAGCCGTGATGACCCTGACTTCATGCGCTGCTCTTCTCCCTTTGAGCTGAAACTATAAGTGCTCATACTGTCGCGAGGATGTTTTGATAAATATGTAATCTCATAGTTTGCATAATGCAGAATGGGAGGGCTGAGCGTTTTGGTATTTATATATGAGCGGGTTTAGTTTTCAGGAAAATATGATTTTTCGTGAATTTGCCCTTGGACAGTGCTTTTCGCGAGCACAATGGAATCCATTGAAATCTCCCTCCGTTTCGAGCACAGGGAGTGCAGCTTTTATAATTCGTTGGAGGTTTCCCGCCTTTGGCCTCGAATCGAATGAAGAGGCGAAGTTTACAATTCGCATAATCCGCCTTAACACTCCTGCCGGCGCTTTGTAAACAAACCAATCCACTTCCCGCGGGAATTTGCTTGCGAAAATAATAATTCCCTCAATCCAGCAAATAGCCATAAGCCATAAGCGGCAAAGCGACTGTAAGGCCGAAAATTTTCCCGATGGAGCCCGATGTAATCTGGAGGAGCGAGGTTGAAGTTGAAAGCCTGCGCCTGGGGGTGTTTCGTCAAGACTCAAGAGTTCGTCCCGCGCGCATAAGCTCATAATCGGGAGGTCTGCAATCTGCAAAAATATGCTAAATATTCGACGGAATGGAAAGGTTGTGAGTGTGTGTGTGTGTGTGTGTGTGTGTGTGTGTTTATTGATGACTCTTCGCTGCTGTTGTTTATTGACCGGAAGATTTTCAGATTTTACCAATATTCAAATTCTCTGCAACGCTCTACGGCTGGTATTTCAGCAAAATTTTCTTATAGTTCTCGTTCCTGGGGCTTTTTCTATATTTATTACTTAGAAGTATAATAACTGAAGAATGTTTCATGGTGAAACATCTTCTACATCTTCTTCCTGTACTGCAGTTTGAAATCGGTTTTATAGTTGCTCTTGCATGGATCCTTTCCGAACCGAATTCGATGCTTGCATCTTGAATAAATCGTTCGTTGCAAGGAAGATGGCGATGCACATGAAAGGTAACTGTACTACATATAACGTTCAAAAGAAAATACCCTGGTCAAAATTTAATTTTCACTCTTTTAAATCTTGACAATCTTTAAACTGCAGTTTTGCGGTTTTCAAGACTTTAAGGACGAATCAGAGCACCCCTTTTAAAGTACGACATGAAAAATCGCAAGTTGTATTGAAACTAAAGGACAAATGTAACAGTCAGAATTTCAAGGTACTTCCTTTTGAAAGTCATAATATACCGATTGAGGAAAGATTACAGAAGAAAGTGTTTTCGTGCGTTACGATCATAAATTGAAATGAACTGTGTAATATTTTGGTCAATCGGTATGGCATCACCGGTAAATATAAAAAACAAAAAAAGCATAATTAAATATCCGAGTATGCACAAAAGCGATTGGCTTGGTCACGTGCATTTAAACCGAAAATATCGATTTTTAGGTGGTTAATTAATTAAATCTACATTTTTAAAATCGATTCTTTTCCATAGGATTATATACGGAGTATGACGTCGATGCATACATCGAAATTCAAAAGTCGGCTCTTCCATAACGTGTCCTTATTCAAAGGCGACGACCTTGCGAGTTGGGACAAGTCGCAGGACTCGCAGGTTCAAAAAAGCTCAGTCGGTTAGCTTCGAGGAATTCTTGAAGTTGGCCGCGGGATGGGCGTACGCAGGTCGCGGAAGGCTTGGAAGTCTCGCCTTTTACATGGTAGGTAACATCATAACATGCGAACAACGGCGGAGCACATATTGTGTTCAATGTGAATATTCATAACTTGGGGCGAAATAATTGGGCATAAATCAGAAACGACTGCCGTTTGACGCCGACAGCAGACATCAAGACAAGAAGACAACAGACTAGGCGCGACCAGCGATCGACCACGTCTTCGGAGGCGGTCAATGGATTTTGTTAGTCTCTCTCTCTCTCTCTCTCTCTCTCTCTCTCTCTCTCTCTCTCTCTCTCTCTCTCTCTCTCTCTCTCTCTCCTCTCTCTCTCTCTCTCTCTCTCTCTCTCTCTCTCTCTCTCTCTCTCTCTCTCTCTCTCTCTCTCTCTCTCTCTCTCTCTCTCTCTTTCTCTCTCTCTTTCTCTCTTTGCATCCTTGCAAATGTACAACCGCAGCGGCAGCCGGCAGCGTGAGAGCGGTGGTGCCAATTTATAGGAGATGTGCCAAAATCGTGAATACGTCATTTTCAGTTCTGATTTACAAATAAATATACATAACCTTTTGTTTAGTTGTTTCCATTACGTGCTTCTAATTTATTGCATGCTACTACATAGTAAAGGTTGGTTTACACTCATATAGTGGCCCATTATAAATGTACACCCCATTTTAAGAAATGGGGCTGTTGCACACTTTTACTGCGTAAGTGATGTATGGGTCGCACGTAGGAGTATTCACCCCCAAAAACCTGGCAAAAATATATGTGTTTTCGAATGGTTAAAAATAGTTTTTGGTTAATTTTCCAATTTCAACTCGAAAATCCTTCCGAGCGGTTCAAGGTTGAAAAAGGCGTAACAAATGAAGAATTTTTGCGCAAACTGGAGGTCAACTTCGTATTTTGTTGCCGAGTTATTAAAGCTTCTTATATGAGAAAGACGCGACTTCAAAAAGTTGCTGGATAAAAGTGTGCAACGTAGAGCACGTTTTTATGTCGGAAATGATTGCCCAAGAAGGTCGTTTTCTACCCGCTTTTTTGGTTTTGCTCGGTAATGCCCGGAATGTACATATTTAAAATTATCTTTTTTTCAAAAATCGAGTGCCTGAAATTAGAGAATTCTTTCACGTCAGTTTTCAATTATTTATAGAATGGTCTTAAGTTCATAGGGGAAAAAAATTGTTGGCATGAATGTGAGTGAGTACCATCAAAAACATCACCCAAAATTGACGAAATAATTGGAACGTTTGTCCGTGATGGTGGACGTATACTTCTTAATAAATATAGAGCATCGAGCGGTGAAAACAGGGGGTAACACGTGAATTGAACGCACACATCCATGATGTCCTCTTGACAGAAGATAAACGCTGGGGCTCCGACACAGAGCTATTACACAATGGGGTGGTTACACTAATCACTAAGGACACTAAGGAACCGTAAATATTTTTAAATTTTTTATGAAATTTTCAATTTTGGTTTTTGACCATAGGTTTTTGGGGCAAACACTCCAACGTGGGTCGATACAGGTATGAAAACGTGTAAAAATAACGCTGGTAGCACTGAAAACTTACGGAATCTACTCCTTTTAACTCCTAAGTTGATGTTAAATGTGCGAGCGTAATGACAGCGTTTGGTACTGAATGGAAGATTCCCATCTAATAATACTGTAAATCCATCAAAAGATGTGACCAATAAGAGACTAGTTTTCCTTGACAACGGTGTCACCAGGTGTCACGGTATCAATAATCGGATGTGGATCACCGATCACTAGTCTAGTGCCTAATGGCTATGTAAAACTACCTGGTCAGCATAGAGAGAAAGACAAAATTAAGATAGGATTCTCCCATTATGAGTGTCGAACGTCGCCATCACGCTCGCGCATTTAAAAGAATTCTATGAGTTTAGGAGTGGATTTCAAGGCGAGTTTTTGGTGCTGGTTTTGGTTTTTTCCGAGGTTTTTACGCCTTAAGAGGTCTCTCCACCTGCGAATTTTAAAGCGCGAATAAACTGATTGAGCCAATGAGCTGCCTTGAAGTCGATAGGTCGAGTTCGATGTATCGACAACAAAGAAGCTCGTTGGCTCAAGCAGTCTATTCGCGCTTTCAAATTCGCAGGTGGAGAGACCCCCTTACTCAGGTTAATTTTACTTAACCCTTAACTGCAGATGAGCCCAGATCAGGAACAATTACTTTGAAGCCTTATCTAAAAGTAGGGGACTTGAGTTGTACTGTCGCAGCATGGTAGGTCACATGTGGAACAGATACTAAACGAATAAGAATTGTCGATTTTGTCCTAGAGCACGCAGCTCAGGATAGAGAACGTGCAGAATGGTTGAAAATAGCTTACTGAAAATCTGATACAGATTTTCCGATTTTCATTTTTATGTTTGGGAGTAACGCAGGGGTACCATATACAAAAAAAAACAACTATTGAAACTTACTAACTTATTTTTTACTACTTTAATTTTTTTTTTTTTTTTTTTTTTTTTTAGCCTGAAAACTTTATTTTCAGTTGCATGGATACCTAAATGCGGGTAAGGTCATATTTGAAACAATTAATATTCAGGCTCTTTACCATTGAAATATAATGGAAAGAATTTTGTCACTATTTTTCCCTGTCTCAAGGATCAAAGTTGTACTAAAAAAAATTATTTTATTGAAAAAAAAAAAAAAAAATCATGCAGTAAAGAGTTAACATTATTTTTGGTATTTTCAGACTCTCTTCCCGATTGGTAACATGCGTTGGTTAAATACCTTGGGCGCCCAAGGGTTAATGGGTTAATCTACCTAAAAGACAACAGCGCCGACAACTTTGCAAGAAGATGCTTCTTCTTCTCCTCCTCCTTCTTCTTCTTCTTCTTCTTCTTCTTCTTCTTCTGCTTCTTCTTCTTCTTCTTCTTCTTCTGCTTCTTCTTCTTCTTCTTCTTCTTCTTCTTCATCCTCAATCTTCATAGATGCACCCGAACTATGAAGTCTGCAATGCCTGTACGGCCAGCCGAGCCCGCGCACTTGTTTAGACTCGCCTTTGCATCGTAGGTTAGGTTAGGCCTGTTTATTGCCTGTAATAACTTCTTTATTAGAAATATTCCACTGGCAAATATGCCTATTAATTCAGTCACTACCGTGTCTCCTTGCTGTTCTGCCGCGCCGCGCTGTCTCCTAAGATTTATATCTGCGTTACTGCAGTTTAATCTTATCGCGAGTTGCCAAATCTATGTATATGTAAACTTGAGTTTCCCAAAAGGTGCTGACATTTTCTGAAAACTGCCCCATTTCTGGGGCGGGCTATGTGTGCGATCTGCAGCTACACTACATTCCATACAATGAAACCCTGGTAAATGATCGATTACAGAGGTAGTGCCCTAAGCACCCTCGAAAGTTATACCTTTTTTAAGGGTTTGAACGAACGAAATACAATGTTGCCAAATTGCACGCTTCAGCATCATTTAGTCTAACAAATATCGAGTCCCTTATCATGCTTTTGCACGTTGCTATCGACCTAAAACATGAAACGACGTGCCAGCTGGTTTTAAGCACAAATCGATTGGATGAGTCGAAGAGGCAAGCTTTAAGGAGGCAAGACGGCTAGATGCTAGTTGGTGGTGCAATGTGTCTCAGGGTCTAAACTAGTACATTTTTACAGCGACAGATGCAAAGATCCCGGTTAAATAACTAATATCAAAATTCAACTTTCGTGAACTACGTACCTACTGGAAATTATACCCAACTTATATACCATAAGCCAAAATAAAGAATAATCGGTCATTGAAGTTGCTTGGGCTTCTGACAATTTTTGGCATCGAGACGTCTTTATACTATAGTATATACCTTACACAGGTCACAGGGTGAGGCAAAAGTTACGCTAACCATCTTCTAACCTGACTTCTTTTCCTAGATCATAGATAAAGACAGGGGGTTAGTTCTGTTCTTCATCGTTTGAAGAGATTTGTTCTGTTGACGTTAGGTTTGTTCACCATATGGTCCAATTTTTTTAGGAACAAAGGAATTCAGAAGGTCAATTAGATAAATATTTGAAGTTGGATTATGTAAAGTCCCATGTAATACGAGCATAGCCGTGTCTTTCTCTCTCTTTGCCCGTATTCACTCATGTGTTAGAAAATGACAGAGTCTTGGGCTGGAGTCACGTGTCAGCCCCTCTACCCATCCTTGTGTAACTCATGCGATCAAATGAGCAAAGAGAGAGAGGAAGGCAAATTCATGGCTAAGACTCTGACTACGAGAATTGCACTGTTTCGAAATCCAGTTATGATTGGCCCTCCGATTAAGGCACCCATGGAATGGGATCCCAAGGAGACAAAATGCAAACAGTAAACGGTGCTTATTTGCGAGAGAGAGAAAAAAAAGAAAAAAAAAAATCATTTCAAATCTGGTTGAGGCTTGGAGAGAATACTTTTCATGCGAAGGTACAAAAATTACAACGTAACATACTTTGGATACTACTTTGAATAATTATTTGGTCCTATGTTAACTACATACTACATAAACCACTTGCTTCCTGATGACCACTTCCGAAGAGCTGAGCCCCCTATACGCAGTGGCGCGGCGTACGCAGGATTTTTTTCGGTAGGGACTTGCACTGATGAGCACTTGACTGACTAATATTTCCCTCTTCCCCTCCGCCCCTAAAAATCGATCTTTGAGGGGGGCTTTAGTCCCCTTAGCCCCCCTGTGTGCGCCAATGCCTATATACTTCTTCATACTCCTGCCGCTTATTTTGAAGAAGAAAAACGTAACATGCCGCAACTCTAGTAAAACAAAGATACTTTAGGATTAAGAGTAGGGGGCTTACTTTAACCCCACCCTGTATGTACAAGCTTACATTGTATCAGGAATCTAACACATAAACGATGGCTGAAGGAGAGGGGGGGGGGCTAATGAATACTTTTCACGCATTTAAGCGGTGGCAACATTGCCTGAGGGAACAACGCGAGGAAAGCTAAGATGAAGGCGTTGGAAGTTGGAACTACACTCCCCCCCCCCACAGTCTGAACATAACCTCCCTTTCCCCCGTGCTGCAGGATTCGCGGGTTGACGTGAATGTTAGTTATGTTCTGCCCGCGCGCCGCGGCCGGCCGCACGGCCGCTGCAATCCTCCCGTCTTCCGACTGTCAATGCAGTAAATATTGGGATGTTATGCGTTTTGCTCAGCTCATCCGCGCGGCTCGTCCGATTCGTATTAAAAAAACGTTCCGCTTTTTTTTCTTTCCTCTGTTACTTTTGTTCCTCAATTTGCCGTCTGTTCTTCCTCCTCCTCCTCCCTCTTTTGTTTCCTTTCCTACATGCGATGGGATACAAATACGATGTACGAGCAAACGGCCGGCAAATGTAGCTGTCACAGATTTCACAATCACGATCACAGTGGTCCTTATGGTCCTCCGGAATACGGTCACAGTCGTAAACCTGAGAGAGAGCCCGCATGTGCCTGCGCTCACCGCATTGGCGAATCCAGGAGTCCGTCATTCTCTCTCTCTCTCTCTTCTACCATTAGAACGTGTGTGTTAGAAGAGGATAGATTATAAAGACAGTCACGTCATTTTAGCCTCCTCTCCTAGCCTTTTCTGACACATGCGTTCTGATGGTAAAAGAGAGAGAAGGACCATTAAATATCCTGGATCCGCTGGTGGTGGCTCACCGTCGCACAGTGGAGCGAATCTATGGGAGGGTTCGGACATGGAATAAATGCCTAAAAATGCAAATTTGAATGTTTTTACAGTCAAAAATCAAGCTTGAACTTAAGTGGTGTTATGGGCAGGAAATTTTACCAAAAAACCAATAAACTTACTTTCAAACTTCTACGTTCCGTATTTGTGAAGATATGTACGCATTTAAAGTTGTGACGTTACTTCCGACTTTTTTCATTGACTCGCTCCAGTGTGCGTCGCGTCACCGGTAATTCCCTCACATTTCATCAACAGTGTTGCCTGGTGACGGGCAGTTAATGCGGTTTTGCGCTTCAACGTTTGATTGTAAAAAAGTTCGTGGGGAGACCCTTTGCCCCTGTATCGACACGACGCACTATGGTCTGAGATAGGAAAAATAGTGACCAAAAATCAGTAAAAAAAAAGGTTATCAAACTTCATCGTTTTCGACCTTTCAAGTTGAATTTAAAACTCTCCGGTGAAATTTACAGGTTTAAATTACTTGTTTCAAATATTCTCCTGTGATTCAAGTTTGCATTAAAAGTTTATAAATGATGAATTGATGAAAAGATTACATTTTGATTTTTGCCACTCTTTGACGATCTCAAACCAAAGTGCGATGCACGTTCAATGCTAAAATCATGCATCAGCAGTTTTGTGATTTTGTAATGAAATGTGACTTTAATGTGTCTTATAGGTGAAGGTGGTATTTATGTTCGTTCGATGGTTGTCTCACCTCGGTTTGGAAAGAGTCAATGTACTAGTAGATTGTGCGGAGAATGATATAATATGATAGCTTTAAAGTCGAAAGGTGCCAAAAGTGCAGTTTGAAGGTATTTCTATAAGGTATACTCGGGTAAAAATGACGACTGTAACGATTAAACGACTTTTCCAAAAACGACTGAACAAGGTTGGCCAACAATAGTCTGTAAATGGCCGTATATAATGCTGTAGTTGGCCGCAGTTATAGTCGTCATTGTTACCAAAGGAGGTAACTCAGGGGATATGTTCCCCAATGACACACGCCCCTTCAGATGGATAGAAAATTTTCGAACGACCCATGAGCTGCATTTTAAGTGTAACCAACCTGAAAGCTGCTCATGTAGACTTATTGCTGATTCATCCGGGAGAAAAAAAAATGGCTCTATTTCTGCAATCATTCGGCAAACGCAAAAATTTTGGCAGTCAAGAATTCGAGGTATAGCTCGTTTCAGAAGTGTAGGCTCACCTAGACCATAATCTTTGGCAAATTTTCAATTTTCATTCCTTCAAATTAAAACGAAACTTGCCTCCAACTTAAAAATTTTGATTTTAAAGCGTTTTTCAATGAATAGCCAACACTCGAATTGATTTTCAATAATTTCCATTTTGTAACATAAGAAATAATGTAGGAAAATTCCAAAGATTATCGGTCTAGGTCCGCCTACGCTTCTGAAACTACCTCTATGTACCTAGCCAAGGCTTTATGCATGTAATCAAAACAACCGTCAGTGCGGCGCGTTGCATTCTTGACTGTCAAAACTTTTGCGTTTGATGGCACACTGACACTCGATCTTGGCAAGCTATGGGCTACATGTCGGCTTTAATTGCCGAGTCACAAGGCTTCATGCAAACCAATGAAATTAATAGATTTCTGTTGCCTTATTTTGTTGGCTGAAAAAACATACAAAATCAGCCTGGATTGCCGGTATCGCTTAAAACTTAAGATGATCCCAGAGTCGATCAGTTCGAACCATGGACACCAAGTCGCGATGGTCAAAAATTCAAAAGTTTTTGGCTGAAATTGACAAATTTACGCAACTTTGAATTTTTCAGCACCTGCGAGCATACTTCAGGAAGATGCCATCTCTTAAGCTGAAATACTCAAAAAAAAAAAAAGAGGGAAATTATAAAATACAAAAATTCCATAAGCCTCAATGAGTGCGAGTGAGGCTGATAGACATTATTGTAATATTGTATCACTCGCACTCACTCTTACTCATCACAAAGCTTATGGTGGAATGAATTTCAAAAATTACGACTTTAATTCTCAACCATACTATTGTTTGTTTTGGGCTTAAAAAATCCATAAAAAAATTACGTAGGTGCTAACGTTCTTGGATTTTGCGTTTCATTTTTTCGTTTTTGATTTAAAAACTCCAAAAACGCGGCTTTCCCAAAAAACGACTGGTGGTGATATCCATAAGATTGAAATGTGGTAAAGAAGAGCTTCGTACGCGATCAGACTGGCATCGATAACCATCGATCAAGGTATATGGAAGAACAGGTATGGACAGGAGGCGGGGTTTAAGGGGCTTTCGAGTTTCCCCGCCAAATGATGACGACACGCTTGCTTTGGCGATGACGTAGCCGTCACCTACTACAGTAGCGAGAGATGGGGATCACGGGAGAGTGAGTGAGATAGTTTGGAACGGTAGGCGAATTTTATCGCGACCGTCTAGAACATCTGTGACGTAGCCGTCACCTACTGAGATAGGCTCCGCCTCCTGTCCATACCTGTTCTTCCATATACCTTGACCATCGATGAGCAGGTGAGCCAACTGTTTATTTGCATGTTGAGTCATTCCTCTTTCCATCAAACAACTACAGAGTTATTTTATTATGAATGATGTGTCATATTCACCAATTTCAGACGAGTAAACCTGTTTTTTAGGTGTTTTGGTCAAGTCTAGGTTTGAGTTTTGAAAGTTTCAAGGTGGCTATCGAGTAGTTTGATCTTGTGCGAAGGCTTTAAAGAATTTAATGTCAAAACTTCACAAAGTGCCTTACGCCCTGTATGCTCTTTTGGTGTTCCGTTATGCTTTCCATGTCTCGCTGCCTTTAAGTGTTTCCTACACTTTCCCCCTCTGCCTTGAAATGTTTGTAGAATGCGCACCACCATAAGGTCTGCCTGCACCATTTGCATTTGTACTTAAGGAATCTAGAGAGAGAGAGAGAGAGAGAGAGAGAGAGAGAGAGAGAGAGAGAGAGAGAGAGAGAGAGAGAGAGAGAGAGAGAGAGAGAGAGAGAGAGAGAGAGAGAAAGGATAAAATTGTAAGGATAGTAATATCAGTAAAAGAGAGAAGGACAATCAAAACCTAGAGTGACAGAGTGAAAACGGGGGGGAGGGGGGCGTAAAAGGACCGAAATCTGACGACGTAACGTAAATTGAGTAAAACGCGACCATGAGTATCATGACATCTGGTCAACGAGAGATCACGATGCCTGCCTGAGCCAAACATTCTAAACGATCACGTCTTTCTTTATTACTTTTTGTCTGAATCGGTCATCGACTGTTTTGTGTTTGGCCGCGCGTTTACAAGACCCAAGCGTGGATTTCTGATGAACCTCCAGATGTTTGTCGAATGTCAATTGCTTACACCCAAAATTATAAAAACTAATGAAAAGTTTCAGGTGTAGAGCAAACAGTCAAACCCTCACAACCTTGAAAGTGTCAGGGTTTAAAACTGAAAAATGAAGCATTATGCATTAACACTTTCAGCACATGCCTAGCTAGTGGCGTCGAGTATAGGTATGAAGCCTACCTCTCCAGCTTCTTTATTATTTTAGAGCCCGATCCCAACGCAGTGGCTGCTCGTGCACTGAAAATAAAAGATCCCTGTATTCTAGTAATATTACCAGAAGCACAATGATATGTGAACCACTGAAAGTCTAGTACTTTGACCAAAAAATTCTGGTGTTAATACCAGAATAAGGTTTTAGAACTATAACCATGCATATTCTGGAAATTATAGAATTATAGAATATATTATAAAATATGACATATATTATAAAACTATAGAATTTCCTCAAAATTTTCAAGAACTGTGGTGCAAACATTAGAATTCTGGTAATAACAGTTCAATTTTCGGTGTGCAATTTTGCAATATATTTCTTTCCTATATTTGATTCTTGGTGAAACAACAGATTCGATAGTGACGCAGTCCTTTACCGGAAATCGATTAGTGTTCATACATAGAAATGGAGGAAAAACATATTGTTGTTAAATTGCATGTGACCTATTTTCTAATGGAAACAGGCCCCCGGCAGTGTTGCCAGATCGAGGGTAAAAAGCCGTATCGTTCCCAATTAAATCAATGTAAAACGTACGGCTTTTTCAACCCAATCTGGCAACACTGCCCCCCGGATCCGCAAACGAGACTGCGCAACCATTTTCAGGTATTTTGCTGACTTGATCTATAAAATCTGCATCTGCAATGCCTTCCCTATCCATCTAATAGAATAGAGGGTAATATTATACAACCAAAGCTGCTGTTTTGGGAATATTTAATGGCATTTTTCTATTCTTCGATGATTCCACCGGTTGAGAAAATATTACAGAATTTAGATCAGATGACTGTACTGCGCGAAAATATATACTCTGATCTGTAATCTTTTCTCAATCAGTGCAATCAACGTTTAATGATAAAAATATCCGCAAATTTTTTAAAGTCATCGATCGACGACTCCACGGGTTGAGAAAAGATTACAGATGCGAGTATTTTCATGCATCGCAGTCATAAATTGAACAGAACTGTGTCATCTTTTCTCAACTGGTGGAATCATCGGTGAATTGAAAAATGTCATCAATTATACGCAAAACGGCAGCAATGAAAATAACCTTCTCAAAACGTCAATCGTATCTGCATGTTTCCCGTTTTTTTTTAAAGCACTTGCAGTTTTTCCTCGCTCTCTAGTAAAATTTTGAATGGGTGTATAAATACGACCTTTTTAAAAGTGGACGACTCATATCGCGAATGAAAAAAGAACTTCTCGGGGAAAAAGTATATGAACATAATGCTTTTCTGAAGGGTAAACAGTTATGCTATATTGCTATATGTTGGCGCAGTACGACTATACGACTGCCGTCTGACATTTCAAACATCTCTCCGATATTCATCTTTCCTCGGGGGGTTGGAGACTTGGAGTCCCAAATACTCCCCTTAGCAAGTCATGCAATGCAAGTGAGAATTCCCTTTCCGTCGATTTTCAAGAAAGCGAGGCGATTCTGATTGCCGATACGATGACTATGCTGCACACTGGGTGGAAACTTGGATTTTTTGGGACAAAAAAAAAAAAAAAAATCGCCTGTTTTTTTTTTTTTGTTATTTTGTTTTGCTCTAAAAAAACCCCATTTTAGTGTTGATATTAAGTTGCAAACCCATGATATTAGACTCATTTTAACCTCTAAAATTAATGGCTATATACAATTCTGAGATTACATTTTACGATTTCTTGTTCATAATCTTAATTTTTACTTACTCATTCTAACGAAATTAGAGATTGAGAAAGTATTACAATGGCGCAGATGTCTGTCTGTATCAGTGGCGGCTCGTGCAACTTGACAACAAAGTTATTCCTCCATTTGATTGTTTGTAAAACAATCGATTCGAAAGTGAAGCAGCGCTTCACCAGCAATCGATTGTTCAACATGGTTTCAAATGGAGCGAAGACATTGTTGCCAAATAGCACGAGCCGCCACTGGTCTGTATGCATCCCACCAGAACTTTTGAACCAATGGTCAAAATGCATCCAAATTTTGCAGAAAAGTTGCTTTTAAGTTTTGACATTTCCCAGAGGATCTTTTTTTGTTTTTCGAAATTTTAAATTGCACGTAAAAGCAAATTTATGGAGGATAAAAGGTTTCCATTAAAATCAAAGAGGAAATTTGTAAACATAGGGAACATCGAATTATTTCAAATGTAGCCGTTTGAATTTTGATTAACATTTGCAAAAACATTCTGCAACCAGCGCTACTCTAAAATTAACCCCTTATGGTGGATCTGGTGGTCTCCCCCAGAATAGTATTGGGGGGATAGGGAGTCTAGAGGTCTCCCCTAAAGTAATAAAGGGGGATCTGAGGGTTTCCCCCATAGTAAATAAAAGGGGGTCTGGGGGTCCCCCCAGATCAAGTTTGATGTGAGACTCCCTACACACGGAAAAAAAAGACTGGTAGAATTTATACCATCTGCATTGCTGATTTTGGAGTCTGCTATTAAGTATGGTAAATTTGACCATCATACGGCAAATGCAACGTACCTTGTGGTAAATGAAGATACTCTGTTGGTACATTTTACCACAAAGTACGTTACATGTACCATATGATGGTAAAATTAACCATACTTGCGATAGCAGACTCCAAAATCAGCTATACGGATGGTAAATTCTACCAGTCTTTTTTTTCCCTTTACAGCTTATTTTATTCATCAAATTATGTCCAAGAAATTCCAAATTTCAATCCACTGAGTGACATGGAATAGAGCGGGTTATTTCCGTTTCCCTCCGCAGTTGTAAACGGTTTGACATTTCCTTCACACAATGAATTGTGGATTGTGGGTGGGCAAACCCCCCTCCACACCCCCACCCCCTCATGTACGCGCTAACTCTTCGCCCCTTACCCCCACTCCACCCGCAATACCATCAACCGCAGCGCATCTTTGCATTGTCTGGACCGTGGGCTATAGCTACCGGTTACCCCCCGCAACATAGTGGTGGTAGATTGTGCGCCGTGGAAGAGGACAGGTATATGTAAACTGTGGCAAAGAAAGTGATTCCCTTCTTGGCATTTCTGGTAGCGTGTTTGGAGGCCCATTCATCTTTTGCTGTAAAAATCTTGTTTGAAAATATTTGTAGTATCTTCTACAACCTTGTCTCATTCTTGGTTTTTAGACCCTGTTTGTTTGCGTAGGATTCTTTTTTCTTTTCTTCTTTCTCGTCATCTATTCTTTCTCTAACGTTGCTTCCCTTCTTCAAATCCCACGTTTGATCATTATTCTATGGTTTTTTTTACCCCTCATCGCTTCCGTGTGTCACAGTCATAGTCTTTCTCTCTCTAAGCACATTTAAATGCATGTGTTAGAAAAGGACAGAAAGAGGGGCTGAAGACACGTGACAGCCTCTATATCCATCCTTTTCTAACACAAGTGTTTAAATGGGCTAAGAGAGAGACAGACAATATCCTGGCTACGGCTATGGCACAGTGGTTTCTTCGGATATTGATCTCCTTTTTTTATGAATGGGAAGAGGAACAAAGGTTTTATTGAGACGAGTTGCGCGAGTTGTTAATGAATGAGAATGGCAGATCCAAGACATGGGGTGGATACTGGATTTTGTTCTTTCTCTCTCTCTTTCCATTTGAACGCATGTGTAAGAAAATGATAGAAAAAAGGGCCATCACGTGACTTTAGCCCTAATCTCCGTCCTTTTCTAACGCACGGATTTAAATGGGTTGAGAGAGAGAAAGATGAATTCTTGTTTCCACCCATGTTCCCCGCTCCTTCTTTCCATAGCTTTCATTTACCTATAGTGTTCTTGTCAGAGTAATCACGACTGGGGAGATTTAGGGGCCTCCTTGAAGATTCCCCAGAGTAAACTCAATATTGATTCGTTTTTATCCCAATACTAAAATAACGATGAATGAGTCTTGGTGTGCGTGGTCATCTTAGCACCCTCCGAGTAGATTTTTTTTTTTTTTTTTTTTTTTTTTTTTTTTTTTTTTTTTGAAGTTTAAGTGTCCTCTTTCGCCAACTAGGACCCAAGGAACGAAATCAAAGAGAGAAGAAAAAGTACAAATGAGAGAGAGAGGAGTTACATCCATGCTATCCGAGATAAATTGATCTCTGATCGTCAAATCTTGTCAACTCGGCCGGGATTCGGATCCAGGACCTCTCGGTTAGTTAGTAGCCAGTTGCGCTGACCACCAGCCCACGAAGGCCGACGACAGTATCTTGCCCGGAGGATGTTTATTTCCAAATAAAATAAGACATCTCTTTTTTCACAAATTTTGGGCGAAATCATAATCTCTTGGTTCCGCTAAATACAATCTAAACTTAAACCTAAAAGTAAGATGACATAAAGGAAAATTACATGTATGTACTATGACTTTCAAAAGAAAGTATCCTGGTCGACATTCTCAATATTAACTTTTTCTGTTGATTTTATAGAATTTACGATTTTTCAAGACGTACTCTGAAATGGGCATTCTGCTATTAATCATTGAACAATTGGAAGTCTTAAAAATTGCTGAAAGCTTACCGATATTTGAAGGAGTAAAAATTTTGACGAGGGCACTTTCTTTTGAAAGTAATAGTACTAGTTTTTTTCCTATCCTCCTTCTTCTTTTTTCCTGTGAATTTTGAATTTCATGTTTACTAATATTAAAAAAAAAATAAAAAAAAAAAATAAAAAAATAATAAATATACAAAATAATCCTCGCCTCATCCAATTGATAATTCGAATCATCATTTCTTTTGACCCAGAGAAAGAGAGTTGGGCTATCATTTAAATATTTCTCGTTAAAACAAATCCTCGACACAACGCCCTGCGAACATCAAAAGCAAAGCTTGCATGCGCTTGACATTGAATTTAAATAGGATGATAAATCAGTGGCGCCCTCTATGAGAAATATTTGGAAACGGAAAATGTAAGAAGAAAAAAGAAGTATTAATGAATAACGCATCAACCCAACATCCCAACAACGTCGGTGATGGAATATGAATAATTCAGAGCTGCGCGATGAAGAGTACGAGTGTGAACGTAAACGTGGAGAAATAATTGAGGCGGTCTCCGGAAGAAGGGCTCACAATACAACAGGTATGTTCTTCCGAAGGAATTCTCATTGAATTACTTGAGTAATGTCTTGGAAAGAGCTTACCTAATGTTTTACTATTATTTATCCCAGAAAACCGCATCAATTGTGTTGTTTTTCATTCATGCGACTTTCCCTGGGACCAAAACCCCCCAGACAACGAGGAATCAACAAGGTGGTTAATTTTTGAGCTTGAAAACTTGAGAGCATCGAGAAGAAGAAGCGAGAGAGAGATGAAAGAGAGAGAGTGAAGGGGAGGAGAGAGAGATAGGAGAGAGAGAGGGGGGAGAGAGATCGTTATGTGATACACGAGATTGGATAATTAATAAGATATTATAATTGGGGGTGCGGTAGAAGGAGGCTGAATAGTGCAGGGCGTGGGAAAAGGGAAGCTGAAACAATAACGGAATAAGAACTCATTTTGGGGTTGATAAGAATTTGATGAGGCTCGCGAAAACGGTGGAAACCGCCCCTTGGCATCGTCAAGCGTAAACAAGGGCTGGTAATTATAGTTTGAATTATGGATTGCAGAGGGCGCTGCACGCTGCTCTCGCCCTTCCGTTAGCGCTATAGTTCGCGCCTTGATGAAATCGCGAGGTGTCGGTGTCACAGCGTATATACGTAGCTGTATAGGTTAAGTCAGTGGCGTCGCGTGCCATTTGGCAACAATGCAACTGCTCCATTTAAACTCATTAAATATATCGAATTTTCCTTGTGCACTGTGCACCCCCTGAATTCGATATTTTACAAGAAATTAAATGGATAGAATACAGTGTTGCCAAATTGCACGCGACGCCACTGGGTTAGGTTCCTATGGTCGTCTCCGTGCGGGATGCGCATGCGCAATGCTCTAATAGACCTGTTTAGTGATGACGTTACGATGAAAATTGGATCCAAACAAATGCTCTATCTCGCTCACTCTCGTGGATTTTTTATACCCATGAGAAATCAGATCCAACTTTTTGAATGCGAATTCATGTTAGTAAACAACCAGTTTCCTCAAATTTTATTACTTCATTAGATTCCACGTACCTTTAAGTATCTTTTTACTCCAACATAATTCCTGAAAGATCACAAGTGAATTTACAATCACAATAGATCAAAATATATCCTATATATTTGCTCCTTGTCTTGCTCACGGTCTTATGAGCATATCACCGCCATGACACTCAATCATCCTAACCTCTATCCGTATCGAAGCTTTCTCGAGGTATAACACGTGATGTGATGGTGCCTATGAGCCCATATCCTAGAAATTTGTGCTCATTAGAAACTGCGTCGCGGATAAGGAAAAATGTGCAAATAGAATAACGGAGGTTACTATAACAATCTTTAACAGGGAGTTTGGACACCCCTCACCCTTAACACCGAACTTTTGCCCTCAAAAAAGGAAATTTCCTGCGTTGTTAGAGTGTAGCTATATACCAAATTTTGACTTACAGACCTCTTTTTTTACAATTTTCAGACCCCGGACCCCTTCCCTCCTTGAAAAATTTCTAGCTACGCCATTGTGCCTTTGCCTTTTAATGCCTTTTTTTTAGGGTCAATGAGCGGATGTGGAGCAGTTCAATGCTCTCAAGAATGTTCAATGGCATGATCTTGCACAAAATGAGCTTTTTTGTGCTACGGTCGCAAAAGTTTGCATGGACTCATCACAGGCATCGCAGGTAATGGGAATCCGAGACAAATCAAAAGACACGGCAGGAAAGTACCCGTCATTTTTTCATTTTCCTTATTTCGTCAAGGGGAGGGGGGTAGGCGAGGGAGGAGAACTCGGAATGGATAATTTTAAGTCGAGTCGCCAACTGAGCAGCCCAAAGCGCGACGAGGCAAGCAAGGGCAGTTCATTAAAAAAAAGAAGAAAAAAATTGAAAATATTTTCAGGATGACATTTCTAACTGTAGCGAAATCGCAAGACTAAAGCTTCTTACTTCCTTTGCTGGGAGAAAAGAGTTTGAAGTCTATTTTGTGAGCCTTTCCCACTCCCATTCCCCGTCCTCCTCTCCACCTCTCGCGCTCCCCGCTCCCCCACTCCCCCACTCCTCAAACCCCCCTTCCCCCTCCCCCACCCCCTGCGCACTCCCTTGACACTCGGAATCAAAATAACCAATTACGGCTCCGACAGCGCTCGTTACCAAGAGGACAGCCTTTGCTCCGAGAGTAAGACAGTGAGAACCGGAGTTGTCAGATCGAATTGGAATTTCCTGGAGCCGCGATTCTTGAAATGCGATGTATCGATTCCTCCGCCCACATAAAAACCTTACATTCGATATGTTTCTTTTGCTTCAAACGGAATAAGTGCGATCAATCCACTTTTTTTTTTTTAAATCCAAGGTGTATTTTGTTTAATTTAAAGAAACTGCACAGTGAAATATTGACTATAAGGGAGAATTCCTTTAACCCAAGGAAAATGTCTGCTTCTACAAGTACAAGATTCCTTGAGTGACAGTGATTCTTCTTCATGCAACAGAACCACCATCTTGAGAAGTGAGCAAACACGGTTGCCAGTTTGTGCTAGTAAATTCCAAATCTTGTCTCCATTGGCTCTTATATGGGAGTTTCCGTTCTGATTGTAGTATTCTGTGCAACGAGTTATAGCGATAGAGGGTGTCATACATGTTATACGTCCTATATCTCAAAGCAGTAGCGCACCGAGAGTTTCTTCATCTCTCTCTTTTCTCCATTAAGAAACGTATGTTAGACAAGGATGGACAAGGGGATAAAACCCCCTCCTTCTGTCCTTTTCCTACTCATGCATTCAAATGGGAAATGAGAGAGATGGAAGATATCCTGGTTGCGCCAGTGTCTCAAAGTGTGACAGCATGGGCGATCTGAATTCGGTTTGTTTGCCTCACTATTTTTTTTTATTTTTTTTCCAGCAAAACGTGAAAAAGATTAGTGAAAATAACCATACGGATACCTGATTTTGGCACTTGCTAGATGTTATGGTAAACTTGACCAGAAGTATGGTACATTCACCGATACTTTGTGTAAATTCGACTTGCAATCAGGTAACATCACCCCAGTACCTAGTCAAACATAGTATACTTCTGGTTAACAGTACCATAACATCTAGCAGGTGCCAAAATCAGGTATCCGTATGGTTATTTTCACCGTAGTTTTTTACCGTGTATCACGCCCCACAAATCCTCTTTATGGCTATAACTCGTTGATTCTGTGCTAATCAGGGCTGCCGTTTTGCGTATACACATAATCAATGATGTTTTTCAATTCACCGATGATTCCACCGGTTGAGAAAAGATTACACAGTTCAGTTCAGTGCATGACTGTAATAAACTAAAATACTCGTATCTGTAATCTTTTCTCAACCAGTGGAGTCGTCGATGACTTTAAAAAACTTGCGGATATTTTAATTAATCAACGGAGTTTCCACCGATTAAGGAGAGATTACAGATGCGAGTTTGTTCATGCAGTACAGTCATACACTGAACTGAACTGTGTAATCTTTTCTCAAAACCGGTTGAATTATCGGTGAATAGAAAAATAGCATTGATTATACGCAAAACTGCAGCCCTGGTGCTAATGGTATCGCGCGCTGGGGGAAATTGAGTTTTTATTTTAGGCAGTCTGGCAACATTGGAGAACGGGCCAAGTGACGAGAGAGCAAAAGTAAGGGAAGTTGTGTGCTAAGCTTCTTAGAAACTGAAATTTAATTTCGCAGAAGAGGAAAAAGGCAAAGGAAGAATATCAGTTACACGATATGATGCGCGGGCATTTGGCATGTCGCGTTGCGCGTCGTGGCGTGTCGTTTTATGCCGCGATGGGTAGGCAACAACCGATGCGACGAAAGGATTTACATTTGGAAGATGGAGGAGGAGGACCGACCGAGGAACGCTCCCTCTCTATCGCATAGCCGCGCCCGTCCGTGCTCGAAGCATGAGCTTGAACAGCGACGAGCACCCAATGTCAACATTTAAGACTTGAGCGCAAATGTAAAATTAAAACTGGATTTAGGTTAGGAAATACTGACTCGCCTGTTTCAATGTTTAATCTGTCGGAATGATTGTGTGTGCGTGCTCTCTTATCCGCGAGAGTTGTGCACGGAAAGTTGTTTCAAAACACAGCCTGCTCAAAAAGCCGCCGAGGGAGCACGGTAAGGATATTGGTGGAAAAATCTATAGGGAGTACAGACATACTGTACTCAATAGAGCCCCCATCATTGGCGGATACGGGGGGCGAAGGGGGTAATCGCCCCTCCCGTTCGGCCCAAAAAGTGGGAAAAGATAGAGCGAAAACAAGAAAAAGGGGTCATATAGGGGCGAAAATCCCAAGTTCGCCCCCCCCCGTTCGCTAGGACTGGATCCGCCACTGGTCCCCATATCTAAAAGAAGCTCTAAGCCAATAAATGAAACTAAAAACATAGTACCAAAGAGTAAACAAGAGTCGCAATTGAGTGGAAGGCCTGCGTGGTCAACGTAGATAAGGGATCGGAACGCGGGCTGGCCTCTGATTGGCTGCAACGGGTGGAGCAAAAATGACTCGGGGTATAGGGAAAATAACACGGGATTTTCGTTCCGGGGCGTTTATCTCGAAACCTAAGCAAAATAGTATCTAAACAATTTATACGAGTCGATTCAGCAGATTTTTCCGAACAATTTGATAGGTCATAAGTGCCACTTTATTGCAAATTCGAAAAGACTGTTTCAGTTTAAAAGTACGCACAATAGTGTGATTACATGCTTGGCGTGTGTTTGAGCAGTGTTTGAGTAACTCACTATTGTGAGTACTTTTAAACTGAAACAGTCTTTTCGAATTTGCAATAAAGTGGCACTTATGACCTATCAAATTGTTCGGAAAAATCTGCTGAATCGACTCGTATAAATTGTTTAGATACTATTTTGCTTAGGTTTCGAGATAAACGCCCCGGAACGAAAATCCCGTGTTATTTTCCCTATACCCCGAGTCATTTTTGCTCCACCCGTTGCAGCCAATCAGAGGCCAGCCCGCGTTCGGATCCCTTATCTACGTTGACCACGTAGGCCTTCCATTCAATTGCGACTCTTGTTTACTCTTTGCATAGTACAGTATTTAAATGAAGGTGTCAATTTTAAACTACCTACACTGAAACAAATAAAAAAGACAGATAATATTACCGGAGTCTATTTTTACAATCAGAAAATTACCAGAATAGCCAGTGCTATTTGAACCAGGGACAGTCTGCGGTCGGATTATCATCCAATTCTGGTTGTTCTGGTCTTTTCACCAGAATTTATCATTAAATAACCATCCTCCAGGGAGGGAGGGAGGGATGGAGGGAATTCTCTTGTAAAAATTAAAAAAAAATTAATAAAAAATGGAATCGAAAAGAACATAAAGTGAGAGCGTTCAAAAACAAAAAACAAAAACAAACAAAAAAACAACAAAAAAACAAAAATATTAAAAAAGCGGAACGGAACTACAGAGGCGTTGAAGAGTCAATTACAAGCATAATTTCTTCGGTATTCTTCTAAGTATAACGAGAGTGTTACCAGTAATTAGTCGATACCATTGTGTAGCGTTGAGCGAGCTTAAAGCTGCATGTGCGTGGAGCAATGGCCAATGGTGGGGGAGGGGAGGGGGAATTACCGGGAGACATAAGTGTTACTTTACGGCCGCCAACCCGTCAAGATGTCATATATAGAGTCCTGGTGGCCTCGGCGCAGAAGAGCTTTCGACGGGGGCTTCAATGTAGTGAGGGGGAGGGAGAAGAGATTTGATTGATGATACAATTTCCACGCTACTTCTATTACCCAACTCTCAGATTTCCCTTAAAGTCACTTATCAGTTCTGTTTTCACCCCCTTGCTCCGCAATCACCTTACTCGATACAGGAAACCCCCCTTGTCTGATACAGTCTGTATCCATTGCACAATGCCTCACGGATTGAGCAAGGGCTACCGACGGGGGTGGATTAGAGAGGGGGTGGCTTTCAAGGTGCCCGCGAGGAAATTTTTGAGGGACAAAGTTTTGATGGGAAGTATAAATATTTAATAGTTGTAAGGAAAATTATGGTAGGGGATGGGAGGAAGCTTAGCTTTTTAAACTTTTCTTCTCCCGCGAAAGTGTACAACTTGCATGTTTCTTGTGCGGGGAGGTTGGGACGGGGAGGGATAGGGGTAGAGAAGAATTGCCGCGGGGTGATATCGTAACGACTGGGATAAGAAACTTGTGCGATCGAGTGAACGTGAAGGGCTGATGGCTATGCGAGAAAGTTGTAAAGTCATGCCACTGGAAAGGGTTCGGGTGAAAATTCAAAGATTTCTCAACCGAATTCGGCCGAATCCTCTTATATTAGTTTTGAACTCACCACCGCGATGCCCGAATAAATTTCACGGGATGGTTCAGATGTAATTTTTCTGACTTTAATCAGCCTCAAGGCTCCACTTGGTTTTCTCGACAGTTATAGTCTGGTCAAAATGACGATTATAACGACTTTAAGACAGCTCCAAAAAATGCAATAAACATATGCTAGTCGGTCAACTATAATTATATATAATCTAAAGTTGGCCCACTGTATGAATACAGTTTTTTTTTTTTGCAATAGTCGTACAACTCGTGTATTTTCATTGTCATTTTTACAAGGGTAGCAAACCATCTGGCGGAACAGGAAATCCCGGAAAAATCGCTCCGACGCACAGTAGAGCGAGTCGATGAGAACATCCGGACATGGCGTGGCAACTTTAAATACGTATAATGTATATATCTATGTCAACACGCAATATAGACGTTTTAAAATGGTTTTATTGTTAAATTTTCTTTAAGAATCACCCTGTATGGTTTGTTTTTTGACTGTAACAATTATCAAAAATTGCATTTTTAGTCATATATTCTATGTCCGATTTCTCCCATTGGCTCGCACCACTGTCAGTCGGCGACGTGACTGACCGGCTGAAATACAGTCATCACCAGTCATGTTGCCAATTTCCTCACTTGACTTGACTCGACTCTAGGGCTGCCGTTTTGCGTATAATCAATGCTATTTTTCAATCCACCGATGATTCCACCGGTTGAGAAAAGATTACACAGTTCAGTTCAGTGTATGAATGTAATGCACGAAAATACTCGGATCTGTAATCTTTCCTTAATCGGTGGAAACTCCGTTGATTAATTAAAATATCCGCAAGTTTTTCAAAGTCATCCACGACTCCACCGGTTGAGAAAAGATTACAGATGCGAGTATTTTAGTTTATTACAGTCATGCACTGAACTGAACTGTGTAATCTTTTCTCAACCGGTGAAATCATCGGTGAATTGAAAAATAGCATTGATTATACGCAAAACGGCAGCCCTGCTCGACTCGTCGTAGATCTCAAATAAAGTCTCTGCATTGCACCCTCTATAAAAGGCTAATTAAATGTAACCAAATTAAAAAAGGCGCGCGGCATTTATCTCTACAAAGAGTCTCGGATTTCTATTCTAATAAGCTGAAATCCACGACATCGCATCGGTTTCGACGGAACCAACTTATAGTTTTTCAGCCTCCCTTAAAAACATGACAAATTTACCCTCAACAGCTCAATTTTTTGTGCTTAAATCGATAAATTTACTCAACAACAGGCTTTGGCGGTCTATCTCATGGAGACGAGCCAGTCCCTAGGTTGTCGTATATTAGGAAAGTTTCATATTCAGCCTCTTCCTGTAAAACCACGCCTCGGAGTCTCATCGAAATATCAGGGACTCCTAGGATAGCAGCGCCTCAAAAGTCGCCGACGTTCCTGTTACGTCTGACTCACATAATTTACCGGCGTTTTCATCCCCATTCCACAACGACAAGGTAAAGAAGGTAAGGTAAATAAATAAATAACTTCCAGAAATGAAAATTCCATGCAGACATTGCATCGCATATTTACGCATGAATAAATAAAGAGATGATTTTCTGGCATTTTCAATTTATGAGGCGTGTATTTTTGAGAAGTAGCAAAGGATGGTTCCGTGATGCCACGCGCCGCTCTCGTCGCACATCGGTGTCAAAACATAAATTTTTATGGGACACTGGAGCGTACATTTTCTTTTCTCTGCAAATATGTTTTACAGCTGATATTTTCTCATTAAAACCATTATCCGACTTTTTTTTTTTTTTTTTTTTTTTTTTTTTTTTTAAACTATAAAGCCAATGTTCTATTCTCTCTAATACATATTGTGACTATTAGTGTTTATGATCATTTTTTCCCCCCAATTGTTCCTATAAAGATGTCCAAGAAAATTAGATAATTTTATCTACTGTGCGGCACACTGTTGAGCTGCCTCGTGTCCCGTTTGGATCGCTTGAAGAAGAAGAAAAAAAGATTCCGCGAAAATGTAAGAGTTTTATTCTCTTCTGCTTGTGGGGAGTGGGGTGTCAAGATGGAATGAGATGGTGGGTTAAGAGTGGGGGGGGGGAGGGCTGTTGTAGAAAGCTGAAGAATGAAAGTGCAGAGTAGGTGGACCCCATTGTATACCTTTGGAAGCCTCCGAAGCTGAGAATTCTATTAAAACAGGGTAGGGAAATATTTCACCATTTGTCAGCACTTGACGAAAAGGAAAACTTGTGCCGATGGCATTCACTTTTTATACTTTTTCCTTCCGCCCCCCCCCCCCCATCCGGTCCAGACACTTCAAACCAGGGCTGCCATTTTTCGGATATGGAGTGGAATTTTTTAATTCGCCGATATTCCACCGGTTGTCAAAAACCTTGCTCAGTCCTGTTCAGCAGTAAAACTATAACCATCGAGGATACTCCGAGTCATAATGTTTTTGGCCACCGATGAAACCACTGTTGACCACAATGTAATTGATGGAAGTTCAAAATTCATCCCACCGATGGTTCTATTGGTTGAAAAAATTTTAGAGGTCAGAGAATTTTTGTGCGAAACAGTCATAGAGATTTTAAGTATCGGGTTCTGATTAGTAGCGGTGCTCGATACTTCCGAAATTGCATCATAATGCTTCGGAGAGTGATGGTCAACATTAAGCAAATTTTATTTCGTGACCAGGTCACGTTTTACGTGACCAGGTTTCGAAAATCGGTAGGTGATCGAAATTTTATTATTCCGGTCACTTAAAAGTGGGCGGAGCCAAGCAACGTGCGGTCATATACGGTACCGTATCAAAAGGTGACCGGGAACCGCTTGGTTCCGAATTTCGAGACCTACCTCCCGAGGTGGGTTACGTGAAACGTGACCGGAGGGAATATTTGAATTTTGAATCGCCTTGTCTGTGATTGGCTCGCGCAAGTGACCGTGGTTTCGAAACTCTAGTTACGAAAGAAGTAACCGGTGACCATTGGTCACGAAATAAAATTTGCTTATAGAGTTATGACTAGATGTGAACTAACCTCTCATCGGTGCATTTCGGAAGAATCAGGCACCGCTTCTTGTCAGAACTCGATGCTTAAAGTTCGTGAGATTTACAACTATGGGCTGGATTCTTGGGCGGACCCAGTGGGGGACATCCATTCCCATAACTTTGAGCCAGGAAAAAGTATAAGTGAGAAAGAGAGGAAGGGACATCAACAGAAGCCTGAAAACAGCTCCTGAGCAGCTCAAATTTTTCAAAATTTCTTGGGGAAGGACTTAAATAAATTCATAGGCGGAACTAGAAATTTTTTTAAGGGGGGGGGGGAGTGATGACAGTTGATAAGACCCCTTTTCACTTACAATTCAGGTAATTTTTGAGGGAAAACAGAAGACAACTTATTTTCTGTTTCTGTTCCTTGAATTCTTCATGAGAGCTGATATAAGATTTTCCAAATCATACAGCCAAATGGCTAAACTTTTTGTTGTTTTGTTTTCTGGGGGACTTGGTGAATCTCTGGGGGGGGGGGGGGCTAATCCCTTTCTGGCCCCGATTTCCATCTATGTATAAATGGTTCGGTGGATTCAAAACATCGAAGACTCAAAAAACAGCTGTAGAGAATAGATAAGCTTGAATCATCTTCTACACTTTCTGGGCAAGGTATATCGCATGAAATAGGGGATCTAGGAGAGTGAAAACAAAGCTCAAAATTAGCTTTGGAGAAGGTTGAATCTTCAAAATGTCCTAGGAAAGGACCTCCAGGCTCTCCTCTCGTAGTTCAAAATGGCTTCTTTTGAACCTTCCTGGACCCACCGTTAACTGTATACAGTTCAATATTTGGACTCATTTATACGAAAAGTACCTACTCGACTTTATACGTTGCCATTTTCACTTGACTCTAATATTAATATAACATTAGACCCAGCGCAAAGAAGTTCTCAAAACTTCCAGGAACTTTCTTCCTTGACACTAAGTCTTGATGTTCCTGAAAACTATTTACTATTTGGATTATTGGATTATTTTTAAGGGAATGAAAAAGTCGAGATTAAATGGCAATGTATAGGAATATTAATATAAAATTAGACCCAGCGCAAAGAAGTTCTCAAAACTTCCAGGAACTTTCCTCCAAGACACTAAGTCTTGATGTTCCTGAAAACTATTTACTATTTGGATTATTGGATTATTTTTTAGGGAATGAAAAAGTCGAGATTAAATAGCAATGTATAGGAATATTAATATAAAATTAGACCCAGCGCAAAGAAGTTCTCAAAACTTCCAGGAACTTTCCTCCTTGACACTATAAGTCTTGATGTTCCTGAAAACTATTTATTATTTGGACTATTGGATTATTTTTAAGGGAATGAAAAAGTCGAGATTAATACTAGTATAGGTCTGTTTAGTATAAATGTGTCCATTAGTTTGGCAATAACCGGTGAGATCATCGGTGGATAAAAAAATCCCACCAATAGGATCCCAAAAACCGGCAGCTCTGCTCCAAGGCTTCTCAATCCCGCATCTCGTCTGGGTCTGTCCAAGCTCCATCTTCGCTATTCAAAGACGCAAGTGCCGAGTTCCCCTCACGAACCACGGACGTCGGAACGTTCCTTACACTAGTTCGTTACACATTGCTTTACGCGTATGTGGGTAATAAGGGTTAGGGTTTTGCGTGTTATGGAGCGCGCGGGGGGGGGGGAGGGTTAGTTGGAGGAAAAGGCTTCCTTTGTTGCGTATACACTCGCACTACGTTACACGAAGACTACAGCGTGGAATTCGCATTCGCGGAATTTGAATTTCCGGAGAGGGGAGAGGGTAGTTGGGTTTGAATGCACAACAATGAATATTGAATAAAACTTCTTGCGAAGCTCTCCCGCGCCCGCGAGTTTCAAATAATGTTCGTGCATGATCGGACCCTATACGCTTTACGTCGTGGTCGCGCGGCAGTGTGGAGCGAAAAGCCGTCGCACTATGGGTCTGAGACCGTCAAAAAGTCAGTGGCTAAGCGTGGAATCTGGCAACGTTGCATTTGGCTCATTAACACCCATGAAAAATTTCGAACTATCTAGGAATCGCCGATGACCATCTGATTCGACGTTTTTATGGGTTCGAATGGACAAAAAGTCATGTTGCCACTCAGTGGCGTACACAGGATTTTTCTTAGGAGGGGCTCGCACTGATGAGTGTTTGACTGAAAATTGTTCCCCCCTTCCCCTCCACCCCCAAAAATCGGAGGTCTGGGGGGGCTTTAGCCCCCTTACCCCCCCCCCCCCCCCCCTGCTTACGCCACTGTTGCCACTTATCACGCTTTGCCTCTGCAAAAAAAGGGGCCAAAACAAGAATAGAAGTGAAGCTCACCAATTCATCATTTGTAAATTTTCGAGGCCAATTTTAATTACAGAAAACACTTTAACCCATATATGCCCGACTTTATTTGAACATGTTGGGTGTTTTTTGGTGTTTTTCTCAAAAAACACCATATTTCGGAGTTAAAAAAATTTTAAAATTTAAAAATTCTGAAATTTTCTGGTCCAGCTCACAACATTGATTTTTAAGTAAAATTGGCCTAAATTTACTGTAATTTGGTCCAAGAAAAAACATTTTAAGTGGGTCGCTAACGACAAGGCGAAACTTTTCCAGATTTCAATCCGGTAAATAGTGTCACTATAATTGCTTTTGGTAAAAGTCGTGTTTTTGACATTTTAAATTGAAAACAAAGAAAAAGCGCAAAGTAAAAGAACGTGAGTGCCTGTGTAATTTTTTATGGATTTTCAAGCCCAAAACAAGCGAAATCGGTTGCGAATTACAGCGGTAAATTATGGAATTCGTTCTGCCATAAGCTTAGTGAGTGCGAGTGATAGTATGTATTTGTATATCTGCCTCACTTGCACTGATTGCAGTGGGGTCGCGTGCCGTCTGGCAACAATGCAACTTCTCCATTTAAACTTATTAAATATATCGAATTTTCCTTGTGCACTGTGCACCCCCTGAAATCGATCTTTTACGTGAGTTTAAATGGATAGAATACATTCTTGCCAAATTGCACGCGACGCCACTGACTGATTGAGGCTCATGGGTCGACTTTTTGTGTTTCATAATTTCCGGCTCTATTTGTGATTGTTTCAGCTTGAAACTTCCAGAATATCTTTCTGAGGTATGCTCGCAAGGGCTGACGTTCTTCAAATGTGCACATTTAGCGTGAATTCATCAATTCTAGCCAAAAACTGTTGACTTTTTATGCAGCACGACGGAGTGTCCACTGTTAAAACTTATCGACCCAGCGGGCCGATCATTTACTTCATCGTGAAACCGATCGTTAAGACTGTGTATGAGTGATTCTATAGGTCGAATATTGTAAAACTTAGCCGTTGCTATGGTAACCATCGTTATAGTGTCCGTTTTTTTAAAGGTTACTCATGAATAGCTTATATAAAACTAGTCTCTTAACGATGGTTACCATACCAACAGCCAAGTTTTGCAATTTTCGACCAATAGCATCACTCGTAGACAGTTTTAACTATCCCTTTATCCATGAAGTAACTGATCGGCCCGCTGATATCATCTTAAACGAAAGATTTAAATCTAGAAATGTCACTATTATGTTTTAATTAATTAAGCATCTAAAAACATCGAAAATTATGAATTTTGATGATTTTTTTTTCCATCGATGTTTTGCCATTTTTTTTTTTTTTTTTTTTTTTTTTAGATCTCAGACCATAGTGCGTCGGAACGACCGCATCATTCGGTTCAGTAGATGAATTTAAGACCGAGAATTGCAATACCCACTTCCGAGAAGCCGAATCTTTTTCAGCCATGCCTCCCCCTCCCCCTCTCACCACCGGAGGAATTTGAGGATAAATGGACCTTTTTAGACGAGTGTTTAAGTCCGAAATTATAGGATTGAGAATTCGGTATTTCGGGAGGGCCCTTCAAAAATATCCGTAACATTGAAATTCGTTGCAACGTTATAAATGTCCTGAAATATTACGAAAGAGCAAATATTACGAACTTGAAGCATTCTTCTGTAGAATCCTATAACCTTCAATAAATGGATAAATCGGTCGATGAATAAGTAAATTGACTTAAATGTGGTGCATGGCTACCGCCTTATAAAAAATAAATGAATAAATGAAAATTGAGAAGGAAAAAATTCTTTTAATGATCTTTTATAAAAATAAAAAAAAATAAAAAAAATTATTGAAAAAAATACAAAAGTTAGGTAGGTATCATTGGTTGGATTTCGGAACGTTCTGAAATTCAATCAGGGACATGTGTTCAAAGTTTTCAGGGAAGGAGGGGGCGAAGTCATCTTTCAATAGCTTGGGGAGGTAAGCTTCCTGAAAATTCAGAAACTCTTGTAAATTTTCCAAAATAAAAAAATGAAGCTTAGGAGGGAGGGGGCGACTTACTCCGTACTTACTGAATACTTACAAATAAGGTCTAATTGCAAAATAGGTCAACCTCATTTTTTTGCCTACTAACAAATAACGCCTACGCTTGAAATTTCATTGGTTATTAATTTCTACCTTTCTTATGTCAAGAAGTAAATTAACAGTTATTCGTATCGTATTATTGGGTCTTTAAACGGATCTTCACCAGAAAACAATTTGCGGTGAATACAATCACAGATCTCTCAAAGAATCCCTCAATATATTGTCCTTTTGTCAAACTTATATTTGTTAATTCTTATTTTTATGTATTCAATTGCGTCATTGTAAATTATCAGCTGTGTAACGAAAGTATAAGACTGTGCGTGAGACAACGGTTCGAGCCACGAAAATTGGAGGAACATGGCAGAAATACGTGGTTGATACCATATTTCACTTCACCCTCTCTTTGTTAACTACGGAAGATATTAAACCACGCGGCCTAGTATGTATCCGACTTCGAGCCGGTAATAAATAATAAACTCAGTTGACAATTGATTTGAGAGTATTCTCTCGCAAGAGATGTCTGTGCCATTGTGTCCTAGGCACGAGACAAAAAATTAAATATTTATCCTCAAACAAGTCATTAGTATTTCAGACATCTTTTCAGGGAAAATACACGGATAAGGAGGGGGCTGGGTGGTGGTGGCGGTGAGAGGGGGGAGTTTGCTTCTTGTTCGTACTCGCTGAGACTTTGCGTTTGAACTTATCAAAGGTTCAATCTTTTGCATGCCCATTCGTCGCTAGGCCACAATCCACAATCCACTCATCAAAGTATGTGGCATGTAGAAGTTGGGGCGTCGCGTGTAATCTGGCAACGTTGAGTTTTGAAGAAAAAAAAAATATGAAGAAGAAAAAACTCGTGATTTCCTTATACTGTGGGGCTGTTGTCAAGTTTACCTATATACATTAACTTTTCGTTTTCCGTCATATTATAAAACTACTGCTGGTTATAGTCTAATAACAATTCTCACTATACATTCAGCCGACGTTAAAAACTATCATGAAAAGTTATACAGTTACATGATAATTTAACTTTTTTTGTGTAAAAACGCTCATTTACGAGCAGTGGGGCGAGGCGTGAAATTTGGCAACAGTGTATTTTCTCCATTTAAATTCACCAAAAAAGTCGAACACTTCAGTCATCGGCGATGACCAGGCATTTCGATCTTTCTAATGTGTTTAAATGGGAAAAAGGAACATTGCCAAATCGCACGCCTCGCAATCAGCCATCAGGCTCGCCATGCTCGCCATCTAGAGCCATCAGCTCTAGAAGTTTCCGGCGTTATCCCTGAGACACCCTGTATATATGTGCCTGCTCTACACGGCTTAAATACCTGATCAACAATTAAATCGTCTCTTGTTGACATTTTGTGAAAAAATATCCTGTTGAACGCTTTCAACTCACAGTGTAGGCAAAATTTACATCAAGGAGTAGGAATTGTTGACTTGCGAATCTTCTTTATTTGACCGATTAAGTGGTATGCCTTGGTTGATGGAAGCTTAATGCTCCAAAAGATTGATAAGAACGTCACAATATGGTCTATGAGATCTTCAAAAATTGCACAAAATCAGAAAGTAATTTTCTCATCAATTTAACATTTATGAACTTTCAAGGTCACAAAGTCTAATCGCAAAGAACACTTTAAACACGTAATTTAAACCAAGCAGTGGCGTCACATGCAATCTAGCAACGCTTCTATTCGTTCATTTAAACCCCATGAAAAATGCCGATTCAAATTTCAAAGTGGCCCACTGTGCACCTTCAATAGTTCGACCTTTTTCATAGGTTTAAATGGACAAAGTGAAGCGTTGCCATATTGCACGCGACGCCACTGAAACCCCAGAGATGTCAACGAAAAGTTTTAAATTGAGCTTTGAAGGTCGAAAACGATTATTTTTTGTTACTTTTTTTCACTGATTTTTGGTCACTTTTTTACACTGATTTTTGGTTACTTTTTTCACTGATTTTTGGTTACTTTTTTTCACTGATTTTTGGTTACTTATTTTCACTGATTTTTGGTTACTTCTTTTCACTGATTTTTGGCCGCTTTTTTTCACTGATTTTCGGCCACTTTTTTTCACTGATTTTTGGCCACTTTTTTCACTGATTTTCGGCCACTTTCTTTTCGATCTCAGATCTTAGTACGTCAGCATAAAAGCGCGTGTAAAAAAGTGAAAAGCGACATCTCGTGCATCTTAAGAATATTCAGAAAGCCTAAAAATCTAGGTGTGCGACAACCTGTAGTGAATAATTAATTGGAAAACAGTATTACGATCCACCTGTCGCTCATCGTGCAGTCTATTTCAAGTTTCTTCCGGAAAGTTCTTTCTTGTAAAGAAACAGCGAAATAATATCGAGATCTAGCTCCATAAAACTGAATAAACTATAAAATTTCCTCAAGTTAATTAGAAGAACCTTTTTCTTAGAGTCAGTTTCACCCTCGGGTGTCTTTGCAATTAATTCCAGTGACGTGGCGCAAGAACGAGGAAATCGATGAAGTTAATTAAAGTTAATTTTCAACTCGAATTAGAAGAGAGGGGGAAAAAAAGCTGTTTAAGATTAGGTCGAGGCTCTTTGACGCAAATATTTTTCGTCCGTCAAAAAATAATTCCAACTTTTAACTTTTCATTTTGCCTTTCCCTTCGAATGAACGACGCTTGAGAGGTTTTTACGAGTCTTCAGTGCCTCCAAAACATTCGTAAGACACTGCCTCTCAAAAAGTAAACTGTCGTTCTTATTTTCATTAAAATCACTTTTGGAAGGCTAGACTTTTCACTTTCCCTCGTGTACGAGTCTCCTAAGTTGGTCTGGTACTAATTTTGACTAAGAATTCAGCCGACGCTTTTAAAAAAAAAAACAAAAAACTATGTAACTTTTAATAACTTTGAAAAAGGTAATCTAAGTTGAGTATCTATTTATATAAATACCATATTCTTGATTTGTTTTTCATGCTATTTAGTTATATTGTTTGTTTGTTTGTTCGTTCATTTGTCTTTATTTACTAAATTTCTGTCTTTCTAATTTCCTATCGATAGTTCTCTTCCTATGTGAAGAATTAAGAAGAATGAGAATTTGAAAGTATGCATAGTATTTATCAGAAGCTATAATTTGTTCGCTTTTACATCTAACAAACGGTCTTTGACATTATCGGAAGGCAAATTGGCAGGGGCGTGCAGAGGTTTTCGGAGAGGAGGCAAGATTGCAATTCCGCAGCCCTCCGCGAATTGCTGCAACTCAAAATTATGAATTCGATAACTTTTTTTTTTTTTTTTTTTTTTTTTTTTTTTCACTTTTTTACCCTGATTTTGCCAACCCTGGAGTCCCCGGAGAGTTCCATCCGGAGCCAAGGTACCCACATCCCCCACCCCTTCAAATTGGTGGAGGAGGAAGTAACATGCAACCCCATTCATCAGTTATTAAATATTTAAAATGTTATAAGAAGGGTGCCATTTGTCCATTGGGGAGACAAATATATAAATTAAGGGGGTTTAGAAATGTTATAGCGCCACCTGAAAAAACATTCGACGACAGAAATTGTCCATCATTATGATACATCGCGCATTTACCGACTTTCATCAGTCATCAAGAGAACCTGGCTTCGAAAGTGACGAACAACGATGACTGTTGAAGTGATGGATTGCTCCAGAAAGTGAGTAAAAAAAAGAAGAAAAAAACCAGAGCACATACTTCCAACCCCATATTTATTAGCGCCTCATCTCGTATTGTCTCCGAGTGAGAAGTACGCTACTGGGCTTTGGGGGCTAAACAATGCGGAAAAAGGCAAACTTCCAACTTTCTGATGCAACGTAGGTGAGTGGAATGATGACTGATGACATATTATTACCGCTCAGCGTTGATGCTCATCCACTCTAATGAAAATGAAAAAAAAAAAAAAAAAAAAAAAACACGAGCTGAAAAATCTCTGTGTGTTGTGTAACAAGCTCAGTCTTGAAAGCTGAAGCTTCAGTCTGACAACGCTGAATCCACTTTTCGGAGCAAAAGATCGAACTGTAAGTAGGGTGTGCAGAGTATACGCACTTTTAATTACGACCTTTTTTCTGCTTGTTTAAATGGCAAAATATTTCAGTGCCACATGAATGGAAGAGAAAAATTTGCGAGTATCTCCTCAAAAATTCTAATGCATTTTCAAATATGAAAATGCATAAATTATACTTTTGTTTGGGCTGCTTTAGTTATATAAAATTTGATTATCATTGTCATTCAAGCTATAAACCTATCACAGTATTAACTCCAGAATAGGCGAAAAAATGCACAATATACGGGTAAAGTAGGGAGGAAACAAAACGATTCTATTAGTATAAACAATTTATTTAAAAAACTGGGTAACTATATTCAAAACTGGCTATGGATTGCCCAACTAGTAATTGGCAACCTTCAAAGCCTTACAGTATGACGTGATGTTAGAGAGGAAGTCGAGGATTGAAACCAGTTGAGACAAAAAATCCGGCAACAAAAGAAGATGACGCATTTTGACCCGTGAAATGAGTCGTCGCATCGGGTATAGGTAAGGCAGTTAAACGCGCCCGCGCCCACACCGATTGCAGCCTATGCGATCAGGCAAGCACGATAAGTTGCATACCTAAAAGGAGTTTTTAACGAGTGTTCTTGCCAAGGATTTCTATCTTGGAGTTTTTTACTCGACTCATAAGTCATAATATGGAGTTAGGCAGTGGCATCGCGTGCAATTTGGCGACAATGTATTCTATCCATTTAAACTCAAGTAAAATATCGAATTCAGAGAGTGCACACTGCACAAGGAAAATTTGATATATTTAATGTGTTTAAATGGAGCAGCTGCATTGTTGCCAGATGGCACGCGACGCCACTAGAGTTAGGTCGCGTTGGTTTCGAATCCTTTTGCGATCTTGAATACATTGACTGATGGCCATGATTATAAGATTGATTATAAGATTAAAAGACATGGTTCAGCAATTAAGATATTTGTTTCAAGATCATAATAAAATATTTATTTGCGATCGGCTCGCATCGACTATTTTATAGAAGAAAATCATTCCTTTTTTATATTTGATTTTTCTAAAAGTTAATCTAAAACAACGAGACACGTATCTAATACTATTGAGGAGAAGTAAAAACAAATGTGGAGTTTAATACACCTCACCTCACGTATTCGAAAGAATCAATAAACCCAGTATCCGCCCTTTTAGTAACGACGCGGCGCTTTTGCGCTAAATCAGTTTCTTGCAAATTCTCGCTGATCACCTTGAACCCGCGAAGGAAAAACCAAAATTTATTTCCTCACCAAACAGACCAGTCGGTGTTGATCGCAAACACATGCATCCACCGGTTTATGAGCTCTGCTCAGAGGTAAACAGTAAACACATTCGTATCGCTTCGGCACGAATTAACGGTGGGTGTTAGTTGTTGAATGTTGAGGACTGTCATTTCGAATGAAACTGAAGGCGAATCTAGGAATTTTCCCTTTTCTCTCCCTCTCTCTCTCTCTCTCACTCACTCACTCTCTCTCTCTCTCTCTCTCTCTCCCTCCCCTTCTCCACTCATTTATAATTACTTGTTAGAAAAGGAGCAGACACAGGAGCTAAAATCAAGTGACGAGAGGAGAGAGAGAGAGAGAGAGAGAGAGAGAGAGAGAGAGAGAGAGAGAGAGAGAGAGAGAGAGAGAGAGAGAGAGAGAGAGAGAGAGAGAGAGAGAGGGACATATTCCTGGATCCGCCAATGGAATCGAAGGGCGGCAAATATGTTGTATGCGGAGCGTCAACGCCAAAATTGTGTTTATATTGCAGTCCAGTGTCCACAATCCGCCGCACTATGGTCTGAGAACGTCAAAAAGTGTCCAAAAATCCTGAAGTAAATTTCTTATCAATTCATCATTCCCGTTAACTTTCAAGGTCAATTTTAATCATAGAGAACCCTTTGACCAACTCATATAAACCTAGAAATTCTACTTGGAGGTTTTAAATTAAGCTTGAAAGGACGACAAAATTTTGATGACTTATTTTCGCCGATTTTTGGCCACTTTTTTTTTTTCGATCGCAAAGCATTGAGTGACGCTCGGTCCACGTGCGCAATGCCAATGCATTTTCCGGAGCTGCGGTGGACAAACAGCCTGAAGTTTGTCTATTTTCGGAGAAATGAGCGAGGATGAAGGAAGGAAGTGTGATGTATTGAAGAGGAGAGCGACCGAGGTAAAGGAAAAGCAATGGGTGTGTTGCGCACTTTTGCTACATCAATATATCTCATTGTTTCTAACGGAAAATTCGGTGAAAAGAACGATGCGCACATTGAAAAATTTCAAAATCCACTCATTAACTCAGAAAATAGCTTCCATTTCAAACAACCCGCGCTACACTAGACACTATATCACCGACTTATAACTACACAGATGGAACCATCTCGTTTATGTAAACATGAACAGAACTTAGAAACGTTGGAATGTTTCGTTCAGATGCGTACATTTCTTATATTATTTTGTAATCTTTGTTAAACCGAAAAAACCAGACAGCAAATGCAGCCAATAGTTCATGTATTTAGAGCGGAATTCCATCATTTTGTAGTTACGATGTTGTTTACTTATGCACGGTGGTTCCGTTTATGTAGTAGTATACCGGTGCAAATAGTGTCTAGTGTAGCGCGGGCTCACGGGCTGTTTGAAATTGAAGTGATTTCCTGAGTTAATGAGTGGATTATGAACTTTGAAATGTGCTCATCATTACTTTCGCCGAATTTTACATAAGAATCAAGGTTCTATATTGTTGTAGCAAAAGTATGCAACAGACCCATTGAGGTGAAAAACAAGACAGCAATTTGTCATTATAAAAATCGGTGAAGATGGTGAAAGGGGGGGGGGGGGGGCACGAAGAAAAATTTCCTTAACTCATAAAGACAATTTTTGACGATCGTCAAAAAGTATACCTATATTTTTACTTTATCTCACAACTAACAAAGTTAGAAAATTGAGAAAGTATTGAGATGGCGCAGATGTATGTCTACATGACAGGATAACGTTTAAACCGCATTTGTCCGTATGCATCAAAAGTTTGCAGAGAAGTTGCTTTTACCATTTCCCAGAGGGATTTTCTTTGTTTTTTCGAAATTTTAAATTTTAGGCAAGTTATAGATGATACATGATTTCCATTAAAATCAATGGGAAACTAGGTAAAATGGGTGAACGCATAAAGGGAAAAATTAGAATGTTTCATATACAGCTGTTTGAATTTTGATGAAATTTTCCAAAAACACTCTGCAACCAGCCTACTTTAAAAGTAACCCCTTAAGGCCTTAAGGGGTTACTTATACAGTAACCAATATTATAGGGGGTGTGGGGCTCCCCAGATTATTAAAAGGGGTCTGGGGACCCCCCAGAATAATTTTTATGTGAGGAAGTGTTCGTGGGGTATATTTCTTACAGTTTATTTACTCTGCTGCGCTGGTACAAAAGATTGCAATTAGAAAAGCTGAAATTGTCGTAGACGTTTTGGAACATGAGTAAATAGACATAACTAATTGAAATTGGAAAAAGAGGTTACAATAAGTATGTACATACATTAAATAATCACTATTTTCACTCTCAGGATCAGGCTTAATGGCGGAGCTACGTAAGTATCATGAAAGATTCCTATTTAATTAGAGACATATCTCTGTGTTTCCGTGGAGAAAGTGAAAAATTAGACAGGAATCTCCCATGGTACATGCGCAGTACAATCCGCCAATACAATAATGCCGGCCATCACAACTGTTTTCTGAGTTTATTACAAAATTTTAGACTTGCTAGGGTGATTTTCATGATATTTTCTGGGTTTTACATCAGATTTCCCTAGTAAAAATGTTCCATGAACTCTCTGTTCCAATTTTCCATGTGGACGTAGAAATCACTGTGATTTCCGTGTAAAGTCACACGGAAATCAACCTAATTTGCATGGAAATCAAGGCGATTTCCATGTCTACATGGAAAATTGGAACAGAGTTCATGGAACATTTTTACCAGGCTTAACGCAATTGAATTGTTCATTGCAAAAGTTTGCAAGAGCCCCATTGTGTTTTTTCTTTTCCCCCGGCTCTTCATTTGTATTCGTAACTTTCAGCTCGATTCGATTTGTGCCGAATACTACAGCAGACGTGATAGAAATCGCTTGCTCACTCGCTCGCCCAAGACAGTCCAGATTTTATACAAACAGCGCGGGAAAACACGCGAGTAAGACGCGGTGGCGGTGACAAAACACAGCTCGTCACTCACCACGCGAATGGGAGGCGAGAGGAAACAGATCCTCGCTTGGACACTCGCATACATACAACATAACACCTCCAGTAGTGAATAATTTATGGAGGGAAAAAAAGAGATGGGAGAGGGAAGGAGAGGGTGGGAAAAAAGGGATGTTATTTTATTTGGACGACACGATTGTAAGTGGCGAGATTTATGCGGAAGTATGGCGGGAGAGAGAGAGAGAGAGAGAGAGAGAGAGAGAGAGAGAGAGAGAGAGAGAGAGAGAGAGAGAGAGAGAGGAGGGAGAGAGAGAGAGAGAGAAGATAGAAGAGAGAGAGAGAGAGAGAGAGAGAGAGAGAGAGAGAGACAGAGAGAGAGAGACAGAGAGAGAGAGACAGAGAGAGAGAGGAAATAGACGAAATCACTGGCTGGAAAAACTACGCGCGAGAACGCGAGATGTCGAGGAAAGTTTGTGCTTCGCGTCGCTAGTCGAATCCGTGGAAGGCCGCACATTGGGCTTTTGGGCTGCAAAAAGTGAACAAAAAATCAGATGAAATCCCCCCCCCCCCTACCAAGCAACGCTTCCTCCAGAGCTGCCGGAAACAGCCCCATGGAAAAACTGGCGGGGGTCATAGAAATAGCAAATAGGGGCGTGCTGCGGTTCCGGAGAGGGGGGAAGGGCAAGAACGCAATCTTGCCACCCCTCAAAATTATAAAACTGATGACCTTTTTTTTTGCTCGTTACACACTGATTTTGTTGCCATCGGTGATTCATTTAGAAATTTGATAACCGTTCTTTTCTACGAATTTTTGGTTGATCACCCTAATTCTTGGTACCATCCGGGGTAAGGGTACCGACGTCCAACACCCCCCGGCCATCCCCTCGGCACGCCCCTGACAGCAAAAGCAAATCAGAACAAGTTTTCAAAACATTTAATAATCTTTGTTTCTAATACGTTTTCCTAGCTTTATGAGAAAAAGTATGTATCACCTGTATACATTCAATCAACTATGAATCATGAATCAACATTTTATCAATGATTTTTCGTGGGGAAAATAATAAGAATAATAGTAAACGATTTCAAAACCTGTTACAAACGCGGTTTGTCATAGATAACTTTTAGCGTCTCAAAAAGAATCAGATTGAATTAAGCACACTTTTTTGGAACTTCCATGAAGTGTCGCTATAATAAGCTCGGTAAATATCATAATTTTCAAATACTGTGCGTCGAGTGTGATACGAGTCCCTCAATGGTGAAGGGATGAACATGAAGGAAAGAGGTATCAAATGATTCTCCGACACCAAAAAATAAACTCGAAGCGGAGGAAAGTGGCGATCAAGCGAACTTGAGTACCGGAAAAGTGGAACGTCTCCCTCTAGATTGGGCCTTGTTTGTTCTCTTAATAGGTCCCGATTCTCCTAAACTAAAGAAAATGTAAACGCACCCACCCGTAATCCACTTGTATCCTCCTCTTTTAACGCACTAAATCACATTTTCGGATCAACAAGGATCAAACGCAGTGGCGTATAGAGTAGCAAGTAGTAAATGGCAACGCTGTTTCTTACCCATTTAAACCCATGAAAAAAAATCGTATTCAGCATTAACTTTGCTCCTAATGTTTCGACCTATTTCGTGAGTTTAACTGGACAAACAGAATTTTACGCACAGAAAAAAAAATTGGTGAAAATAATCATACGGATACCTCATTTTGGCGCCTGCTAGATGTTATGGTAAACTTGACCAGAAGTATGGTACATTTACCGATACTTTGAGTAAATTCGACATGCAATCAGGTAACATCACCTAGTACCTAGTCAAAACATAGTATACTTCTGGTTAACATTACCATAACATCTAGCAGGTGCCAAAATCAGGCATCCGTATGGTTATTTTCACCGTTGTTTTTTTCCGTGCGCGATTAGGGGAAGCTTGAATCCGTCGCGGACGCGACGGTTCAATCAAACCAAAAAAGTCAAGTAACTTATGGTCATTCGATCTTGCAAAAAGTTTTTGTCATTCGTGATATAACATCGCTGATTAATAGTTCAAAAAGCCTTATCTGACAAAATTATGTAAAGTGTTTCAATAATTATAATCAATCGATTTTAAAATGAGCCAAGACGGTCCTACAGAGTTTGCCTATAGTCAAGCAACAATAGTCTCCAAAGTGGAAAAATACAGGATTAAATAGAATCAGCGGCGGTGCATCAAAAAGTCCATTTCCGTTTGTTGTTCTTGAATTAAGTTAAGGAGTCATTGTAGTACGTATTTAACTTTAACCTTCATATTGCTAAGGGGTTGGTCCAGCAGTCCCCAGACATGTTTATTTGCGATAAAAGATTGGATCTCACACTGATGCAGTGGTGGCTCGTGAAATGTGGCAGCAATGGACTCCCTCCGTTTAAACCTACGTAAAATAATCGATTCTTTGGTGAGGTGCTGTGCCTCACCTAGAATTGATCTTTTAGCACAGATTTAAATGGCAAAATAGCACTGTTGCCAGATTGCACGAGCCGCTACTGCACTGATGTTCTTGTGCTTTCAGGCTTGTGTCAATGAGGGTATGTTTCATACCGTCACCAATTTTGCACACTTTATTTTCAATTTGTTTTGGATTTATGAGCCTGTAAAGTCGTGGGATCCTTCCCTTAGTGTTTAAAAACATCGCTTGGAAAAAAATAAAAATAAATCTAGAAAGCTCATTGCCTGACTGCAGTGGCGTACGCAGGGGGGGGGGGGGCTAAGGGGGCTAAAGCCCCCCCCAGACCTCCGATTTTTGGGGGTGGAGGGGAAGGGGGGGAACAATTTTCAGTCAAATGCTCATCAGTGCGAGCCCCTCCCAAGAAAAATCCTGCGTACGCCACTGCCTGATTGCCTGTGCTTTCAAGAGATCTATGTGAAAAATTAATTTAGCAAGAAAGCCAGTCAAAAAACAAAAAAACAAAAACAAAAAAAAAAAAAACATAAATGTGGTCATACTTACTTAGAAAAAACGATTGAAATTCGGATTGTTTAAAAAAAAAAAAAAAAAAAAAAATATTGAGCAAAGGGGAATTATTATTATTTTTTTTTTTTTTTAAGTGGCTGGCAGTTCATAAGTATCATTATTTGTGTGGAGGAATTCCATTATGACAGCATAATTTTAAAAACAATTAAAACCCCCCCCCCCCCCATTAGTAATCTACGTATATCAAACACCTTAGGGTTATGAAGGTAATTAGATGCGTGCATCGCTGGTGTTTTTGGATGAATTTATATCGTCATTGTTGACACGAAGGGTTCTATGGTGTAATGGTTAGCACTCTGGACTCTGAATCCAGCGATCCGAGTTCGAGTCTCGGTAGAACCTGTCTTTTTTTTTTATTTACATCAATAGTCTATATGCCATCAAGTAAGAGAGATTGGTGCGGAAAATGTTTTTATTACGACTTTGCAACAGTAAGACAAACAGTATAGAGTGGTGATGAGGGGGAAGGACGAGGGTGAGGGGGCATTAAGTTATGGACAGTGTTGCCAGATCGAGGGTAAAAAGTCGTATCGTCCCCATTTAAATCAATGTAAAGCGTACGGCTTTTTCACCCAAATCTGGCAACACTGGTTATGGAATACCTGGCGTATATTACGGAGCCATCCTTCGAAATGCTTTATTTCTTTTCGTTTAATGCTAAACAGGTCAGCACTCCATTAAAAGTGTATGTAGAAGCTCAAGTAGATTGGGTTAACAGCGTTGCCGCGCTGCAACTGTGAATCATTCGCTTTTATACCTAATAAATTCAAAATATGATATAATCAGGGCTGCCGTGTTGCGTATAATCAATGCTATTTTTCGATTCACCTATGATTCCACCGGTTGAGAAAAGATTACACAGTTCAGTTCAGTGCATGACTGTAATAAACTAAAATACTCGTATCTGTGATCTTTTCTCAACCGGTGGAGTCGTCGGTGACTTTAAAGAACTTTCGGATATTTTAATTAATCAACGGAGTCTCCACCAATCAAGGAAAGATTACAGATGCGAGTTTGTTCGTGCAGTACAGTCATACACGGAACTGAACAGTGTAATCTTTTCTCAACCGGTGGAATTATCGGTGAATAGAAAAATAGCATTGATTATACGCAAAACGGTAGCCCTGGATATAATTCCTGTCATTCGAATCATCCGATCCGGCAATCCGGCATCCATGGTCAAGGGGAGCTCAAGGGTGCATTGCGTGTTACGCCGCCATATTTCTTCATATTTACATCTATTTTCAATTTCACCATCGCCTGTCACTTCAGCAATGGTTGTTTTTTTTTTTTGTTTTGTTTTTTTTATCCTTTTTTCCTCACGCCGCGCCGGAATGAATGAGATTGCATTGATTCCATATCCCGCGGGTGGCAAATGAAAATGAACAGAGGTGAGATGGAAAGATAACCCTCAACGCAAACGGTGGCGCGGTGGCGGCGCGGCGCTCGAGTTGTCGAGTCCCAACATTAGGAGGCGAGTCGGGGCAGCAACGCAAACGGCAAAAGCACCCGCGACTAATCTGATTCTGGCCGTAATTGGTCAGCGGTGTAAATAACCGCATTAACACTTGTCCTATTAAAACACCGTTCCTTTAACTAGAACGGAATTTACGTTTCCCCTTTGGCCGCGGGAACGGATGCACGCATTTCAATCGCATGAAAAAGCGGATCTCACTCTGGAGCTCGTGTGATTCGACAAACGCAGTTACAGCAAAATGATATCTCTCTGTAAATATCACGGAAAAAAAAGACTGGTCGAATTTATCATCTGCATAGCAAATTTTGAAGTCTGCTAGCAAGTATATGGTAAATTTTCCCATCATATGGTAAATCCAACGTACCTTGCGTGGTGAAATGTACCAACAGGTTATCTTAATATATCACAAAGGTACGTGCGTCGCATTTACCATATGATGGTAAAATTTACCATACTTGTTAGCAGACGCCAAGATCAGCTATGCAGATTGTAATTTCTACCAGCTTTTTTTTTTCTTGTAACACTGCGCCCACAATTCATCTTGAACATTAAAAAGCATGGAACTGAATATATTTTATCCTTTTAGATGGTTCCTTCAGTGAAAAAAATAATTCGTCGGGTTTAATGATTCTACCAAAAACTCCAACGATTTTTCAAGCGAGGAATTTCTTTTTACTTTACCAGAAAATTGTGGTCTACCAGTCTGTTCATTGGTACCAGCATTTTTAAAAAAAAAAAAAAAATCAAAAATTATGGAACAAATACTAGATTTATGGTGATGTCAGAAATGTCCTCGGTCCACATATTGTTGCGCCTCTGGTGCTACTTTGTTTTTTTTTTGTTTTTTTTTTTGTTTTTTTTTTTTGTTTTTTTTTTTTTTGTTTTTTTTTTTTTAGTGAAGATGTATTGTGTTGCGATTTGCATGGATTTAAAACTAAAACGCAACCATCTAATAATCATCTGAAAGAAACTAAAGAAACTAAGCGCAAAGACTGGGAAGAATATAAAAAAATCCTGTCTTCCCCCCCCCCCCCTCTCTCTCTCTCTCTCTCTCTCTCTCTCTCTCTCTCTCTCTCTCTCTCTCTCTCTCTCTCTCTCTCTCTCTGCCCATTTGAACGTGAATATCAGGAAAAAATATGATATGGAAAGCTAGATAACTTTCGCTTCTTATTCCTCTCTCCTTTTCTAATACACAGTACTTACGCGTTCGCAAATGGGCAAAGACTCCATTGACATACTCTCGGATCCGCTTCAACAACTGTGAGTAATATATACGAATAAAATCAGAAGGAATGGGGGGATGGTTGTTCTGATTCAAAAGGTACTATATAGATCCACAGCAAATCTTTAGAATTCGTTCTCTATTTTTTTTTTTTTTTTTTTTTTTTTTTTTTTTTTTTTTTTTTTGACCCTTTGTTGGAAAAAGCAGAGTACATTTTCTCGAGAAAATATTTACCATAAATTATATCACGTTAAAAGCAATTAAGCAATTATTAAAAATAAAGAAAAGAGTGGAAGAAAAAAAAAGTAATAAAATAAAAATATGTGTCAGCATTAGTAAAAGCACTATACAAGCTCCAAGAGGAAAAAAATCAGAAAATGTCAAAAGGAATTCATGGAATGAACTTGGCACGGTTTGGTGCGACACTCCTCAAGTTGAAATGACAACTTTGGGAGAGAGGAAAAAAAAAAAAAAAAAAAAAAAAAAAAACGTCCGGCGAATTAAGGATGAAAGCTAAATATCAAAGTTCCTAAAGGTGACAGTGCTGCAACCTCGCGTTAATCTTATATCATTCTGCGTTCCATCCGTGACTTCACCGGTTGGGGCAGAGATTACACATATCAGTCGAGTAAAAATAATAGCTATCAAAACTTCCCTCGAACTAGCGATCTTTGCTTCAACCGATTGTATCTCCGCTGCGGATTTTCGAAGCCCATTGATAAACGCTCAAACGGCAGCACTGAAAATGCTATGCAGTCGAGGTGTTCATTGAAATCTATGCCTTTGCGCCAGGCCTTAACCTTAAACACCAGGGAGGAGCAAAATGTGAATAAACACGGTTAATGGTCTATTCATTCAATTAAGCGCAAAACTTCATCGTCAGTAAGATGAGAGCGGATGGATGAGAGGGAGAGAGTGGAAAGATTACAGAATATACAGATACGCCCAGAAGGACACACGTTAATAGTCTATGTCGCGTTGGGATTCCTTGCTTTTCTTGTGGAGATGGTTACTTTCCGCGTTCTAATGAATGTATAAAGAATTCCTGAGGAAAGCGGAGCGCAAGGGGCCGAGGGTGACACAGCAATCTTCCCACAACTTAGGCCCATATTTCCTTTTTTATTACGTCATTTCGCTTGCTACAGTCTTTTTGGAACGACGTTCTCTGGAAGAACTTCTCTCAGCTTATTTTTATCTCTCTGCCACTGATAAAAACGAGCGGGAGCCGGAGCAGAGTTTTCATTCTCTCTCTCTCTCTCTCTCTCTCTCTCTCTCTCTCTCTCTCTCTCTCTCTCTCTCTCTCTCTCTCTCTCTCTCTCTCTCTCTCTCTCTCTCTCTCTCTCTGTCTCTCTCTCTCTCTCTTTCTCTCTCTCTCTCTCTCTCTCCGAGAAAAACGGTGATGTTAACCCGCGACACGGAGGGCTAAAAAAGTATAACTGTATTCTAGGGCATTATGAAGTTAAAGTGATAACATTTTCATTGTATTTAAAAACGTGTGTAAACAGGGTACGTTCCTCAGCCAATGGCGTACGCGCAGGAATTAGTCTCTCTTTCTCTTTTCCTGTTTCAGTGTATGTACTAGAAAAGGGTAGAGATGGGGGTTAAAGTAGCGTTCTAACCCCTGTTTCCGTCCTTTTCCTACTCACGAGTTCAAATGAGGAAAGAGAGAGAGAGAGAGAAGGACTAATTCCTGCGTACGCTACTGTGACCCTCTCACCCCTCTCACTGGCGGATCCAAGAAATTGGCTATCTCTCTCTCTTTCTCCATTAGAGCCCATGTGATAGAAAAGGATAGAAGAGGGGGCGAAAATCACGTGATTGTCCCTGGTCTGTCCTTTTCTAACACACACGTTCTAAAGGGGAAAGAGAGAGAAGGGCGAATTCCTGAATCCGCTAGTGATCCATCCAGGTCGAGCGTCTTTGTCTTTCTCTCTCTTCGATCATTTGAACGCATGTGTTGAAAAAATATAGCAGAAGGGGCTATCACGTGACTTCAGCCCATATCTCTGTCCTTTTCTAATACACGCGCTCAAATGAGAGGAAAAAGAGAAAGACTATGATTCCTGTATCCGCTTGTGGAACAGACCGCGGGTGGTTTGCGTCGCGTCGCGTCGAGGGAGTTGTTTTAGATTTGACGAAAGGTTTTTCTCGTTGGATTATATTCCTTGTTAATGTTTTCCCACCGTGGAAGAGGACCTAACGTTACAGAATGTGATTCCCTCTATACGGCTAAAGCCATAGTCTGAAGAACAATAGATGGAGGTTTCTTGATGAGAAGCGGAGAAAACCTTTTTTCCTTGAATTTACTATTTAGGCCAAAGCGGAATGGCCGCAGAGTACGTTGCCCTCGGATGGCCGTTATGGTCACTGGGGTGAACGTATATCTAAATGGAGGGTGAAGACTCCAAAGAGATTATTGGATTAGTTTTTTGTTGTTGTTGGTCTGTTGTTTTGTAGGTTTGTTAGAACACCCATAACCAAACTGTGCTCTCAACGATTCCATTCTCATTTTGCCTCCACGGCCGAAATCCTTGGGGTTACTTTATACAAACAAAAGGAAACAAACAAAAAAGCTCCAATATACAGATGTGCATAGAAGCAACTGAAGAAACGCTTTGGTAGAGCTGAAAAAACCTTTGGTAGAAAAATTACCCAGCAAAAGACTTTAGTAGAGTTAACCAAAGGTTTTGTACGCCTAACGAAAGAAATTTTGCTGGGCGGATCAAAGATTTGGTTGGCTCAACTAAAGTCTTTTGCTTTTCTGCCAAAGGTTTTGGTGGCGCGCAACCAAAGTGTTTTTTTTTCTGTTTTTTTCTGTGTAATTTATTTTAAATTTTCATGGAGACATTCGTGAAAACTTTGCAAAAATCGTAAATCTTGGTTCTACAAGAGGCTTCTTTTTTCACGAATAAGTTTTCCTGATGTAAGTACGTTCTTTTTACCCCCAGCTATTTCAGTTACCACCAGTCTCATTTTGGGGTGCATAGAAAAAAAGTAAAAAGGAAAAAACACTTTGCAGTGGCGCTGAAAAAACCTTTGGTAGAAACATGGTCCCGCAAAAGACTTTATGTGAGCGAGCCAAAACTTTTGTTCGCCAAACCTAATAAACCTTTTGTTCGCCAAACCAAAACCTTTCGTTCGCCAAACAATACCTTTAAGCGTAAAAAACCTTTTGTTAGCTCTAGGTCTTTTTTGTTTTTCTAGGTCATTTTTCTACCGAGAGGTTTGTTAGCGCTACCAAAGCGGGTTTTCTGTTTATTTTTTCTATGTGCTGTTGAAATAACCTCCTCAACAAGTCATCAGTCATCCAAAAGCCGCAACTTTGCAAACTGCAAATGAACGACTCAACGAGTTGAGCTCCTTTTTCGCCGAGGGAAAGAGCATGGTTCAAAGGAAACTCAGGAGGGAAGGAGAAGACAGGGATTGAGATTTGAGAGACCAGAGCTAAGATCTGTCTTAATAAGAAAGAGGCCCGCCTGGCGCCCGGCCCGGGTTATAGGATCATGTTCGCACCGGCCGGGTTGAGTGAGTTATCCCCCTGATCCCCCTTCAAATTATGCCTACGCAATGCGGGAAAAGAGGGAAGGTCAGTGTTGCCACATTTGGCGGGAAATTCGAATTAAACGGGGAAATGTGTATCATGGTACGCAGCACGGCAGCCCTGAATGGCAAGGCGGAGAGGGAGGGAGCAAAAGAGACGTAAGACTTCTTCAAGATGAAGTGTAGTGTAGGGCCTATGTAGGTATACAGGGTATACTGGTATGCTGTCATGGCATATACGCACCAAATAAATATACATTACCTAAACGTGGATTCAGGGATCCCCTGATTCCCTGCAATGTTGGGCTCCTGCGGCCCTTTCGCCCCGTGAGTCTGCCTTCTCACATTTAATGCCTCTTCCACTGCCGCACTATGGTCTGAGATCTTTAGAAAGTGGCCAAAAACCAGAAAGTAAATTTCTCATCAATGCAGTGGCGTCGCGTGCAATTTGGCAACAATGTATTCTATCCATTTAAACTCATGTAAAATATCGAATTCGGGAGATTCACAGTGCACAAGAAAAATTCGATTTATTTAATGAGTTTAAATAGAGCAGTTGCATTGTTGCCAGATGGCATGTGACGCCACATGCATCAATGTATCATTCATAAACTTTCAAGACTAATTTTAATGACAAAGTTCGATTTTGACAAATAATTTAAACATAGAGGTGTCACTGAAAAGTTTTAAATTAAGGTGAATCCTCAGCGACCTGTAGTGAGATTCAAACCCACTAGACCGCGCTACTGTCGAGCGCTATCTGAAACCAAAGGTTTATTGCCTACTCTGACAGTCATACGCCGTACGCGTAAGGCGAATCCAATGTTTCATGATCATCTTTCATGTTTTGAATTTTTCGAAGAACAATGCATTATACGATTTGTTCTCGATGAGTCTTAGACTCACAGATAAATAGTAATTGAAGTAATTGAATGATTGATGGTGGTTGGAAAAATGAAAATGAGTTTTGCAATTTTGAAACGTTGGCTTTGAATTACACTTACCTATTCGTCAGATTGCCGATAGCTATAAAGCCAATTTTTCACAAATACTCGAATATTGCGTTTAAGATCAAATTCTATGCAACATTTTGCTACTGTTTGAGCCTCCAAAGACCAATTTTTCGGATCAAGCGTATAGACAAGAAATTGCGAATTTAAAGGCTCTGTACGAATTCAATCAACACTTTCAAACTCGCGATTTCTTGCCAATACTATCGACTGAAAAAATTGGTCGTAGGAAGCTCAAAACAGTATCAAAATGATCCGTAGGATTTGATCTTGAACGAAACTTTGAAACATTTTCGAAAAATAGACTATCTCTCGCAAATGATGGTCAAAGGAGGCAAACCCTTGGTTTCACATAACGCTCGACAGTGGCGCGATCTAACGGATTTGAATATCACTATACACGTCGCTGAGGATTCACATCAAGCTTTAAAGAATGAAAACGATGATTTTTCATGACTTTTTTTCACAGATTTGTGTCACTTTTTTTCGATCTCAGACCTAAGTGCGCCAATTCGCTCCGCGTCTCATAAGTAAAGGCTCCCTGCCCAAAATGAGAATAGCTTGCCGTCTCACCTAGTCACCTATAGGACCAAACCGCGGGTCCATTTATTCGAGTGCTTAGTCACCTCACTACGCCTTGCTTTCCTTCGGAGTCAACGGTGATGCCAAATGGATCTATTCCGCACCTCAAAAAGAGGTATACTGTCAGTTCTCAATGTCCTCATTTATTGCAAAATTAGCTATCATTGACCATGAGCATCCTCAATTTTTACCTATTCCTTGGGTTTAAATGGATTACGGTAAAAATCGGCCAAAAGTTCCGGAGTGAAAATCGGATTAGAAATCAGTATGAGGGTACCATGACTTTGAGAAGAAAGTATCCTGGTCGAAATGTCCGTTGTTTTTGATAGAATTTACGATTTTTCAAGACGTACTCTAAAATGGGCATTCTGCTAAGTCTTTGAAGTTCAAAGACTTGTTCAAAGTTTGAACACTTGAATGACGAAATTTCTTGAAGTTTACTGATATTTATTTGAAGGAGAGCAAATTTCGACCAGGGTACTTTCTTTTGAAAGTGCAGCCATGCGTAGTATATGTATAGTATAAGTACCAGCAGTAATATGTAGAGCGAAAATAATATTATCGAGGAGGGTAATTAATTACGCCTCTTCGCTGGATTAATCATCATTTTTTAACTCCAGAGAAGTGAAAATTGTGACTTTCTCGTTCCACCTTTTTGCATTATTTACAACTCTACCAATATCTTACTCCAGAAGCTATATACTGAGAGGAATCATGCCTTTTATATACCCAGAGTCGGAGTGAACTTTTCTAACAGTGTAGACATGGGTGGATACAGGGAATTGTCTTTCTCTCTCTCCTTCCATTTGAACTTATGTGTTAGAAGAGGACAGCAGAGGGGGCCATCACGTGACTTTGGCCCCCTCTTCTGTCCTTTTCTAACGCACGTTTTCAAATGGGAGGAGAGAGAGAAAGACAATTCCCTGCGTATCCGCCCATGAGTGCAGTGGAGAGTATCGCAGTGGCGTAGCCTGCAACTTGGCAACGTTGTATTGTGTCCATTTAAACCCATGTGAAAGGTTGAATGCAAAGGTACTCACCGAACACCCAATAATAGTTCAATCGTTTTCGTGGGTTTAAATGGACGAATTGCGACATTGTCAAATTGCGTACGCTACGCCACTGTAGCATTGTTGCGGAATACACTCTCCGTCATTGTGCCTAGCAGCGATAATTGACCTATACTTTCTTTCTCAGAGCCCGACTTGGTAACACCGAAAATACTATACTAATAAATACTACTATGATCGTCTAACTCAAGATGAGACTGATAATGGTCATCGGTCAGACCGTCGTCTGATCATAGCATATTTGAATTCAGTGCTCCGTTGTTCGCTGCTAGAAACTATATATGCTAAAAAAACCGTAAAGGCTCAGCTATTTTTTTATTATTTTCAAACTATCAAAATCCCATACATTTTTGACCAAATATAAACTCCTCTTAAAATGCATTGATAGAAGATAGTTGATCTATCAAATGAGTTCAAGATCATAACTTGTTTAGTTTTGCAGTTACAGCGTCAGTTCCAGGGACTTTCGAGACACCCCTAGTTTTATAATTTTTCGAGAATCACCAATTTTCCTGAACCATCAGATATTTTCGGCACCCAAATAAACAAGTAAAAATATTGCTCACCGGAAAAGAAAATGCGACGAGCTTTGATAATTTTTTCAGAGAAAGCCAACATAAATTATGGCCCTAATTTGGCAACATCGTGCCACCCGCTTCAAACTTGGGGGGGGGAAATGAGTCTTCCTACACAAAGCTTCCGGCTCCATTTCCTTACGTCACGTTTTCTCACACCGACATTAAATATACAAAACCGACCAATTTTCTCCCCTGTTCTATGCACACAATCTAGGAGGAGAGTAGGATTGTGGAGGGAGGGGAAGAGGAAGGGGAGTCACACGGAAAGGGTCGGGGAGGGGGTAGGGAAGGAGGGGGGCTGCACCATTCTGTTACAATGTGAAGACCCTTTCCTTTCTACTTGCGTGATATCTCCAGTTGGATGTAAACTCATATTAAAAGAAGAAGAAGAAGAAAGAAACGAGAAAATGCAGCACGGAAAGAAAATGAGAAATAGTTGAACAAACTTTGAGGCGAAAATATAGGAGGATCTGTGAAGTGCGGAGTGCCTTGCACACCCTGAGAAAAAAAATGTTATCTTTAACCCTTTACTGCATGATTTTTTTTTTTTTTTCAATAAAATAATTTTTTTAGTATAATTTTGATCCTTGAGACAGGGAAAAATAGTGAAAAAATTCTTTCCATTATATTTCAATGGTAAAGAGCCTGAATATTAATTGTTCCAAATATGGCCTTACCCGAATTTAGGTATCCATTCAACTGAAAATAAAGTTTTCAGGCAAAAAAAAAAAAAAAAAATCAAAGTATTAAAAAAAATAAGTTAGTAAGTTTCAATAGTTGTTTTTTTGTATATGGTACCCCTGCGTTACTCCCAAACATAACAATGAAAATCGGAAAATCTCCATTAGATTTTCAGTGAGCTATTTTCAACCACTCTGCAAGTTCTCTATCCTGTGCTGCACGCTCTAGGACAAAATCGACAATTCTTACTCGTTTAGTATCTGTTCCACATGTGACCCACCATGCAGCGACAGTACAACTCAAGTCCCCTACTTTTAGATAAGGCTTCAAAGTAATTGTTCCAGATCTGGGCTCATCTGCAGTTAAGGGTTAAGTATTTACTTACTTAAAAGTATGGTCAAGACTTAAACATTCTTAGTTTTACCATTTAAAATAGTTAAATCTACCCCGAGCTGCTTTAATTTGACTTTTTTTAAATCGCAAAACTAAGAATATTTAAGTATTAACCGTACTTTTAAGTAAGTAAAATACTTAAAGTTATAGCAATTTGTTTTCAGTGTTGGATGAGCGCGCGGAAAAATTGTCAGAATCAAAAGGAAGAGTTCTTCAAAGACAAATTAAGTGCAAAAATGAAACAAATAAAAAGAAAAAAATAAAATAAAATGAAACTTCTCTTAGCGGACACCCCTTAAAAGCGGACAATATCAATATCGGACACTTCTCAATGAAGGAAATCGCGTGCGATCCCCACAGTTCTGATGAAACTGTAGCTCGATCATTCGAAAACTCATTATCAGTATGATTTTTTTTTTTTTTTTTTTTTTTTTTTTTTTTTTTTTTTTGTAAAAGATAAATGATAGCATTAATATGCATTTATACTTTAATTGTATAATTGCATTTATAATTTAATTCTATTAATAAATTGATTCATGCATTTAACTGAATTCGCTATTTTTTCACCTGTACTAGCTACCTATTTTTTCAAACAGCAGACACTTCTCATTAACAGACAATTTTTTCTCCCCCAAGGCAATGATAATTTTTCCCCTCCCTCGTATATTATTTTGCGGTGAAAAATCACTGCTGTATAACTTTTTATCATTCACATTTTGGTCCCTAAGCCTCTGACCGGTCTGGTGACATAAAATGCCTGACAACTTCAATTCAATTTCTGACAGTAAACATTATACTTGTCTTTCTTTCAATTTATTTATTGGTGGCTGTAGACTTTCAGCAGGAGGCCATCAAGCCAATAAACTTTTGAAAAAAAAAAACAAAAACAAGAACCAAAACGGTGTAATCTTTCGATCAAACCAGTGAGATCATCGGTGAATTGAAAAATGCCAATAAACTTACACAAAGTGGCAGCTCTGAAGCGTTTTATCATCATTTACGATCATTGCGTGCCAGTGTATTTATTGAAATAAAAAATAAAAATGTTGTTTTTTCTATTTGTGAGGAAAGAAAAAGGCTCCGCTTAGAGAGAGAGAGAGAGAGAGAGAGAGAGAGAGAGAGAGAGAGAGAGAGAGAGAGAGAGAGAGAGAGAGAGAGAGAGAGAGAAATGGGGGGAGAGGGGGGGCGGAGCGCGAATTGAAGGCATCTTAGGGGACCAAATTTGAAAGTTGCGCGACTGAAATAATAAAAATAAATAAAAGATAACCGTTTAAACGTCTCCGCGTCATTCGTCGGACGATTTCGGCTCCTGTCTGCACATTTACGCTAGGTTTCATCCTCCGCTTAAATGCTCCCACCAGGCCTCTCCTTCATAATTTCGGAGCTAATATTTATCTTTTATTAAGATGTAAATTGAATATAAACCAACAATTTACTCGATCCTCCACGCGCAATTATTTTATGTCGTTTCCTCTACGTCTGCAAGAGACGAAGATCTCGGGGGGCTACTACTATAACTCCCCCTCTTCCCTCCCCCCGATCCCCTCACTCACGGCTTCCAATTCCGTTTCGCCGACGAAATCAAAACACTATCCCCGGATTAAATGTATAAGGAGGGAAAAGGGAAAACCCGGAGAGGGGGCAAAAAAGAGAAAAATAAACAGTTGGACGTTTCGTTTCCATCTCAGTTCTCCCCGATATGTTCGCGATGGTTCCCTTTAATGTCCCTCCGAGTGACTTTTCGAAAAATTAATCCCCGGGGACCCGTTTTTGAGCTAGCACATCATCAGCTATATTTTCCGATTTTTCTCCTCGCGAGTCTCTGGTTCTCGTTAGTCTTTTTGAGCTGGTTCAATTCTCTGCATCGACAGTTTTACACTCGTCGCACCCGTGCCTCCAGCCGCTTGCAAGGTGAAGCATAAGTTTTAGAATTTTAGAAAAAAATAATAAAAACCATGTTTAAATCTAAAGTTGGTTTCTCTAGGCAATTGATCTCAAAATAATTATCGCAATCATTTTTTTATTCTTTTTTTGTCTAATTTTTAAGATATTTTTAATGCGCAAGTTACACTGGGGGGGGGGGAGATTACCACAAAAGCATGACGATATGTGAACCAATGTGAAGGATAGTACACTTACCAGAATTCTAGTGTTTGTACCATAGTTCTTGAAAATTTTGAGGAAATTCTAGTAGAGGTAGTTTCAGAAGTGTAGGCGGACCTAGACCGATACTCTTTGGATTTTGTCAACATTATTTCTAATATTACTCGATGAAAATAAATAAAAATGAAATGGAGAGTTCACTTTTCAATGAGGAAAACTTTAAACACAAAAGAATAAAGTCAGAAGCAAATTCGGTATTGATTTGAAGGAATGAAAGTTGAAAATTCGCCAAAGATTATGGTTTTGGTCCTCCTACACTTCTGAAACTACCTATAATAGACATATACTGGTATGAACACCAGAATTTTCTGGTCAAAGTACTAGACTCATATCACTGTGATACTGGTAATACTGCTAGAATTCAGGAATTATTTTTTACAGTGCACACTCATGCCATATTTTACTTTTTTTTATGCTTCTTGCTTTCAGAGATATTGCAAAATAAAAAAAAAAATGAATCTTGGATTTGACGTCATCAGACTCACCTTCCCTCTAAATGGGGCAGTTGCAAGGTTCTGAAATGTTGTGCTTTTTATAAAGAAAATAAAAGTACTAGATGAGCTGAGAACAAAAATCTTTTGGTTTCTAATTAAGTCCCAATGTTTCGAATATGAGATTTTGGCCTAAAATACATTTTTTTAAATGGGAATATTTCCGCGTAGTGACGTTACTCATCTCGGGAACATTACCTTCCATCCATCGAAACCCAAGTGAAAGGTCTAAATGGAAGGAACGCATCGTGCAACCTGAACTTCGATCTTTTTCAAAGGGTTTAAATAGACAAAATGCAATGTTGGCAGATTGCACTCAAGTGGTGACGCTCCTGGGTGAAAATTCAGAACAAACATACAGTTCAAGTTCAAGAAAAGACATCGATTCCCTCACTGAGCGACGTCTTTTAGTCATTTTCTAGACGTCGACTCGCATCAAGAACAACAATTTCGTACCGTCACACAATGGAGCGTGTCAATGAACGGGAGGGGTCGCGGACATTGAATATATTACAAAAAAAAAAAAAAAAAAAAAAAAAAAAAAAAAAAAAAAAAAAAAAATAGTAAAAATGCAAATTGTTTGTGTTATTACGGTCTCAAAGTGCATTGTAAGGGGTAATTCTCGTATACAAAATTTTTCTAGAAAACTAATGATATCACATTCAAAATTTCACTTGTTGAGTATTAACAGAGATACAAGCACGGAAGTTTACATACCATCAGTGGCGGCTCGTGCAATCTGGCAACCGTGCACTTTTGCCATTTAAATGTATGCAAAAAGATCGATACTAGATGAGGCGCTGCGCTTCACCAAGTAATCGATTATTTTACACAGTTTTAAATGGAGGAAATCTATTGTTGGCACATTGCACGAGCCGCCGCTGAATACCATGTCCGACATCTCCCATTGATTCGCTCCATTGTGCGGCAAAAATGGGAACGGCATCCCAATTCTCCGGTGCAGCAAAACAACGATGACGTCCAGTCGATGTTTGATGTTGGATGGTGAATTGGTGAATAGGTATGGGAAATGGTGAGCGAGCGAGCGATTTCTTCGAAATGAACTCTGCGTGCTTTGTCAGTATAACTCGACGCATCTTTCCAGTTAAAATCTCATACGAGCGACGAGTAGACGTGCTGCCAATTTGCATACTGTCAAACGCTAAAGTTTTTTGCAGTCAAGAATTTTTCAGAGCTGCTGTTTTGCATGTAATTAAAGGAATTTTTCAAATCACCCTGATGATTCCACCGGTTGAGAAAAGATTACACAGTTCAGTTCAGTATATATGACTGTCAGTCACGAAGGAAAATGCATGATTTAATGCTATTTTTTTTATTATTATATGTAGTAAGTATTATTATTGTTTTTTACTGAAAAATTGCTTTTTTTACTTCATGTTCCTTTTTATTTTAAACCGTCAGATCAGAGCTATCAAAAAAAAAAAAAAAAAAAAAAAAAAAATAATAAACAAAATGACCAAAAAGTCATTGGCTAAAAGTGGTAGCAGATTTTATGACAGACATTGCTTTGTGCATTTTCTGCAAATATATTAAGTAACAATAATTGAGCAAAGCTACGCAGGTTTCATATTTTTTCGGATATTTTGATTCGTCTTTCTTTTATAATTTGACACTATCTTTACGGTAACACGTTAGATAGAAATCTCGGATGTTACCTGAGTAGCTCCATCATTACGTGAGATTCTGAGAGTGAATTTGGGATTGTTTAATGTACTCATCGGCATTTTAACAAGTTTTTATGCAAACATCAACTCTTTAATCACCTACAGCAAAAGTTTGCTAGAGCGCCATTGATATAACTAATTCTGTTGGACTAGGATTTACAAAAGAAATAAACTGATTCATAACGCGGCACTGAATGGAACGAAATAAATGGAAAGATCAAAGTCTCTCGCTTCTGAAAAGAAAATAAAGAAAACTAATTAATTGTGATAACTAACTACAACATAGGTGTACTTAACGTAACTTCTGTTTGAAATTGACCGTCCGATTGAGAATTTTATTCAAAGAACGGAGCGCAAAATACCGTCGTTTCCACAGTGTTTCCGCACCTATAACTTCCTTACACTTACTTTCTTACAATTTAATTTTAATTAGAGAGGCAACTATTATTTTTACTCCTGCGAAGCCTTTGCTTCCTTACTTTTCTACTTTCTTCATCTTTGTCCGTCAGATTAGTTTGAAGAAAAGGAAGGTTATTTTCTCTACAGTAAGCAGGATTAGTCAGACTCAGCTGTAATTACCTCTTTAGATGAATATTTCTTTACTTTTACTTCCAGCAAATGGTTTCTTTCTAACCCTTTGAGGGGCAAATTAAGGAAAATAATTTTTTTCCAAATTTTTTTGCATTTCTAGGTTCCTTAGGGTAAAAATAGACCCCAAAAAAATTTTCATACAATTCCATATACTAGTATAGGAGAAAACAGGTGGCTAGTGTAACTATCCACTGCCCCACAAAGGGCTAGAAAATTTTGTTACCATATTTTTTCGAAAATCAGGTTTAAATTAATTTTAAAGGGCCAAACAATGACAACTGTAAGTCAGAATCAATCAAACAAACAATTATTTATGAGAAAAAATTGTAATAACAGTCAGGAAACTTATTTGAGCATGGTTTAGTCTTGAAAATAACGCGTAAATGGAACTTTTTGACCTATGATCGACTAAAATTAACTTTTTAGACACCTTGAGGAGCACCAAAAAATCTCATAAAATCATAAAATTGTTATTTACACTATAGAGAACAAAATTTCCCAGTAAAGTTTACCCCAAAAAATCGTAACTTTTGAAGTTAATCCGAATTTAGTGTGTGGCAGAGCAACATTTTTGCTTCGAGCTGCGCTAAAAAGTGATTATTGGCTATGTTGCAACAGAAGATGTGACTTTTTTCTTTTTTCAAGTTGTTTTCTAGACTATAAAGATAATATAAATAGAATAAAATCATCACATTCTTTATGAATGTACCGAAAAAAATCCAAAATATGCTGTAAAACGGCAAAACGCTGTAAACAATGCTGTAAACGACGATGTTGCTTCAATCTCCGAGGCCTATTATTGGCTGAATGCAAGAATTTAGAATGTGAATAAGTAGTTCAAGTTATAATAAGCCTCTGAACGTCTTATCTGAGCCCTAAAATTCCTTCTAAAAGGCGAAAAACTTGGAAATAGACAATGCATCACTGTTTGACCCCTTCAGGGGCAGTGGCTAGTGGTACTAGCCACCTTATTCTAACGCTTGTAATTATATTACAAAATCAGCGAATTTTACTCATTAGTACTTCAAAATGTTCAAAATACTTTCAAAATTCATAATCTGCCTCAAAAATTTGCCTAAACCTTCCAAAAAAAAAAATATTACTACATTAGCGGGAGCCGGTCTGTCTTGGAGGGAAAATCTCAAAATGTCAACATTTACCTGGTCTAAAAATAATGTTTACCGCTGTGCTACCATGTGGAAAATATTTTTTCCCCATTTTAGAACATCTTACCAACCAAAAAAAGTGGCTAGTTACAATAGCCACTGTCTCATAAGATCAGGAGAAAATAAATAAAAGGTGGCTAGTGGCACTAGCCACTGCCCCTCAAAGGGCTAAGAGAAGTAAAAGGATGAATCCACTTATGCCCATGGGCGGATCCAGCTATTTAGCAACCATGAATTCATCCCATTTATATGTATGAGAAACAATCGATTCTTAAGGGGACCATGGCTCTCTTACTAATCGATTGTTTCTCATGCGTTCAAATGGGAATAATACACAGTTGCCACATTTCTGGATCCACCTTTGCTTATGCCGTACAGGGGTTCGAAGTATAAAATTATCCGTACATCACTAATTTGCACTAAATTTCTAACTATGGAAACGATATCTGGCAAAAAAAGAAAAAAAAATTCTATTTATTTGTTTTGCAGCTCATTCTCTCTCTCTCTCTCTCTCTCTCTCTCTCTCTCTGGTCACTTGTATGCATGCATCAGAAAAGGATAGAAGAGGATACGAAAATCACAGCCCCTGATCTGACCTTTTTTAATACTCACGTTCTAATGAGAGAGAAAGAGAGAGAGAGAGAGAGAGAGAGAGAGAGAGAGAGAGAGAGAGAGAGAGAGAGAGAGAGAGTGATGAGTTCCTGGATCCGCCTGTGTAGTGTTTTCGAATGTAATTAACCCTCTAAGGACCAGGTTAGTTCAAAAGAGCGACGACTCCTCCGTTTATGTAGGGAAGGTAGTTAACTATTCGTACCCCGGGGAGTTGGAATTGCCTACACGACGGATTGAAGGCGCCCGACGAAAGCTTATGTTATAGGTGTGTTTTCATCGATAGTCGTGTTTATCCGGAATGAAGACTGAAATGAAACATTGTAAAATAGATTAGAGGAGATAAATGAGTTTTCTCGAGCTTGGCCCAAAAGAAGAGAAAACAAGTGCAGTTGCGCAATAAGCCTAAAATCAGACTGTAGTTTACAAATAAATATTTACTAACTTTATCCTGTCACAAACTTCTCTTTTACAAGAATGGAACGAAGTTGAGCGAGTGGAGGTCTGGTCGACTCGACTGAACTTTGCCAGTGCGGGACCGAATCATGATCGTGCTTGTCCTGGGCTTTCCAGAGTTGCCAGTTTGGCAATGGAAAAAAAATAATGAGAAAATTCTTCATTAAACAATTGAATCAATGAAAAATGTATGATTTTTCGCATCTAAAATCTGGTAACACCGGAAACTCTTACTTCTTTTTTGCGTGGGATTGCGAGGGAGGAAGTGAATGGGAAGACTGATACCCCCCTCTCATGGGATATTTGTAAGTTCGAGAATACAAGTATATACTGAATTATATAGCTGGGGTCATAGCTGGATCCAAGACTTTGTCTTTCTCGCTCTTTACTAATTTTGAACGCGTTTGTTAGAAAAGGACGGGTAGAGAGGCTGTGTAACTTCAGCCCCTGTTTCTGTCGTTTTCTAACACATGGGTTTAAATGGGCAAAGAGAGAAGATACGAATTCCTGGATACGGCTATGGATGAGGTCCATCTACAGTGATCCAGCGAGAGACCGAACGTATCTATTATTTATTAGTGACGAAGATTTTGGACCAGCAAGTGCAGTGTTGCCACTTTTTTTATATTTTATTTTTCTTTAACAATTCACAATCAGACATCCTATATACAAAGCTATGAGAAAATTAGGTTATTTTTTCAATCATCACATGAGTACTCTCCATTAGGAGACCTTCGTTTTTTGGATGCACAAATTGTGCAGGCTCAATGCTTTTTTTTATTTATCTTATTTTATTTATTTTGTTCATAAAGTTAGGTGAATTGTAATGGCAAGTCCAGGGGCTTAAATCTTTTTTGTACTTTTTAATGGTTTCATTCCTATTATCTAGTAAACTTATGATTAATAAATTAAGGTGTTTTTCTGACCTATTTTCATGTTATTTTTTTTTTTTTTTTTTTTTTTTTTTTTTTTTTTTTTTACTGAATTTACAAATTTCTTCTCCAATTTGTTTTAATGTGTAAATAGGTGTTGCCACTGAGGACAAAAGGAAATTTAAAAAAAAAAAAGAAGAGAAAACCCTGCCTGCGTTGGATTAGAAAGTTATTAGAAAGTTACATATTTTTTTTTTTTATTATTATATTATTGTTAAAGTTAGCCACAAAAATAAGGAGTTATAAAGGAGTCTAACATAAAATTACTAAACCACACTTACACTACATACCATGTGACGACCGGTACAAAATTTTGCAACAGTTCCGTCATGAACGCCTTTCTTAATTATTGCAAATCGGCAGGCGGCAGGCCTCCTCCTGTTTGACGAAAGTTTTAGAAGATTTTCTTCATTCAACGGTGATTCTAGCGATGAACGAAACGATTACAGATTCGGCCACTAATATATTAAATACCGTTCAATGTTTTTGTTGACTAATGCAATCTTTTGGTTCACCGATGAAATTATCGTTGAACATAAGGATTCTCTTAAGGTACCGTAAAACGCAATGGTGACTCGTGAAATGTGACAACAACGGATTTTCCAATTTAAACCTATAGGTAAAATAATCTATCTTCTAATCTTCACTGAATTTCTAAATTACTCATTTACCTATAATGAAAATAAAAAGGGCTGACTTTCACTTTTTGAATACTTAAAAGTGTGGAAAAACCTAAAAACTCTGTTATTTTTACCTTTAAAAATATTTAAATAACCTCCATTATATATATAAAGCTGACGTCCCTCCAAAATGTTTTTTCTATTTCCCGAAAATTGGCCGAAGCGATTTCCCTCAAATTTGACACGATGATTCCTTAGGATATTTAGAAAAAATCTGTCGAATTAGTTTTCTAAAAAGTTGTCTGTGAGCGCCGCAAATTGAATTTTAAAATAAGAGTGAAAACTCATTTTCGCACGACGCACGGACAGCGAGGTGACGAGATGCTCTGCGCCATCGCCTGAGCTGGATTCTCTGATCTGCCCCTCCCCTCCACTCTACGCTCGGCAGAGTCTCGCCTTATCAGTTGACAAGTCAGTGCAGCGAGAGCGGTGAAGGGGGGAGGTTCGTTCGTCGCTCATCTCTTGCGCACTGATTACTTCGTTCTCTCTCCAAAATTTTTCTGTCGCTCGCCCGTACCCGCAACCTTCTCTCTCACTCCTTACGGACGCACATCTCTCTCGACTAACGCACTCCTATTCTTCGTATTAACCATTCGTTTGCCTTTCTTCTTATTTCCTCTCTTTTCATTTTATTCTTTAAATTTTATCATTTCGACTTATATCACTCGGGATCGTTGAATAGCGTTCCTAATATTTTGCAGTATGGTCTTGATTTAATTTTTTTTTTTTTTTTTTTTTTTTTTTTTTTAAAGAAAACATTCTTAGCGCATTGTGCATTTATTTTTACCGTGGATTGTCACCGTCATATGTAACCTTTAAGCACTCGCTTCTCTTTTAATTCTTCTTCGATTTTCAACGCTTTTATTTTGGTATCCTCCGCGTCTTATTGGTTCTTTTTACGCATTGCCCGGCAATATCTTTTTTTTTATTTATTTAATACAAGAAAGTGCAAGCGCTTTGCGCTCACATTTTTACATTTTAATCTCTTTAATTCTCAGCACCAATTCTCCGTTTCATTTTTTTCATTTTTTACCAACTATCAACTAGCCCGTAACCCTAGAATGCTGGCCATGGAGAGCGCTCGTAGGGTGCTTGGAACGGCTAGTACTTTATATATTTAACTATTTTCAAATGGTAAAACTAACAATTTATAAGTTTTGTCCAAACTGTTCAGTTTTCAAAGAATTAATTTCAGTTTTTTTTTCAGTGTTGGTTCAGACAGCTAAAAGACAAGGGTGCCTCAATCTAGAGTCCCTATATACTATGAGAGTTGCGCCATTGCTGAATCCATTTCTGATTGGCTCTCAGATTTAGGCTGTCAAGAAAGTTCCAATAGGCAAAATGCAAATGGCGGAGGGTTTGTTTACTATTCGCGAACTCGCTTTCATTACACATTTATTTGAAGTAACAGTGACCGCGGTAATTTTTGTGAATTTTTCCTCTGCTTGAATTTTATTTTGGAGAACATTATCTCTTTCAATAACGACCGTTATTGTCGAGAATCTGAACCTAACCTACCAGAGGTAGTGAAATAGTGGCAACAGCGCAGAGGCAAATGGCCATCCGCCATTTGCAATTTGCCTCTTGGGGGCTCCATTGATCCGCTTCTTCTTCTTCATTTTGAGAGTCTTGTCGCAACTCTCATAGTATATAGGGACTCTACCTCAATCAGCACGAGCCGCCATTATAGTGAAGCGAGAACACTGCCTCAAAAAAAGAGAAAAATTCCGCAGTAATTGAAAATAAAAATAAAACTGATATTAAGGAGAGGGTGGAGGGAGGGGAAGGAAGATGGACCGTTAAGGCGCTGACTCTGATTGACATTTTTAGAGCCTTTTTTTTTTGCGCTTCAAATGAGCAAACTTAGTTATGGCTCACCTCCTCCGCGGTTTCTCGTATTCATTATCAAAAATTCTGGTGTAATTGAATCAAATCGCACGAGGACTTCGAGATATTGTGGATTGCTGTCACGTTTTTATGAATACGAATCGAATTACATTGTAATAAAAGTAGCGCCTTCTCCTTCCGTGAATCCGCCCTCTTACCCCCCCCCCTTCCCCCCCAAACCTCTTGCCCTCACCCGCATCGTCACCACCCAAGGCGTCCCATTCAGCAACCGTGCGGTTTTATTATGATCTTCGCTTCGTGCTTAAATATCGCGAGGGTGTTCGTCAGTACACTGTAGAACCAGTGACAGGCATCTCGACTCTCGGCTTCTCTCGATACATACTCCTCAGCGCACACTTCAAGTTCCGAACTTGTCTTGAATTCGAAAGTAATCTGATTTTTCCCTTCTTCCATGTTCAAAACCCCCTTTCTATCCCCTCTCTTCCCCCTTTCTGTTAAGGTGATTCCAGACGAAACTTTTCCAGATATCAATCCGATGGATAGCGCCACAAGTCGCTTTTGGGAAAATTCGTGTTTTTGACATTTTAAATTGAAACCAAAGAAAATAGATAAAAATGGAATTGGCATTCTTACAAAATAAATATCAAAAAGTAACCGGTAAATATTACTTCGTAAAACAAAAAGAAATCTGAGGACGAGATGGGCGGAGCTTATTTTCATATAAATACACAGGGAAGGTGGGAAACGCTATAACCAATGGTCCATAGTTAAAGAAAACGATTTCAATAGAGCCTGCCTTACGGTACGCTCTAAAAACGAAAAATCCAAGAATATCAGCACCTGTTAAATTTGTATATCGGTTTTTTTTAGCCCAAAACGAGCAAAATTGGTTTAAAATTAAAGCCGTAAATTATGAAATTCATTTCGCCATAAGCTCAGTGAGAGAGAGAGAGAGAGAGAGAGTGAGTGCGAGTGATAATATGTCTATCTGCCTCACTGGCACTCATTGAAGCTTATGGAAATATCGTATTTTATAATTTTCGGCTTTATTTTTTAGTGTTCCCGCTTGAAACTTTCAAAGTCTCACTTAAGTATGTTCGCGTGTGCTGACGTTCCTCAAATTTGTATTTTCAGCGTGAATTCGTCAATTTCAGCCAAAAACTATTCACTTTTTGAGCAGCGCGACCTGGTGCCCACGGTTCGAACTAGTCAACGCCTTACACCGAACAATTTTCTTCGTCACATAGCTCATTTTCCTCAGAAGTTCAAATATTGTACTTTGACTTTCAAAAGAAAAGTACCCCTGTCGAAATTTTTACTCCTACAAATATCGGTAAAACCTTTAATTGAGCAATTTTGTGACTTTCGAGAGTTGAAGAACTTAGCAGAAAGACCATTTTAGATTACGTCTAAAAAAAAAAAAAAAAAAAAAAAAAAAAAAAAATCGTAAATTCGTATCATAAGCGTCGGTAGACGCAGACGGCAAGTCAGGTAACCCCACCCTACTACCACCCTCTCTACGACCTGACAAGTCTGCGCTGCGTAAACGCTTATAATTACAGAAATTATTTCATTCCCCCAAACCGTGCCTTGATATGATCCTGTAGCGAAAAAACTACGAAACCAAACTCATCAAACTTGGTCTTATTTTAACCAGCGTGTTCTGTGCTCGTGCCTTTTTTTTGTTTGAACGCAATCCGTCTAATATTTATTGAGAAATGATAAAAAAACTGAATTTCTTATTATAACGGCTATTTCAAACTACGCGGTAACTCTACTCTCATTGGCTACTGCCTTTTAGTATTTGAGATCGCCGCGAGAATCGACGCTTCATCGTCAGTCAACAACAACTGCACATCATTTCAAAACAAAAACATTTCTCCCTGCTTTGACACTTTTGAAATAAACTCGTTACAAATACATGAGTGATTGATACAAGTGATTATTGTTTCAATTGCAACGGAGGCCGTGAATTACGAAATTTGTCCTCCTCAGTTCTTCTTTTTAAATAAATGTACCAAACATCTTTTCTAGTTATTTCTTTTGTGTGCTTCTAATTTGCTGTATGCACGCGTATAGTAAAGGTTGGTTTGCTCTCACAGTTAGGTACTTTTGCATATTCATTTACTTAATAACTATTCTAGCTCTGAAGCTGAAAGTATTCGAATTTGGGCATAACCGCGGAGCTTCATTTTCCACTTCATTGCTTGCAAATGCAACAGCTGAGTACCGTAATACTGTTGATCACTGGAGGGAGAGTAGTTTCTGATGTGTTTACAGTACCTTTGTGATTTTAGCACAGAATTATACAATGTATTATTCTGTGATTTTAGTATAATTATTCATAAGCAAGTAGTGACAAAAGTTCTTTGCTGTGTACTTGTAGAGTTTAACTGATATGTTTATTTGATGAGAACTGGTAGTGACAGTACCTTATTTCCCTGAAGTTACAGAATTGAGCTATAGCGGATCTGCCAGCGGCAGAGTAGCCAGTGGCGGATCGCCCAGAGGCGGACCGGCCAGTGGCGGATCGGCCAGCGACGGACCGGCCAGTGGCGGATCGGCCAGCGGCGGCCTAGCCAGTGGCGGATCGGCCAGCGGCGGATTACCCAGTGGCGGATCGGCCACCGGCGGACTACCCAGTGGCGGATCGGCCACCGGCGGACTACCCAGTGGCGGATTGGATCGGCCAGCGGCGGCCTAGCCAGTGGCGGATCGGCCACCGGCGGACTACCCAGTGGCGGATCGGCCAGCGGCGGATCGGCCAGCGGCGGCCTAGCCAGTGGCGGATCGGCCAGCGGCGGATTACCCAGTGGCGGATCGGCCACCGGCGGACTACCCAGTGGCGGATCGGCCACCGGCGGACCGGCCAGTGGCGGATTACCCATTGGCGGATCGGCCAGTGGCGAATCGCCCAGAGGCGGACCGGCCAGCGGCGGACTACCCAGTACCGGATCGGCCAGCGGCGGATCGGCCAGCGGCGGATCGGCCAGCGGCGAACCAGCCAGTGGCGAATTGGCCAGCGGCGGACTAGCCAGTGGCGGATCGGCCAGCGGCGAACCAGCCAGTGGCAGATTGGCCAGCGGCGGACCGGCCAGCGGCGGACCGGCCTGCGGCGGACCGGCCAGTGGCGGACTACCCAGTGGCGGATCGGCCAGCGGCGGCCTAGCCAGTGGCGAATCGGCCAGAGGCGGACCGGCCAGCGGCGGATTACCCATTGGCGGATCGGCCAGTGGCGAATCGCCCAGAGGCGGACCGGCCAGTGGCGAATCGCCCAGTGGCGGATCGGCCACCGGCGGACTACCCAGTGGCGGATCGGCCAGTGGCGGATCGGCCAGTGGCGGATCGGCCAGTGGCGGATTGGCCAGCGGCGGCCTAGCCAGTGGCGGATCGGCCGCCGGCGGACTACCCAGTGGCGGATCGGCCAGCGGCGGACCGGCCAGTGGCGGATCGGCCAGCGGCGGACCGGCGAGAGGTGGATCGGCCATCGGCGGACTACCCAGTGGCGGATCGGCCAGCGGCGGACCGGCCAGGGGCGGATTACCCATTGGCGGATCGGCCAGTGGCGAATCGCCCAGAGGCGGACCGGCCAGCGGCGGACTACCCAGTAGCGGATCGGCCAGCGGCGGATCGGCCAGCGGCGAACCAGCCAGTGGCGAATTGGCCAGCGGCGGACTAGCCTGTGGCGGATCGGCCAGCGGCGAACCAGCCAGTGGCGGATTGGCCAGCGGCGGACCGGCCAGCGGCGGACCGGCCAGTGGCGGACCGGCCTGCGGCGGACCGGCCAGTGGCGGATCGGCCACCGGCGGACCGGCGAGAGGTGGATCGGCCATCGGCGGACTACCCATTGGCGGATCGGCCAGTGGCGAATCGCCCAGAGGCGGACCGGCCAGCGGCGGACCGGCCAGTGGCGGATTGGCCAGCGGCGGCCTAGCCAGTGGCGGATCGGCCGCCGGCGGACTACCCAGTGGCGGATCGGCCAGCGGCGGACCGGCGAGAGGTGGATCGGCTATCGGCGGACTACCCAGTGGCGGATCGGCCAGCGGCGGACCGGCCAGTGGCGGATTACCCATTGGCGGATCGGCCAGTGGCGAATCGCCCAGAGGCGGACCGGCCAGCGGCGGACCGGCCAGTGGCGGATCGGCCACCGGCGGACTACCCAGTAGCGGATCGGCCAGCGGGGGATCGGCCAGCGGCGAACCAGCCAGTGGCGGATTGGCCAGCGGCGGACCGGCCAGCGGCGGACCGGCCAGTGGCGGACCGGCCTGCGGCGGACCGGCCAGTGGCGGATCGGCCACCGGCGGACTACCCAGTGGCGGATCGGCCAGCGGCGGACCGGCCAGTGGCGGATTGGCCAGCGGCGGCCTAGCCAGTGGCGGATCGGCCGCCGGCGGACTACCCAGTGGCGGATCGGCCAGCGGCGGACCGGCCAGTGGTGGATCGGCCAGCGGCGGACCGGCGAGAGGTGGATCGGCCATCGGCGGACTACCCAGTGGCGGATTGGCCAGTGGCGGATCGGCCAGCGGCGGACCGGCCAGTGGCGGATCGGCCAGTGGCGAACCGGCCTGCGGCGGACCGGCCATCGGCGGACTACCCAGTGGCGGATTGGCCAGTGGCGGATCGGCCAGCGGCGGACCGGCCAGTGGCGGATCGGCCAGTGGCGAACCAGCCAGTGGCGAATTGGCCAGCGGCGGACTAGCCAGTGGCGGATCGGCCAGCGGCGAACCAGCCAGTGGCGGATTGGCCAGCGGTGGACCGGCCAGCGGCGAGACGGCCAGTGGAAACGGAACTGTAGGTTAGCATATGGATCAGGGAAAAGAAAGGGAAATGAGACTGTTGTCCCTATCGTAAAATGAGCACTCGAGAGTCTATGTGAATGTTGTCCGGAAACTATTCATAACTGCTGGCTAGTCAGCTGATGGATAACAACTGTAGCTTTTATTTGTGGAATGAGAAACTGGAATTTTACAAGCTAAAACCAGAGTATATCCCATCAAAAACCTTTCCAGGTGCAAGCAGACGGCATCAGGTAATTATGTCTGTCACAAAAAGCCGTTCCAATGCATCCACTCAAAGATATGATATGATGGGAACGGCAAGTCTCCTCCAAAAGGGCATCCAGCAGGGCAAATGTTAATCATTTTTCAAAATCAACACTATCCATCTGCGGCGAATTTAGTGAAGGAAAAACTTTGAGGGATGTATTTCTTTATTTTTTATTTTCAAACGCAAAAACTTGCCGCCGTTCATCGCCTTAAAAAAGAAAAATATTAATTATTATTATTTTTTTTTTTTTTAAGGCGATGAACGGCGGCAAGTTTTTGCGTTTGAAAATAAAAAATAAAGAAATACATCCCTCAAAGTTTTTCCTTCACTAAATTCGCCGCAGATGGATAGTGTTGATTTTGAAAAATGATTAACATTTGCCCTGCTGGATGCCCTTTTGGAGGAGACTTGCCGTTTCCATCATATCATATCTTTGAGTGGATGCATTGGAACGGCTTTTTGTGACAGACATAATTACCTGATGCCGTCTGCTTGCACCTGGAAAGGTTTTTGATGGGATACATTCTACTGGAAACAACGGAAAAGATCAACGGTGAGAATTTTGACCAGGATACTTTCTTTAAAAATTCATAGTACGTTATATTCTAATTAAATTACAAGTAAATTACGATGTTAAAGAAGCGATCGTCCAGAGGCCTTCGGCGCCCCCCCCCCGGCAACGCCACAGTCCCTAGGACAAGAGAAACCTCTACTATTTCACGTCAATATCTTACGAATTTTCAGGTTGAAAGACGCGCATTCAGTCTCTCTTGTCCCAAATGTACCTGACGGAAAGTCTTTGAACGGAAACTTCGCTCGTTTTTCATATTTTAATTTTAATTTTTTTTATACTCATCATTCTCATATCATTCTTTTTTCCACGTCTCTATTCGCTACAAGACGTTTATCGACATACAGTTCTCTTAAATGCGATCGTAAAAGGCAAAAAAAGTTAACAACTAACAAAACCGTTGAGATGATGTAGCTGAACAGCGAAATCAGGCACTATCAGCTTCCTCGAGATATTGAAACGAAAACTTGAAGTGCCCTTTATTCATTATAAAAATGACATTTTTTGACCGATGAATTACACCCAAAAAATTTCGGGGGGGAGAAGGGGGATTTTGTGGTATGAAAAACACGGCTATTTTCTCTTGAGTACACGACGAGAGGTTTCATATTGAAGGCACGCGTTTACGTCGGGGAAAAAAAAAAAAATTCATCGACAATAGAAGCCATCGCGTCATAAAAGCCCGATAAAAATCAAATCCTTTTTTTTATGGTTATGGTCATGGTTTATGGCTAATGGCGGGCAAGAGCAGCCACTCATTAAAGGAATGAATTGATTTATGATTTTCGTGCGACAAAAGGAAAACGGCAGAATGTGATGATCAAAAAGAAGAAAAAAATGAAAGAGGAGTGGAATATAAAATAGCGGAGTGGGGCCTGGGTTCGGAGGGATGGGTGAGGGGGGATACCTGCCGGAAAAACCCTCGTGGCAGAACGTTTAGCCAGTGGCGAATCGGCCAGAGGCGGACCGGCCAGCGGCGGATTACCCATTGGCGGATCGGCCAGTGGCGAATCGCCCAGAGGCGGACCGGCCAGTGGCGAATCGCCCAGTGGCGGATCGGCCACCGGCGGACTACCCAGTGGCGGATCGGCCAGTGGCGGATCGGCCAGTGGCGGATCGGCCAGTGGCGGATTGGCCAGCGGCGGCCTAGCCAGTGGCGGATCGGCCGCCGGCGGACTACCCAGTGGCGGATCGGCCAGCGGCGGACCGGCCAGTGGCGGATCGGCCAGCGGCGGACCGGCGAGAGGTGGATCGGCCATCGGCGGACTACCCAGTGGCGGATCGGCCAGCGGCGGACCGGCCAGGGGCGGATTACCCATTGGCGGATCGGCCAGTGGCGAATCGCCCAGAGGCGGACCGGCCAGCGGCGGACTACCCAGTAGCGGATCGGCCAGCGGCGGATCGGCCAGCGGCGAACCAGCCAGTGGCGAATTGGCCAGCGGCGGACTAGCCTGTGGCGGATCGGCCAGCGGCGAACCAGCCAGTGGCGGATTGGCCAGCGGCGGACCGGCCAGCGGCGGACCGGCCAGTGGCGGACCGGCCTGCGGCGGACCGGCCAGTGGCGGATCGGCCACCGGCGGACCGGCGAGAGGTGGATCGGCCATCGGCGGACTACCCATTGGCGGATCGGCCAGTGGCGAATCGCCCAGAGGCGGACCGGCCAGCGGCGGACCGGCCAGTGGCGGATTGGCCAGCGGCGGCCTAGCCAGTGGCGGATCGGCCGCCGGCGGACTACCCAGTGGCGGATCGGCCAGCGGCGGACCGGCGAGAGGTGGATCGGCTATCGGCGGACTACCCAGTGGCGGATCGGCCAGCGGCGGACCGGCCAGTGGCGGATTACCCATTGGCGGATCGGCCAGTGGCGAATCGCCCAGAGGCGGACCGGCCAGCGGCGGACCGGCCAGTGGCGGATCGGCCACCGGCGGACTACCCAGTAGCGGATCGGCCAGGGGGGGATCGGCCAGCGGCGAACCAGCCAGTGGCGGATTGGCCAGCGGCGGACCGGCCAGCGGCGGACCGGCCAGTGGCGGACCGGCCTGCGGCGGACCGGCCAGTGGCGGATCGGCCACCGGCGGACTACCCAGTGGCGGATCGGCCAGCGGCGGACCGGCCAGTGGCGGATTGGCCAGCGGCGGCCTAGCCAGTGGCGGATCGGCCGCCGGCGGACTACCCAGTGGCGGATCGGCCAGCGGCGGACCGGCCAGTGGTGGATCGGCCAGCGGCGGACCGGCGAGAGGTGGATCGGCCATCGGCGGACTACCCAGTGGCGGATTGGCCAGTGGCGGATCGGCCAGCGGCGGACCGGCCAGTGGCGGATCGGCCAGTGGCGAACCGGCCTGCGGCGGACCGGCCATCGGCGGACTACCCAGTGGCGGATTGGCCAGTGGCGGATCGGCCAGCGGCGGACCGGCCAGTGGCGGATCGGCCAGTGGCGAACCAGCCAGTGGCGAATTGGCCAGCGGCGGACTAGCCAGTGGCGGATCGGCCAGCGGCGAACCAGCCAGTGGCGGATTGGCCAGCGGTGGACCGGCCAGCGGCGAGACGGCCAGTGGAAACGGAACTGTAGGTTAGCATATGGATCAGGGAAAAGAAAGGGAAATGAGACTGTTGTCCCTATCGTAAAATGAGCACTCGAGAGTCTATGTGAATGTTGTCCGGAAACTATTCATAACTGCTGGCTAGTCAGCTGATGGATAACAACTGTAGCTTTTATTTGTGGAATGAGAAACTGGAATTTTACAAGCTAAAACCAGAGTATATCCCATCAAAAACCTTTCCAGGTGCAAGCAGACGGCATCAGGTAATTATGTCTGTCACAAAAAGCCGTTCCAATGCATCCACTCAAAGATATGATATGATGGGAACGGCAAGTCTCCTCCAAAAGGGCATCCAGCAGGGCAAATGTTAATCATTTTTCAAAATCAACACTATCCATCTGCGGCGAATTTAGTGAAGGAAAAACTTTGAGGGATGTATTTCTTTATTTTTTATTTTCAAACGCAAAAACTTGCCGCCGTTCATCGCCTTAAAAAAGAAAAATATTAATTATTATTATTTTTTTTTTTTTTAAGGCGATGAACGGCGGCAAGTTTTTGCGTTTGAAAATAAAAAATAAAGAAATACATCCCTCAAAGTTTTTCCTTCACTAAATTCGCCGCAGATGGATAGTGTTGATTTTGAAAAATGATTAACATTTGCCCTGCTGGATGCCCTTTTGGAGGAGACTTGCCGTTTCCATCATATCATATCTTTGAGTGGATGCATTGGAACGGCTTTTTGTGACAGACATAATTACCTGATGCCGTCTGCTTGCACCTGGAAAGGTTTTTGATGGGATACATTCTACTGGAAACAACGGAAAAGATCAACGGTGAGAATTTTGACCAGGATACTTTCTTTAAAAATTCATAGTACGTTATATTCTAATTAAATTACAAGTAAATTACGATGTTAAAGAAGCGATCGTCCAGAGGCCTTCGGCGCCCCCCCCCCGGCAACGCCACAGTCCCTAGGACAAGAGAAACCTCTACTATTTCACGTCAATATCTTACGAATTTTCAGGTTGAAAGACGCGCATTCAGTCTCTCTTGTCCCAAATGTACCTGACGGAAAGTCTTTGAACGGAAACTTCGCTCGTTTTTCATATTTTAATTTTAATTTTTTTTATACTCATCATTCTCATATCATTCTTTTTTCCACGTCTCTATTCGCTACAAGACGTTTATCGACATACAGTTCTCTTAAATGCGATCGTAAAAGGCAAAAAAAGTTAACAACTAACAAAACCGTTGAGATGATGTAGCTGAACAGCGAAATCAGGCACTATCAGCTTCCTCGAGATATTGAAACGAAAACTTGAAGTGCCCTTTATTCATTATAAAAATGACATTTTTTGACCGATGAATTACACCCAAAAAATTTCGGGGGGGAGAAGGGGGATTTTGTGGTATGAAAAACACGGCTATTTTCTCTTGAGTACACGACGAGAGGTTTCATATTGAAGGCACGCGTTTACGTCGGGGAAAAAAAAAAACTTCATCGACAATAGAAGCCATCGCGTCATAAAAGCCCGATAAAAATCAAATCCTTTTTTTTATGGTTATGGTCATGGTTTATGGCTAATGGCGGGCAAGAGCAGCCACTCATTAAAGGAATGAATTGATTTATGATTTTCGTGCGACAAAAGGAAAACGGCAGAATGTGATGATCAAAAAGAAGAAAAAAATGAAAGAGGAGTGGAATATAAAATAGCGGAGTGGGGCCTGGGTTCGGAGGGATGGGTGAGGGGGGATACCTGCCGGAAAAACCCTCGTGGCAGAACGTTTATATCGTAAATAGGTTTCCCAAGCCATCAAACCGATCTGCGAAATCGGCGTTAAAGCGTTTAGTGTCTCCGCTCGGAAAACACATTGGAGGCTTATACCAATTGCCTACAAAAGTGGTTTTTCACTCCCCCATGTGTCATATCTAATGTGTATCTGGATCAGTTTTGAATGCACGATACCGCAGTTTTCCTCTGTTTCTTCACATTCTTGTATCTCTCGGTGTTATTTTTCAAGGCAAACGTGTCCCGAGGAGTATGCGGTGGTACATTTGAGTAACTGTGCGGCCCACCATGGTCCGAGGTCGTCAAAAAGTGGCCAAGAATTCAGTAAAAAAGTAAACTGTAGGGAAAATTCCACGAACATTTTCTCGCATCTAACTTTATCTGGGGGGGGGGGACCCCCAGACCCACAGATATTAACTAGGGAAAATCCCCAAACCCTTCTTCGTTATTCTGGGGGAGATCCCCCCTTTGATATTTTTATCCAAATCCATGGAAAGATCTATTTTTGAAATATTTAAGTTTTTTTTTTTTTCGACCCATTTTCACATTGATTTTAATGTAATAAAACACAAATTATGGCCAACAAATTATTATAAACCTTTAGAGTTGGTCAGACTCTAAAGTTTGGAGAAACAAAAAAGTCGAAAAAGAATAATGTGGCGACTCTGGGTTCTTCGCTTCGCGCATAAAAACCCAATTGAGCCGCCTAGATGCTTCGCCGAGATTCAGACTTCTTCGGTCTACGAAAAAGACTATCGAATCCCGCGAAACACCTATTTCAGGGGGGGGTGTAGTTCAACACTCAAACAAGACTCCAAATTTTAGGGCGATGATGTTGTTTATTCAATTTTCATACATTATAAATTATAAATCATAAACCTCAACTGTCGAAGCAATAGAACGAGAACGGACGGAGCGACGGGTAATCGGTCCACTCATGCTACAAGTCCGAAACCCGACTGATTTTGCTTTTCTCTCTATTCGCATATCAAGACTCGCGACCACGAGTCGCGTCGGGAGCGCATGCGCATTTAAATTACTGCGTCAGCTTCCCTCCCCGCCTCGCGGCCGAAAGAAACGATAGCTCGAGTTGGCCGATCATACGTCACGCTCCCTCTGTCTCTCTCTACTCCTTTTCCCCCCTCTCGGGGCTCCTACATACCTCCTTCTCGGGTAAAATATAGGGTTGGATAAGCCTATATTTACACTCAAAGGTTGCCTGCGGTGGCCCCAAGGGAGTAAAAAAGGTAAAAGGGGTTGCTTTTACATTCACCTAAAAACAAAAAAAAATTTAACATAGCAACAAAAACTAAAATTAAATTAAAAAATTAATTAAATGAAATAAATAAAACAATATTACTAGTAACGAAATTAATAATTATTACTGTAATTATTATTACTATTAATTACTAATAATATCATTCTTTCTTAAATTAAATTGAGATAGGATTCCAGAACAGAAACCATATCACACAAAAAAACAAACAAACAATATTAAACAATAGTACTACTAACAATAATAATAATTATTGTAGTTAGTATTTATAATTATTAACGTTATCATTCTTAATTAAATTAAATTGAGATAGGAAAAAAATTAAAATTTTGAAAACAATTACATAATAAATCAAATTAAAAAAAAATATATATATACAAGGGAATGGAAAATTTTTCGAACCAAATTACGATTTCACAGATATTCGCCATTCAATTTTTTTAATTCGTCTTCTGGTAAATTGTCTTGCATCCACAGTCGTTGCCTCTTCCGTTGTTTCACGCGTTGTTTGTGGCCTTTTCCCTGTTTTCGCTTCCTGTTTGACTGTTCTTGCGGTTCTTGCGGTTCTTGCGGTTCTTGCTGTTGCTGTAGTTGTTGTTGTTGTTGTTGTTGTTGTTGTTGTTGTTGTTGTTGTTGTTGTTGTTGCTTTTCCCAACCGGTTTCTTCGGGGTTTGGATTCTTCCGAGATATCTTTGGATGTATAATACACCAGGGCTGGCAGTTTTCTGGTGTTTTTTCCGGAGGTTTTTCCCAGTTTTCTGACTTTTTTAAGTGGATGTGCCACTTTCTAATCACTGGTTTGAAAGAAGTTATGGTGTACTCTTGATGAGTTTTGATTAGATTCCATGGTCGTGTTTCGGCGGTATAAATGAATTCCGACAGATCCCAACTTTCTTGGTCATCTGATGGGCTGTTTTCTTTTTCTTTCGGCTCTTCTGTGTCCTTCGGCGCATCCGTCACATGATTCATCGGGATATTTTGTTGTTGTGACACACCTGGATGGTTTTCCTGATCTTCTAGTGAGGTGAATGGACTCATCATATCCCATATGTTTTCTTCATATATTATTGATTGATTGTATCTTCGTTCGCGCTCTTTGTATTGATTCAACGTCAGTTTTTTTGTCTTTTGGATATGCTCCATGATTGTGTATCAGATTATGTGAACGGTCACCAAACGGAAACAGAAAAAAGTTGTAAATAGAGGGTATAAAAAGTTGACAGTAAATTCCGGGGAGGGAAAAAAAAAAAAACCGATTATTATTTTCACTGCAACAAACACTGCCACCGAGTCAGTTGACGATTTTAACATTGACTGGCTCGAGGTGTTTCATAAATGACGAATTTTTCCAATTTTGCTTGGCTCAGGATTTTCTTTCTGTTTGCTTAGTTATTCTTTTTTTCTAATTCACCATTCGCACAGTGGGGGGGTTCCTTTGCCTTAAAATCTCAGTTATAACGTATATTATAGCAACCACCATTACTAGCGTTGTCACACTAATCCCTCCTTTAAAATAGTCTTCAAATGTGACCCCTTGAGCATTTTGCATTTCGATCACTGTTTCTTTCAATTTCTCGATGGGGATCTCTTTTTGTTGTTTTAGAGTTTCTTTGATCTTCTTCAGGATTTCTGGATTTTCTGTCAGGTTTAGCATTTTTATTTCTTCATCAGGTTGGATTATGGTATGGATATTTGGCACGCGAATGTTCATGATTTGTTCATGATGCATCAAGTAGTTGTGTGTTATTGATGGCATCACAAAAGATGAGCTTTTTATTTCGCAGTTTGTCGCGTTGGTAATTAGTACATTTTCTTTCACTTCCCATATTTGATTATGATGATTTTGGCAGTTTGCTGCAAGAGTGTAAGTGCCTTTTCTTATAATGATCCATCCGTTTTCGGCCTTTATAACTTGTGGTTTTTTGTCGGAAACTATTTTCCTGCTGCATATGTCTGTTTTGTTTGATGAAAATAATTCGAGTTCGCATGTAGGGTTATTTTCGTAATAAAACGCCGTGTTCAACTCACAGATATGGTCGAAACTTCTTAGGCATTTGTCAGCTTGGTCTTTAGATAGTGAGGTGTGTAATTTGTAGTTTTCATTAACTAGGAAGTATGGTTCTGTTTCCCAACAGACGTAATGCTGGATTTTCTCCCAATAAACTGGATATGTGAAAATTTTGAATAGTTTGAACTTGTTTGACTTCGTTGTTGTAGGAATCTGAATGGTGAAATTTAGTTCTGCGTCATTTCGGTTTGCTGAAACCATAGCAATCTTGTAATATTTACTCAGATTTTCTTGGATGATTGGCCAAATCATGCTTTGGTGTGGTTCTAGTGTTTCGCTTATTTTAGTTAATAGTACCGTTAACGTTTTAGGTGAAACTATGAATGGTGACAAATTTTCGTGTAGACTTTCATGTATGCTTTTAATAAGATTGTCGATTTGATTGTGGAATTGATTTAAATAGAATGTAAAAGTTGCCAATTTAGTTTCTAAGTCGTGACTGAAAAACAGTATTTTTAGTTGCTTTTGAATTGTCCCTAGGTTTTCGTTTATTGTTTGAGACATATCATACTGGATTTTATTTACTTCATTTGCTAAGGCGAGGACAACTTTCGTTGTGTTTTCAATCGCAGTTTCCATTTTGGTTACAACCAGGACTTGACTGCCTGACAGTGCTCGTATTTGCTCATTCTGAATGTGTAGTTCGGCAATATTTTCACGCATTCCCCGGCCATCTTCCGCGTTTAAGTTTCCGAATAGCGCTTTCCAGACGTCTCCTATAAATTCCACGGCTCTTTTTCCTCTAATTTTCGGAGTCAGGTTGTAAAATGTAGTCATTCTTTGTTCTAAGATATTCATTTCATCCGCAATCTCTTGTTTGTACGAACTGTAGATATCCGAGCTAACGTTTTTGCTTATTGCTTCATCGAGGACTTTATTGATTTCAGTAATTTCCGTTTGTAATGCTACTAATTTTTGTGACAAAGTTGTCAAGTTAAACACAAGAGAAATATGCCACTTTTTATCGATGGATGTTACATTTGCAACCTGATCAAACATCACTCCTTGATTTATTGAGAGGATGTCAATAGCTGCTGCCGTGCTCAGTAGGAGGAAAAATGTGTGGTCATTCATATTGAGTATGATGATCTGCTGAGTGGCGTGAAGTGAATGAACTGAACGGAGTTTTCTTGTGACGGCTGAATCGCGCTGAACAGTGGCGTATGGCGAGGAAAGGAGGGGGGGGGGGGTATGCGTGGTGACACAGAGAGGTTGTTTTATTTGTCCTGGGTTTCGTTTTTCGTCGCGCGGAACTCAGATGTGTAGAAAAAAACAAAAAAACCGGAGATCTGCAGTGGGGAAATGCGATGTTGCGATGTTGTCAGATATAAATAACTGGTTTTCTAATTGTTCGGTAAATTATTCTCTGTCCACGTATTTTTTTAACCTGTCTGCTTGCACCGTTTCAGTTCTTCCTTTTCCCCGTTTGTTCGTTTTTATTTTGAAAATGCTTGGAGATATTTGCTCTATGATTTGGAAAGGGCCCTCGTATTTTATCCGCAATTTTTCGGAAAGGTGTTTGGTACGTTGAGGTCTATGGATGAGGACAAATTGACCAATTGAAAAGGGTGGTGGGTCTTTTGTTGCGTTATGCGCTTCTGTTTGTTTAATTTGTGCTTTTTCTAATTGTTTCAGAGTTTCTGCTCTTACCTCGTCGAGTTTAGTTAACCTTTGTGCTATGCTCATATCGTCGCACCGTGGCCGCAATTTTACATCTAACGGTGTTCTGAATTCTTGTCCCGTCAGCAAATAGTATGGTGTCACTAGCGAACTGGTTTGTACCGCGGAATTGTACGGTACCTGCCATCAGCGGCCCGCAACAGTCTAACCCAATTTTTGCAAAGGCCGTATTGGGGATTTTATGAGACGTCATTAGTCCGTAACGTTCGTGGTTTTTTGTGCGTTTCGCGAACTGGCATGTTTCGCAGGAGGTTACATGTTTCCGAATATCTTCATCCATTGACTTCCAGTAGACTCGTTGTTTTGCTTTTTTAAGGGTCTTTGTGACACCTAGATGACCTGCAAATAGATCATCATGCAATTGATATTTGATTTTGTCTTTCATATGGTTCGGAATCACCAATAGTTTCCTGTTCTCATGGGATTTTTTCCATAAAATGTTGTCTTCTATGCAAAAACTTCGGTTGAGGTTTGTTTTTTTTCGCGAGTCTTCCGGATTATTCAGCGTGTCCATTATTTCCACGTGGTCATTCATATTGAGTATGATGATCTGCTGAGTGGCGTGAAGTGAATGAACTGAACGGAGTTTTCTTGTGACGGCTGAATCGCGCTGAACAGTGGCGTATGGCGAGGAAAGGAAGGGGGGGGGGTATGCGTGGTGACACAGAGAGGTTGTTTTATTTGTCCTGGGTTTCGTTTTTCGTCGCGCGGAACTCAGATGTGTAGAAAAAAACAAAAAAACCGGAGATCTGCAGTGGGGAAATGCGATGTTGCGATGTTGTCAGATATAAATAACTGGTTTTCTAATTGTTCGGTAAATTATTCTCTGTCCACGTATTTTTTTAACCTGTCTGCTTGCACCGTTTCAGTTCTTCCTTTTCCCCGTTTGTTCGTTTTTATTTTGAAAATGCTTGGAGATATTTGCTCTATGATTTGGAAAGGGCCCTCGTATTTTATCCGCAATTTTTCGGAAAGGTGTTTGGTACGTTGAGGTCTATGGATGAGGACAAATTGACCAATTGAAAAGGGTGGTGGGTCTTTTGTTGCGTTATGCGCTTCTGTTTGTTTAATTTGTGCTTTTTCTAATTGTTTCAGAGTTTCTGCTCTTACCTCGTCGAGTTTAGTTAACCTTTGTGCTATGCTCATATCGTCGCACCGTGGCCGCAATTTTACATCTAACGGTGTTCTGAATTCTTGTCCCGTCAGCAAATAGTATGGTGTCACTAGCGAACTGGTTTGTACCGCGGAATTGTACGCTGCCATTACTGTTGGGACGAATTGCGGCCAATTTTTATGATTGGTGTTTGAGTAGCAACGTAAAACGTTTCCAAGTGTTTGCCAAAATCTTTCAATCTGGCCGTTGGATTTTGCGCTGAAAGGTGGTGTGAATTTCAGTTTTGCTCCCCATTGAGTGAGTACTCCTTGGGTTAGATGGCTTGTGAAATTTGACCCGTTGTCTAATACTATCTCATCCGCGACGCCGAATATACTGAATAATTCAATGAGAAATGCAACTGTAGTTTCGGAGGTTATGTTCTTTACACTTTTAAGGTACACAAACTTGGTAAAATAGTCTACTGCTCCGATGACGTATTTTTTCTTGTTATTTTCTGCGTCAGTACCTGCCATCAGCGGCCCGCAACAGTCTAACCCAATTTTTGCAAAGGCCGTATTGGGGATTTTATGAGACGTCATTAGTCCGTAACGTTCGTGGTTTTTTGTGCGTTTCGCGAACTGGCATGTTTCGCAGGAGGTTACATGTTTCCGAATATCTTCATCCATTGACTTCCAGTAGACTCGTTGTTTTGCTTTTTTAAGGGTCTTTGTGACACCTAGATGACCTGCAAATAGATCATCATGCAATTGATATTTGATTTTGTCTTTCATATGGTTCGGAATCACCAATAGTTTCCTGTTCTCATGGGATTTTTTCCATAAAATGTTGTCTTCTATGCAAAAACTTCGGTTGAGGTTTGTTTTTTTTCGCGAGTCTTCCGGATTATTCAGCGTGTCCATTATTTCCACAATTTCTTGGTCTTTTCGTTGTTCTTCTGGAAATGTCATATTGTCTATATCTAGTTCGCTAACGTGTGAATCCTTTTTCTGAATCACGTTTACTAAATACGACGATGGTGGGTAACGACTGAGGAAATCCGGTACTGTGTTTAATTTACCCTTTTTATGAGTTATTTCATATTGAAACTCGGACAATTTTAGAGCTAATTTTGTAAGTCTCATTGATGGGTTTTCTACCTTATTAATGAAGCAAATGGCTTGATTGTCCGTATAGATCTTGAATTTGGCGTTCCATAAGAAAGGGCGGTATTTTTCCAGTCCGAATGTGACAGCTAACAATTCTCGTTCACAAATGCTCCATGAGCGTTCTGGGGAACTCAGTAGACATAAACGCTAGGGGCTTTATATCACCATTTTCATAGCGTTGATTTAAAATGGCGGAGATTGCAATGTCACTGGCGTCTGTGTGGAGTTCCAATGTTGCCGCTTCCGGGTCATAGTGGGCTAACACGGGGGCTGTTGTTAGTGCCTTTTTTATGGCGTCGAATGACCGTTGACAATCTGCATCCCATACAAATTTGATGTTTTTTCTCGTAAGGTGAATGAGAGGTACGCTCATTTCCGCCAGATTCTCAATATGAGCTCTGTAAAAATTCGCCATTGCCAAAAACGACCTTACTTCCTTCGCTTTCTTGGGTGCATCGAGTTTTGTGATGGCTTTGATTTTCTTGTCATTTGGTTTCGTTCCTTCCTCGTTGACTGTGTATCCAAGGATGTCAACTTCACTCATGGCTAGTTTGCTTTTCTTTGGTTTAAGTTTCAAACCTGCTTCTCTGACTAATGTGAAGAATTTTTCTAGTCTCTCAAGATGTTCTTCAAAGGTTTTCGAGAACACAATGCAGTCATCCATATAAACTAAAAGAGAGTGGTAGAGTAAAGGGCTAAAAATAGTGACCATCATTTTCGTGAATCGGAAAGGCGCTATGTTGAGACCTTGTGCCATACACGCGAATTCATAGTGGCCGTCGTATGTGGAAAACGCACATAGTTTTGCTGCTTCGTCGGTGAGTTTTTGCTGAAAATATCCATCTTGTAAGTCAAAGACTGAGTAGATGGCCGAATCGTTCAGACTGTGGATGACGTCATCGACTCGCACCAACGGAAAACTTTCCGGTTTTATTTTCTCGTTGAGTTTCCTAAAATCGATGCATACCCTATATTGACCTTTTTCCTTTTTTGGTACTAAAAGCAATGGGCTGCTGTATGGTGAAGTGGATGGTCTGATTACTTGCGCATTCAGCATTTTTTCAATGTATTCCCGAATGAGAGCTCGCTGTTGTCTACCCGTTCTATACGGTGCGCGATGGATCGGCACATCATCTATCAATTCGATGTTTTGAGGAGGGTAATTTGCCTGTCCTCCAGTAAATTTGCTGTCGGACCATACAAAAATGTCTTGGAATTTTGAAATAAGGGCTCGGAGTTGAGATTTTTTCTCATCGTCAAGCTTGTCATTGATTTCCAGCTCGCTTAACCGATTTTTTTCTGTCTCGATTGTCACTTGGTTAACTTGTAAGGGGTTTGGTTCTGACATTACCTCGTTTTTCTTGTTTATTTTGCTGTAGCAAAGTTCAACTTCTGAGATTATGCCTAATTCATAATTTTTCCAAAGCTTAGCTGGTAAGGGGTTCCGATTGTTTATTTTTATTTTGACGAACTTTTTCATTTCTATCACTCTGTTTGGTGTCCATAATTTTTTGGTTGTTCTTGATCCTTCAGAAAGGTCTAAAATTCCGAATTCATAATTTCCGGCATTTACTATTTTGCATTTTATGGTCCTTTCTTCATACGGCGGAATAATGACATCGTCGCGTAGTAATAACTTTGTTTCCTTTCGATTCTGGTTTGGTGCTAAGTTTTCTGCAGCGTGTCGAAGTCTCATACACTCTTCGTCAGCACTTCCTGCCGTGCCTGTCACTATCCGAGGTTTTTTTTCGAAGTCTTCAGTATTTTCTAGTCTGTTAAATTCTTGAGGCGGTCTTATGTCATTGACTTGTGTTTTGATGAATTCACAATTTACCTGCTTTTCTTGTCTTACCTCGTTCGTTGGCCGGGCCTGAGTTGTTGACCTCGTGTTTTCGCCTGTGTAGCAATTTTTTGTACTTTGCGCTGATGCGTTCACTTGGAATTCACGTTCTTGTGCAATTTGAAATGTTATCTGATTCTTCTCAAAATCGATTTTTTTCACGTATTTCATATTGAAATCATTTCCGATTAAAATGTCGTTAGATATTGAGTCTGACACTAGAGTTTCATATAGAATTTTCCTCCCTGCAATTTCCAAAACTATTCGAGTTTTTCCAATGATGTTTAACCCCCTTTTGTTAGCTGTTGTTAACTCGATCTTTTGGTTTTTTTCTACTTTTGACCTATTGATTAGAGATGACCTCACAACAGTCTTGCACGCTCCTGTGTCTATGCATGCTTTGATTTCTGTGCCATTTATTTTTGCGACTATTTTTAAAGGAGTAGTCCCTGTGGGCTGTTCGTGCGATATTTCAGAAATTTTACTATAGAGTTGAAGTTTCGTGGGTAATGTGATGTGATAACCTCCGTCAATTGTTATGCGCATTTGATCTTTTCGTAGGTTGATTTTTGAATTATGTCGGATATTGAAATCATTCCCTATTAATATATCGTGACTAAGATTTTTCACTACACACCCTCTTACGGGAAATAAGATGTTTCCTGGGAAATTTAACCATATTTTAGTCATACCGAGTATGTCCATTTCTTCCTTACTTGCTGTTATAATCTTGATTTGATTTTCCTGGGGCTCTATTTTTTCGGCTATTTTCCTTGATATGAGGGTTAATGCGGAGCCAGTGTCAATTAATGTTGATACCGTGTTCTGGTTTACTGTGCCTCCTTTTAACGTCAGCCCTGAGGCGTATCCTATTGTTAATATCTCTGCTTTCTTATCAACCCTAGTTGACTCTTTGATAGTTTCATTTGTCGAGTCTGCCATCTTGGCCACAGACTTAGACACTCGGTGTATGTGGCCTTCCTGCCGAGTGTCTAGTCGTTTCCCGAACTTCTGTCTTTTAAATCTTCTTCTCGTTTTATACATTTTGCTGCAATATGACCGGGTTTTTTGCAATAATCGCAGATAATTCTTCCGGATGGAGTGCGGCTTCGGTTTCGATGTTTATTTGGTCCAGGGGTGGGCGATCGGTCTTTGGTTCTTCTTTCTGCGCTCCTGTCCCTCTCGTTGTCACGATAGCTGTGATCCCTTCTCGAATTCCTATTCCAGCTGAGATCACGATTCCGTTCCCGGCTTGAGTTTCGCCGGTTCCTGTTTTCACGGTCCCCATAGTTCCTATCCTTGCTGAAATTTCTTGTTCTATTTCCGTCGCCGTGGTTTCGGTTTCTATGGAAATCCCTATCGCGGCTGTAGCTTCTATTTCTGTATGATTCTCGATCGCGGCTGAAATCCCGGTTTTTGATGTAATCACGTTGTCTGTTGTTACTGACTCGGTCCTGGCTGAAATTTCGGCTGGAATTTTCACGACTATGATTTCGGGTCCTGAAATCAACACTGGGGTCTCTATAATAAGACTTTTCCTCGCGGTATTCGCGATCACGGCTGAAATCCCTACGTTTATCCCTACGATCATAGCTGTCGGAGTTTCGTCTCGATCTTGAATCTCGTCTGTAATGGTCGTCTCTGTCACGTTCGTGTGGATCTTTTCTTGATCTGCGGCTGTCAGTTGAAAAGGTTACTTGATTCGCCTCTGATTTGGCGTTATTTAAAACTAGTTTTTCAATTTTTTCGAGTAGTAACTCCGCCAATGGTTCGCTCGCTTGTGTTCTTGGTGATTGCAAAACATTTGTTGACATTTTAAGATTCTCCTGCGATTGATTTGCCATTATGAGAGATCGTTCAACCAACTGTACATTCTCTCTTAATGTGCGCAAATCGGGGTTATTTAAAAGGGATAGTTGGAAAGCCATTTTCGGTAGGAAACCTGTGATAATGCGCTCAATGAGCTCCTGGTCAGTGAGTTTATGGCGGATGTTTCTTGCCAAATAAATCTTCTGATTTATGTAATCTTTACAAGTTTCGTGGGGTTTTTGCCTGTAATTTTCAAATTGCATGATTTCACTGGTACATTTCAAGGTTCCTTGATATTCAAATAAGAACTCGTCTTTGAGTTCCGGCCAATTTAAATTTCTGAGGGTCTGCTTGTAATTTCTGTACCAAAGTTCCTTGGTCTTTTCCATAGCAATATGGAAATATCTGCATTTTTGCATATTGCTCCATTCTCCTAACTCAGCACTTTGTTCGAATTGATACATAAATTCCAATGGATTTTCCTTGTCAAATTCAGGTGGCCCTAATTTTGGGGGTTGGGCATACAATGGCGTATATGGCAGTGGTACATACTGATCAGCCTGGCTACAGCGTCGATTTTCCTGAAAATGATTTGGATTGAATTGTATTTGGGGTTGTGGGATTGCCCCCATATTCTGATATCCTGGCCATTGTACGTTGTTATTGTTATTGTTTGGGTTAAACCTGTACCACTCTTCCCATGTGGAATAACCCGGTTGATTCCGAGAAATATTGTTTTGGTTGTTTACTCCATTTTGAAGACCTAAATGATTGTTTTGGTTCCGAGACAAATTTGTTTCAATATGTTTCGTTTGAGGTTGAGCTTGTGGGGGTTCCATGACCACATGACTGTTTGTTTTGTCTTGATCAGTTGATCGTGACCTTAAGTGCTCCTTTAAATAACCTGGTAGATTTGGCCCATTGGTAGGGTTAGGGCTCATATCATTATTGTCTGTATTTGACGAAATAGCCTGAGGTGATATATCATCTACGTCGATCTCTTCCTCGTTTGAAAACGCGCCTGGGTTATTTTTGAGGTCATTTAGCACCTCTGCTGCTAATTTTGTGGTTCTGTATATGTAAGGTAGGCCTAACATTTTGAATTCGTGGATCAATTCTGCTTTGGTCATCTTTGTAACGTGTTTTTGCCCTTGAAGCTCCCCTAAGGATGATGATGCGTCAGCAAAAAATTGAGGTGTTTCTACATGTGTCGGCGAGAATGGTGGGTGCATGTAACTTTGAGCTTGTTTGTTTAGCTCTTCTTCACGTTTTTGTGCATCTGCATCGGTCTGGTCAAAAGTGATTTCCGCATCTAAAACTCCGTCTGGTACTTTGCATTTCAGGGTATTTTGTATGAAATCAATGATAATTTTCGTTTCAAGTTTTTTGAGGTATGAGTATATAGTGCGAGGACGTTCGTTTGTCAATGATATAGACGGAAATTGTTGTTTAACTAGGCCGATGAGAAGATTCAGGTTTATGGCGACCTGCCAATCCCCGATTTTTATCTTTGTGAGATGAATTGTTTGTAGATCACCTGTATCCGCCATCTTAACCAAAAAACGAAATTATCCAACACAAGAAACGAAGTTGCAGTTGAGTTTTACTTAAAAAAAAACAGATGTAGAAAGAAAATATATTCAACACGACTAATTAAATTGTAATCAAGTTCCAATTAAACTACGCTCCCAATTCAACTGACTACGTTGCAATAAGGTGGCTAATTAAAAATAAATACAGTTTCAATGCAGCGACAAAACAATGCAATTGAGTTGCTGAAAAAAACCAAATACACTCCCAATACAGCAATCAAAACGTTGCAATTGAGTTGTTAAATGATAATAAGTACACTCCCAATACAGCAATCTGAACGTTGCAATTGAGTTGTTAATTAAAAAATAAGTACACTCCCAATACAGCAATCTGAACGTTGCAATTGAGTTGTTTGATGAAAATAAGTACACTCCCAATACAGCAATGAAAATGTTGTAATTGAGTTGTTAAGTAAGAATAAGTACACTCCCAATACAGCAATGAAAATGTTGTAATTGAGTTGTTAAGTAAGAATAAGTACACTCCCAATACAGCAATGAAAATGTTGTAATTGAGTTGTTAAGTAAGAATAAGTACACTCCCAATACAGCAATGAAAATGTTGTAATTGAGTTGTTAAGTAAGAATAAGTACACTCCCAATACAGCAATCTGAACGTTGCAATTGAGTTGTTTGATGAAAATAAGTACACTCCCAATACAGCAATGAAAATGTTGTAATTGAGTTGTTAAGTGATAATAAGGACACTCCCAATACAGCAATCAAAACGTTGCAATTGGGTTGCTAAAGAACGATTCTGAGTTAGTGAGGGCTTGATTTCTTCCATCTGTAGCAAACTGAACTGTTGCCAGAATGAGAGGAAACAAAAAAAAACGAAATGTCAAAAGATGGTGAGCAAATAGGTACATGGATCGTACAATTTTACTGCCTGAGTAAAATTCGGCATCCTCCAATCATGTGGCGACTCTGGGTTCTTCGCTTCGCGCATAAAAACCCAATTGAGCCGCCTAGATGCTTCGCCGAGATTCAGACTTCTTCGGTCTACGAAAAAGACTATCGAATCCCGCGAAACACCTATTTCAGGGGGGGTGTAGTTCAACACTCAAACAAGACTCCAAATTTTAGGGCGATGATGTTGTTTATTCAATTTTCATACATTATAAATTATAAATCATAAACCTCAACTGTCGAAGCAATAGAACGAGAACGGACGGAGCGACGGGTAATCGGTCCACTCATGCTACAAGTCCGAAACCCGACTGATTTTGCTTTTCTCTCTATTCGCATATCAAGACTCGCGACCACGAGTCGCGTCGGGAGCGCATGCGCATTTAAATTACTGCGTCAGCTTCCCTCCCCGCCTCGCGGCCGAAAGAAACGATAGCTCGAGTTGGCCGATCATACGTCACGCTCCCTCTGTCTCTCTCTACTCCTTTTCCCCCCTCTCGGGGCTCCTACAATAAAATGACATTAATTAACATTAACATTATTTTTTAATGTTATTTTATTCTTTTTGGCTTTTTTGTTTCTCCCAACTTTAGAGTCTGACCAACTCTAAAGGTAAGTATTAATCTTTTATTGATTTTAATGGAAACCATTTTTCATTCGTAACTAACCTAAAAATTAAAATTAAAAAACAAAAACAAAAAAAGCCCTTCTGGAGAATGTTAAAGGCAACTAATCTGCAAAATTTGGATGCATATTGCATAAATGCATGGACTATATTGGTTCAAAAGCTATACTGGGACACAGAGAGACAGACATCTCCATCATCGCAATACTTTCTCAACTTCTAACTTTGTTACTTGTGAGAAGGTAGGTATAAGAAGTGATTTTTCTCGAACTTGTTGCCTTAATTTAAAACTTTTCAGTGACATTTCTTGGTTTAAATTACTTGTTAAAAGTATGTTCTCTCTGATTGACATTTGTCTTGTAAGTCTACAAATGATAAACTGATGAGTAATTTATTTTCTGGTTTTTACCAATTTTTGTCCTGCCTAGACCATTGTGCGGAGTCTTACAAAGATACCATGCAGATAAATGTAAAAGTTGCTTGGTGCATTTTTTTTTTTTTTTTTTTTTTTTTTTTTTTTTTTTTTTTATAGCCAAAGTTGAGACGCAGAACAGGCCTGATAGTCTAATAAAATGATTATGAGTCTATCAGAGCTGTATATTTTCATGCATTTTCTTTTTCTTTTTTTTTTTCTTTGGACTTTGTTTTAAATTTATTCTCTTTATCTCTCGTTTTGAATATTCTAAAAGAATAAATAAACGAGTGAAAATGTGGAAAACGTGAGCAACAATGCAGGGATGTGTGCTATAACACACGCACATAAATTCCCGCACTAGAAACGCAGGAGTTAAAGGATCGAGAAAAGTACCCCCTAAATATTTGTCCTCAAGCCAGCGAATGAATTTTTGATTTTAGGGGGTTTTGAATAAGTTTTTATATTTTATCTCAATGGTCTCCCCCTCTCTTCTTCTCTCTCTCTCTCTGAAAAGTTCACATTGTCCCTTTTGTGACGCAACTGCCGAGGTGCAAGCAATGCCATACCTCCTTGTAGCATGAGATAAAACCTCACCTCATTATGTCCACTCGAAACTTTCAACATTTGTGACCCAAAGGGTTTAAGGCGTTACGTTTTCAGTCTCACCTTTAATTTTCCAGTTAACTACACACACAAATTAAACAAACTAAGCATAGTATTTTACGTAAAAATAAAAGATTTTTTAAAACTTAAAAACTTAATGTCTTAAAAAAAAAAAAAAAAAAAAAAAAAAAAAAAAAAAAACATTTTAACCCTTCACTGCAAGCGGTTCCCATAAAGAAACAAATTCATTCTTTTCGATTTCAATTCTAACTATGTCTCAAACGCATGAAATTCCTGCTCAAGAACAAATAATTTTTCCTACATTGCAATTTTTTTTTTTTTTTTAATGCTATTTTTTCCGAAAAACTATTAAGTAATATCGCTGAAAAAAAAATTGAGAAAAAAATACGAAGTTCCTGTGGGGACGCTCATTTTGATTAATGCTTCTAGAAGATGAAAAAAAATTAGAAGCTTTTAAAGTTAAATTTAAAAAAAAAAAAAAAAAAAAAAAAAATTGACTTGTGGTTCTATCTATTGAGACAGAATCTCAATTCAGATAGGTGAGAAATCACATTAAGTCTTTAAATGCCGTCTTCTGGAGCACGTGTCTCCTCCCCCCCCCCCCCCCCCCGTGGTCCTCCACAGTCCGCCGCATCCGTCGCTGCAAACAACAAACGGATGAACAACCATAACCACAAGACCAAAAAAAAACAAAAAAAACAAAAAAATAAAAAAAAAAACAAAAACAATGGAGCAAACCGCGAGGTGAGCATTTCGGGTAGAATACTAAAACATTGAGGGGGAGGGGGAATCCGGTAAATGTGATAAGCAAACTGCAGACAACATATCATCACGGCGTGACAATTAAATGTGCTTCCACGCGGTTTTCATCGCCACTCCTCCTGCCCTTTTGAACATTTTATCACCGCTTTGTGAGGAAAAGGACTGTTCAGAAATTCATTCGCGAGTAATTTCATTTGAAAGCGATTTCCCCCCCCCCTTCCCCTTCCTTCCTTTTTTTTCCAGGGATGAAAAGAGGAGAAAGAAGGACGCGGATCCGCGGCGATATTAACGCCTTGGTCACGCGGACGTTTTGACGACTGGAGGAAGGACTGACTTGACGCGGCGATATTAAATTAATAATACGGGGAGGGGGTGGATTGTAAGGGACGAGGGCCGAAGGGGTGCGGGGAGGAGGTCGGCAGGGTAGTTCGGGACTCTTTTGTTGTTCTTGTTCAATTTTTGCTTTTCTGGCTTTTAATTTGATTCGGGTTCATATCACCGTCGACGGATCGCGTATTGTATAGTCCGACGGAACGTCAGATAACGTACAGAGACTAACGTACGACGGCACCACCCACTGCGGCAGGAAGGAGAGATGCAACGGTGCCGGTTCGGGCCAAAGTTAGGGCCCGTGCGCTTGAAATTGATGTTCATTTGTCTCGAGGCAACAAAGGATAAAAATATTTTTTGGGAACGAAGCTAAAATAAAACAGAGACAATGGGAAGTTTCAAAACTTTATGCTATGTTCTATAATCAACCATAAGAAAAAAACAAAAAACAAAAATAAATAAATAAATAAATAAATAAAAATCGAGTGGAGCTCAATTGGAGAGGCCGGAAAATGGACGTGACGCGTCGACAAAAAGGGCAACTCTATGACAGGGGCGCATTTCGAGTTCGACTTCGGGTGGGGGGGGGGGGGGCAAAATCTGATGACATTTTTTTTTTCTCTCTCTCTCTCTCATCAATATTTACTTCGTTCCCGTTTTTGAGCCTGACTTCGAATCCTGGGGGGGGGGGGGCGGCAATTGCCCACCCTGCCCCCCTCAAATGACGCCACTGAGCTCTGACTTACAGAGTGTTGATGGAAATGGCAACGTTCGGTGAAAAGGAAGGTAAGCGTGGTGTATATAATACGGTGAGGAAAGTCGCAAAAGGAGAGGTTCAGGGTTTTCCACGCGGCATGCAAAAGGGATATATAGTGAAGTCATCCCTGTCCGCTCCGGCGTTCCTTGTACCCGATCCCAATTCCATGCCACCTCATGTCTGTTGCCGCGTCTCGTCGGCATCCCATCACGGACGGGTTTTGAAGTTGAAGGGACGACACGACACGACGCTGCTGACGTCTGTTGTTGGTAATATTCTCGTTGTTTACATTCTCCTGATTCCCCTGTCAGATATATACATAAGCGGCTGTCAAAGAGACGTCATGTTCACACCCCTATATCTAGCTTCAGCGTCCACACCGGTATGGTCTTTTCAGTCTCCTCGACGCACAAAGAAAATTGGACTCATTTATATACTAAAGGGACCTACTTGACTTTATGCGTTGCGGTTTTCACTTGACTTAAGTATTATTATAAAATTAGACTTAGTATAATCAAATGCTTTTGAGTTGGGCAAACTCATTAGCTGAGGTAAAAAAGCCAATAAAAAAGAAATTAAAAATCATATTAAAAAATATGAAAGTAATAATAAAAAACTGTTGTTGTTTTCCTTATTAGACTTAGTGCAAAGAATTTCTTGAAACTTCCAGGGACTTTTTTTCCTTGCGTTAAGTCTTGTTCCTGAAAATTTCAAGAAATTGTATCTGTCAGATCATTTTTAAAGTAATTAAAAAGTTGAGATTAAATGGACTCATTTATACTAAATAAGGGACCTATATCGAGACTTTAGACGTTGCGATTTTTACTTGACTTTAATATTGTTATAAAATTAGACCCAGGGTAAAAAATTTCTTGAAACTTTCAGGAACTTTTCTTCTCTGCGTTAAGTCTTGTTCCTGAAAATATCAATCAATTTTATCTATCAGATTATTTTTAGGGGCGTTGAAAAGGCGAGATAAAATTCCAACGACGGAATACTAGTAGGTCTGTTTAGAATTAATGTGTCCCGAACTATCCGAAAGACACTGGACATTTTGTAATTTGGATAATTTACAGCTTAGTTATTTGAACATTTTACACTACAGTTTTGAACACATTTTACAATTTTGGACATTAATTTTACAGCTTTGGATATTTTACATCGCATATTTGGACTTATTTTGACCGTGGAAGTTTAATGACGGGGGAATTTTTTCTATCGGCTTTTATTTTCTTGGATATATTTCTTCTGACCACCCGTCAGATAATTTACAGTCCGTATATATATCAAACCAAATTTGAAGCATGAGTTAGAGAAGGGGGTTGGGGCAGTTCCCCCACACGGAAAAAAAAAAACTACGGTGAAAATAACCATACGGATACCTGATTTTGGCACCTGCTAGATGTTATGGTAAAGTTAATCAGAAGTACACTATGTTTTGACTAGGTACTAGGTGATGTTACCTGATTGCATGTCGAATTTACCCAAAGTATCGGTAAATGTACCATACTTCTGGTCAAGTTTACCATATCATCTAGCAGGTGCCAAAATCAGGTATCCGTATGGTTATTTTCACTGATCTTTTTTTTCCGTGCACCTTGGAAGTTGGAAAATACCAATATTCACGCCAAAGCTTCCTCATACAAACTGAAACTATGTAAAGAACTTTGAAATTCGAGGGGTTTACCCCCTCCCCCCATACAGTAGACTTCGGTTTCGAGGTTCCTCCCTTATTTAAAACATTTTTGAGCCCTGACATAAACCGCAAGATGGATCATTTTATCGAAGCAACTAATAATCTCCAATTTGAGCCAAACTACTAAGTTCGTTTTACTCAGTCATACATCAAGAATGGCCATTTCGTTGACGTGAAACAACCACTTCTGCGCCGTTGTGACTCCATACACCATCCAAGTGATAGCGAGTGCAGCGTGTTGCATAAAACAATATAATCCGGCGCTCAAAGGAGTTATGACTGAGAGTTCGAGGCGGGCGCTCTGTTTCTGTGTCTATTCTCTGCGTGAAACTGATGAGAGAGCGCCGCGCCGGGACACAGGGAATCGGGACATGGCATTTCCTGGACTTAATTTTAGGAAAGAAAAGTCAATATTATGAGAACAAAAAATGGAAAGATGACTTAAAAATCTGTGGAATTATTTATATTTGCGGTGAAAGAGAGTCAAACAACATGGTTTGATTGCAAGAATGTATCAACAAGAAAAAGATTTTGAATGAAAACAACAACAACAATCTTTTCATGTCCGATAGAATCAGAGCTGCCGTTTTTCGTATAATTAATGAAATTTTTTCAATTCACCGATGATTCCACCGAATGAGAAAAGATCACACAGTTCAGCTCAGTATATGACTGTACTGCACGAAAATACTCTCATCTGTTATCTTTTCTCAACCGGTTGAGTCATCGATGACTCTAAAAACTGGCTGATATTTTAATAATTCAACGACATTTCCACCAATTGAAAAAAGATTACAGATCAGAGTATTTTCGTGCATTACAGTCATACATTGAACTGCACTGTGTACTCTTTTCTCAACCGGTGGAATCATTGGTGAATAGAAAAATGTCATTAATTATACGCAAAACGGCAGCTCTGGAAAGAATCTGTGTTTCGACCCTATGTGCGGAGGAGTGTTTTATCGTGCAAGTTTATTTGCTTTCTTTCGACTGCACTCGGTGTTTATGAATGCGCCCTCTTTTTATGCGTCTCGTATTATGTAAACTAAAATGCAAAAAAAAAAAAAAAAAAAAAAAACCAAGAAGAAGAAGTAGAAGAAGAAAACACATCATTGCATTTAGATTCCATAATGAACTAAAATGAATAAAAATGTAAAGCAAGGATAAATAAAGGGTGGAGAGGAAAAAAGAAAAATAATTCCGCATCTCAAGTTCCACGTTCGTACGGCTCTAGATTTTCCGGCGCAGCTGTTACGCGGGTTATACTGACTGACTGTATAGTGTAGAGTGTGGGTAAAGTAGAGATGACTAGAGGATAACGGAGCACTTGTAACTCACCCCGATTGAGTTTGTTTTTTTCCAGCGTTAGTGCTCGTCGTTAGATGAAGTACAATATTTGCTAGCTTCCACCCTTAACGGAAAATCTTCGATCTTTAATAGAAGACTAAGGACACGAAAGAAATGTTTGGTGTAAAAGTTTACACTGACAATGAGAGAATTATTTTTTTAATCCCAGGTGTATTTCGTTTATGAAAGAAACTGCACAGTGAAATATTGACTAAGGGAGAATTCCTTTAACCCAAAGAAAATATCTGCTGCTACAAGTAAAAGATTCCTTGTTGTGACAGTGATCTCCCTCGGGCAATCAGAACTTTACTTCGCTCAAGGAAAACTGTCACAAGTAAACGTGTTTCCATGTTTTTAAAGAAGTGATTTCTCTCGGTGTGCTGATTGCCGCGGAGGGAGTATGAAAATATTAATTCGATTTTTTAGTCTTTAGAGTATATTTTTTCCAAGTTTCAAGAATTTTCTCTCTGTAGTTCTCACAGAAATGGATATTTTGTGGATCCCACAAAACCCATATTTTAGTTTTCTTGGCAAAATGAATGATGCTATTCGATTTGTTTGTCACAAGAATATTGTATTTCACCTAGTTTCAAAAAAATCCTCTTACGCAGTATCGCATTTTAGTCGATTTCCACCACCCCCCTCTCCAATAACCACCCGTATTTGAGTTTTCCTGGAAAAATAAATGATACAGACAGCCATATTTTTGGGAATATGATTTTTCAGCTCAGAGGGACATGCAACGCCAAGCAAACTGCGTCCGTATTTTTTTACGATGACAAAATTTTTCACCTGGGGGGAGAGTAAAAAAGGAATGAACCCTGTAACAAAAGCCAACAGCTAGAACTAAACAAAACTAAAGTCGAAGCAAAATATAAACATTTTTGTCATTCGTCGCTTACTTTCATTTCGTCATATTCTGCGTTGAAGTTAAAAGAAAATACACGCTGACCATTCTGGAAATTACAACTCCATCTCCTAGTATTGTGGTAAAGGAAGTGAGGAACGCGTTAATACGTCAAAGGCAAACTCCGATTTCCTGCCAAACTTAACTATGCCGATAAGGCTCGCTCCGAAAACCTAAAGGCTTAACAGAAACTTTTTAAGAGAGCCTGTAGGTCTGCCCGATTGTGTTCAAGCAGACCTACTCTGACTCATTTCGAAAACCTAGTTTTTACCAAAGTTTCTTAAACAAATCAACAAGAAATGCACCTAACGTTTCTTGACAGCTCTCTCTATCTATCATTTTCTAACATACGAATTTAAATGGGTGGAAAGAGAGAGAGAGAGAGAGAGAGAGAGAGAGAGAGAGAGAGGAGAGAGAGAGAGAGAGAGAGAGAGAGAGAGAGAGAGAGGAGAGAGAGAGAGAGAGAGAGGGGGGGCATCTAAATCCTATTTTACAAGCTCACCTAAAACTGATCTAGTTTCAATTTTTCCTCTTCTCTCCGTCCTCTTTTTCAGCTAATTAAATATTAGTCCAAATTCAGAGTGAGAGTTCCCCAAGTTGAAACTTCTAAATATTAATTACCTCTCAATTAATTTTTCTATAAGATGGGTGCTTAGTTTCAAAACTCTGAGGAGAGAAAAAGTTATGAAAGGCACTTACAGACTATTTAAGCTACAGCAAAATGCTCTTGACAGCGCAAAGTGCAAGGAGGAAGATCTCATTTCAAGCGCAAGTTATTGCTTTCCAGAGAATTTCAACTGAAGTTAGTTCAAAATCAAGTTTCACGGAAATAAATCTTTAATCGAGTAAATTGTGAGATTAATCACTTATAAATGACGAGTATGCCAGTGAGTGGAAAGGGAAATCTCTCAAAGTGAAAACTACCGGGTGAAAGAGAGCTCCTCTGTCCTCCGCGAGAGCTGATAATTAATTGCATTGCTGTTTCCCATGCGTAGTAGACAAGTTGGCATCTTGAATTCATCGGCATTTAAAAAAAAAAAAAAAAAAAAAAAAAAAAAAAAAAAAAAAAAAAAGCAGAGGGAGGAAAGATAAACTGTAGGCGATGCCCCAAGAACACTTGCTCACATCTATAACTTAATTTGGGGGGCCCAAACCCCCCTATAATACTCTGGGGAAGGCCCCAAGACCCCCCAATAATATTCTGGAGGAGACCTCTAGATCCCCCTATGAACAATTTCATGCGAGAGCAACTTTTCTGTAAAATTTGGATGCATATCTAGAGCATTGGTTCGAAAGTTGTGCTGGAATACAGCTAGACAGACAGACAGCTGCGCAATCGTAATACTGTCTCAATTTCTAACTTCGTTAATGTGAGGAAGTAAAAACAGCATTAAAGACGAAAAACCAAAAAATAGTAGCAGTATAGTAATAGTTTTTTTTTTTTTTTTTTTTTTTTTTTTTTTTTTTTTTTTTTTTTTTTTAATTAAATACAGGGTGTTTCACATAACCTGCTCACTATGGTTTTCTTGAACACATGACGATAAAAAAATCGAGAAAAATCGGTTTTATACTAATTCGGACCTGAAATTTCATTTAAAAATACTGTCACAACCCAAAATTTGGTTTTTGGGGGGTTTTCAGGGGGGGCACCCCCCGAATCTCGAAAATTTCTAATGGCAACCCCCATTTTGTGATACCTCATTTGAAAGGGCGTAAAATTCTAAGCATTTTGGCTTGAACCGGAAGTGAATATCTTTTTTCGTGTTCGAGATATCGAAGGTCGAAGTTCGATTTTGGACCAATTTTCGAAAATTTGTAACTCCTACGAAAAGAGTCGTAAAACAAAAAACTGCTCATGCAAAATACTCTCCTTGATGAGTACTTTCAAGAAAAAAATACGAATTTAGAATCAAACAAATTGTAAGCCAACTTTTAGGCACCTTGAAAATTTTGGCGGGAAAACCCCGATACATCAAAATTTTCAAATGGCAACCCCTACCATTGAACGTCTCATGCGAAAAGGCGTAAAAAGTCGTGCATTTTGGCGCAATCCAGTGGCGTCGCGTGCCATCTGGCAACTTTGCAATTTGGCCATTTATTTCCATATAAAAGGTCAAACTGTTGGAGGTGCACAGTGCACTCCCTCGAATCGATATTTTACATGGTTTTAAATGGTCAAATTACAACGTTGCCAGTTGGCACGCGACGCCACTGGCGCAATCAAAAGTTCAATATCGTTTTTCTTATTCGATATATCGAAAATCGAAGTTCGATTAGGACCGTTTTTCGACCCTGTAAAAAATGGATCCTATCGTAAGATACATCATTCGAAAGCGCCTAAAAAATCAAGAATTTTAGCGCAAACCGGAAGTCAATACCTTTTTTTGCGGTCGAGATATCGCAAGTCAAAATTTAGTCTCCGCTTAGGGCCCACCTTAAATTTTGACTTGCGATATCTCGACCGCAAAAAAAGGTATTGACTTCCGGTTTGTGCTAGAGTTCTTGATTTTTTAGGCGCTTTCGAATGATGTATCACACGATAGGATCCATTTTTTACAGGGTCGAAAAACGGTCCTAATCGAACTTCGATTTTTGATACATCGAATAAGAAAAACGATATTGAACTTTTGATTGCGCCAAAATGCACGACTTTTTACGCCTTTTCGCATGAGATGTTCAATGGTAGGGGGTTGCCATTTGAAAATTTTGATGTATCGGGGTTTTCCCGCCAAATTTTCAAGGTGCCTAAAAGTTGGCTTACAATTTGTTTGATTCTGAATTCGTATTTTTTTCTTGAAAGTACTCATCAAGCAGAGTATTTTGCATGTGCAGTTTTTTGTTTTACGACTCTTTTCGTAGGAGTTACGAATTTTCGAAAATTGGTCCCTAATCGAACTTCGACCTTCGATATCTCGAACACGAAAAAAGATATTGACTTCCGGTTTAAGCCAAAATGCTTAGAATTTTTCGCCCTTTCAAATGAAGTATCACAAGATGGGGGTTGCTATTTGAAATTTTCGAGATTCGGGGGGTGCCCCCCCCTGAAAACCCCCAAAAACCAAATTTTGGGCTGTGACAGTATTTATAAATGAAACTTCAGGTCCGAATTAGTATAAAACCGATTTTTCTCGATTTTTTATCGTCATGTGTTCAAGAAAACCATAGTGAGCAGGTTATGTGAAACACCCTGTATGTCTTATTTCCACCGATTTCTACTCATGTGATGTTAACTAGACTAATCAGTGTTCAGCTGTTTTGAAGTTATAGATTGACGAGCAAGTCTATCAAGTTTCTACTTCATTGGATACAAATCATGTTATCGCAATGAATTCCGAAAAATTTATTTCATTCGATCCAGATCCACAATTTTATAAGGAGTTCTTTTTTTTTTGTCATGAGTATATCGATGAATACAACATTTTCGTTCCATCGCGACTACGGCTGAAAAAGCGAAGCATCGCACATTCAAACATACTTATATCCAACCATCACCCGAGTCCGCCTAGCCATTCTCGCGTTTTTTGATTCAGTTCGAAGGAAGATAAATATTCCTGCTTTGAAGTAGCTGAAATTGCGTCCGCCGAAAATGAAGGCTAATCATTACAAACCGAAGAAATCTCACCAGGGGGAGTTACGTTTTAGAGCATGAGTGTCATGCTCTATTGAAATCGTTTCTACAAGGTCAATAATGCTTTTCTTATAGGAACGGCATGGTTCGGGGGTCCGCTCGGGGGATCGCTTGGTTTCAGTATCGAGAACGGGTTCTCGTGGACCGATTGACCCATGTGATTCCGCCAATCCGGTGTCCTCCCAATTTGTCGCTTTTTCTTTGTGGCGGGAGTTTTTGGCCAAGATTGAGGTTAAGCATTTTTGGGAATGTAATTACGTTACTAATTTGGATCAGACTTCAACGAAATCTTCTGTATGAGATATTGGGGTTTTATATCAGAGGATTGTGTCCATGTTTCGTGTATTCTGCGATTCAAAATGCATTTAGATGATTTCAAATTTCCAATCCTGTTATTGTTGATGTTTCGGTCCGCTAAAAGAGTTCGTTTGGGGAACGCGATCGGCGTTGCGTTTTAAGGTGAATCCTCAGCGACCTGTAGTAAGATTCTCATCCGCTAGATAACGTCACTGTTCCGCGATCCAGAAACCATGCTTTTTCCGCCTTTAATCGTTAATTGCGAGAGCTAGAGTTAACTTTTCGAAAATGTAAGAACGTTGCGTTCTAGATCAAATCCTAAGTAAAATTTTAAGACCATTCCGAGCCATGGACGAAGATATAACTAAGGACTGCCGACTCCCTATCTCCGCCCGTGTTAAAACCCGTTAGCGGGTTTTCGAGCGCGACCGCAGCGCTCCAAGCAGCAATAAGGGTCAACTAAAAGCGAACCGCTGCAGCGGTGGCCGCTCCGGCTCCCTTTCTCCCATGCCTTCCCGCAAATGTATACCGTGTAGGTAATTTGAATCACGATTGAACGAAGGGAACAAATGATCAGCGAATTAAAAGGAAGCAAAATCCGCTAAAAAGCAAACGTCTGGAGTATTTCTTGAAAGATTCCTGAATTGTCGAAAATGATTAATCAAGGACTGAAATAATATACATCACAGTTAACCTCAAAACGGAATCAAACAAGAAAGAGTACATAGACATTTGTTTTATTAGTAGAGATCAGGCGACTCTTTTAATTTGCTGATGATTTCTGTTACCTTGTCCAAAGTTGATTCTGAATTTCCCTTGCTTTCGATCTTCCATTGAGATACTGAGTTATCTGATCCTCTTGGGTCGCCGACAACAGTTGACAGCCATGCCATAACAGACCAACTCCAACAACGGTTTTAGCAGTAGCACAGCATGTGAGCATGGACACATCGCCAGGATCGCTCACTTGAAAGAGTAGTTCAGCTGACCGCTGCTTGGAGCGCTGGGGTCGAGAGCAAAACAGGACTAACAACAGTCGGCAGTCCTTAGTTATATCTTCGTCCATGGTTTTGCGACGACCTCCCGTCCCCTTTGCCCTCCCCACGAACTACTGCACCTATGCCTACAACAGTTGCTTGCCGCGTTGTGTAGATTGCATGAATGATGTGTGTCCATCTACTTCATCCCAATTTCACAGCCATCACGGATGCCACGCCCGCCACGGGTCTTCTACCTGGTTTTATGCGACATCGGTCATCGTGGCCCAGTGTTACATGGTAATCAGCGGCGGATTCGGGAAAGGCACGCCCCCCCCCCCAACTCACGGTAGCCTTTGCCTTTTTTCAACAGAAAAAATCCCATAAATTCCTCTCTGCAAATTTGAAAATTCATAGGCGTGAAGCCCCCCCCCCCTAAAAGAATTTTCTGGATCCGCCATTGGTAGTAATTTTTGCGGCACACTACGCCGGATTCCCGTGCGCTTTCCCGCTCTTACCTTTCTCCCTTATCTGTCAATGGGCGCTCCCCGAGGGGCGGCGCGGCGCCCCCCCCCTAATTCAGAAAAATCAAAACTTTACAATAAAAAAGAATCGGAACATTCGAAGATCAAATAATAACGAAAGGAGTAAGAGTTAACAAACTTTATTCTTAGTTTACTTTACAATTTTAATAGGGGGCGTAATTTAGGGGGGGGGGGCAGGGCGGGAAGTAGCCCCCCCCCCCAAGCAGTGGTGCCCAACTACCCCTTGCCACTATACAGCTCGCCCCCCAGTTTCAGGATTCCTCTCCCCCCCAGATCTAGACCTCCCCCTGATTTTTACCCCACCCCCTCCTGATTCAGACGACATCATCCTTCCCACCCGTCATCTCCCTCGCCAAAAGAAGTTTTAAAATCTACTAGTATGAACGTGTCTACATTGGCAACTACCGTTGGCAACGAGAATTTTGCGAACTTCCTTGAAAATTCAGAATCCTCTGGTCGATAATTACATGATTAGAGAATGTATAGGCAAGAGTTTTGGTTTTGTTAATTTAAATAGGCTAACTCTTAGAATTCATCAGGACAATGAAAATAAAGAAGGAATAGTTGTACTTAGCTTTTTACTATTTCTATCATCTGATGCTGTCACTTTATTCATAATATCAAACACTTCAAAAATAGAATTACTTTTGATACAACTACATGCTACAATCACTTACAATTTCTACCATTTGGAAGGATAATTGATTTATTTTCTATTTTGGGCGGAAGTGGGGGGGGGGGGTTCTCTAGACTTGCCCGTCTCTAAGTGAAGTCCCCTAGACCTTCCATTGACATTCAAAAAGTTGCCCCTCCGGGCAATTGTTTTGCGGGTGCCCATGTCTTTGTCCATGGTCTCTGAACCAGAAATTGAACGTTCTTCCGGTCTGTGGTTGCCTTCTTTTCTCATAAGTTTAGACACGGCCACCCTGTAAACCCCACAACAAGTTAAAAGTCCGCAATCCGCACCCTCGACCCGCAGCCACTATCAAAAGTAAATTGCCGGTTGACTTGCAGGTACTCTCCTCCTCCTCCCCCAACTTAGATTAGACACAAATATAAAATTAAAAAAAAAAAAAAAAAAAAAAAAGTGAAAAATAGAATGTATGCCCCAGCAAAGGGCCCCTCCACAGTTTTCCAAGAGAGGGAGCGACCCCCTTGCCAGCGTAACTCCGAAAAAATAATTCCAACTGGGGTCCAAGTAACTCAAGTAAGGTCTCAAAATGAAATCAGATGGATCCAAAATTTTAACGGCGAGTACCGGTAAGCTTACTCTTTTGATCGGTCCAAACCGAATTGCGATACATCGATTTACTCTCGAGATATCGATTTTTCAAAGGCGCGCGGTATAGGGTCAGAAATCTAAGATTCTCTAAAATCCGCGAATTTCGACTCTCATGGACCTAGCATGCGCCGTGAGAAGTCATATGTGAGTTTTTTGAGTTCACATGAAGTTCATTAAGGGCCCTGACAAATGTCGGACCGATAAAGTCTATATCGGGGGGGGGGGGGGGGCGTGGCCCCAACTCCAGCGTAAGTCTCCCGTACAATGTCTCACTGCGGCCGCGGGAGGTCCCATAAGATCCGTTTAAAAACTTGGATGGATCTGAATTTTTTTCAAGAATTATCTAAAAGCTGAAGCTACCGCCCAATCCAAACCGCAGTGCGCAATCCATCGATTCGTTCTCGAGATATCGATTTTTCAAAGGCGTGCGGTCTTGTCAGATCGACCTTAGAGGGGCGCTGGAGGCTGGAAAAAGGCGAATTTCGTCTCTCACGAACCAGTCTTGTGCCGTATTATATCGGTTCCGCTTTTTTTCGGGTCTCAATGATGTCCCGAGAGGGCCCAATGCAGTTTCGAGCCAAAAAATATCATCTTAGGGGGGAACTACTCCCCGTTTCAGCGTAACTCTGACAAGAAATGTCTAATTGCGGCCGCGAGAGGTCTTGTAAGGTCATTAAATAAACTCGGATGGATCTGAAATTTTCGAGGTTGTCAGTCACAAGCAAGCGCTTTCGATCGGTGCAAACCGAATTGCAATACATCGATTCACTATCGAGATATCGATTTTTCAAAGGCGCACGGTCTTGTCAGATCGAACATTGAAATAAGCTGTGGATACTCTGTATCCGCGAATTTCGTCTCTCATGGACCGTTTAAGCTCCCTTAAAAATCGAATGAGCTTTTTTCAAGTTCATATTACGTTCCTTAAGGGCCTTGATGAGTGTCGGATGACATTTGATCAATATTAACATTCATTTTTTAATCTGAGACAAAAAGAGCTGAAACCATAAAGACGAAGAATTTCCATCGTGATGACTTTGGTTCAAGCGAGGAAAATTCTATAGAAGTCCCAAATAACTAGACTAGACTTTCCGGCTTGCTAGGATTGGTATTAAGAATTTCCTTCCTGATGACTTTGGTTCAGGCGAGAGAAATCTAAAAAAGTCCCAAATAACTAAACTAGACTTTGCGGCTTGCTAGGATTGGTATTGCGTCATCCGATTTTAAAGGAACTATCACTATCGAAATCGATTTTCAAAACCACAGTATTCACCTCGCCTCGTGAACAACTGTTTGAACACGCTATAAGTAAATTTTCATTCCCACTTTGACCTATCAAGTTATTTTTACAGCGATCACTGTTATACAAACACAAATGCAGCGTTGCGATTGAATTTGTCGCAGTTTTGTACTATCAATATGGAACTCCACACTTACAATGATTTACGGCCGACACTCATGCTCTCTTTGCTAACACTGTTCCAGTGTTGCAAGTTCCAACTTGTCTTTTACTTCCGTTTCTCTTTACTTTTCTACTTCTAATCTTAAAAAAGAAATTGATACGGTTCGATGGACACCAATCCTCTATCACGAGATTACGATCGTGATTCATTAGGAAAACGTCGTCAGTGGCGCACCGAAAGTCTTTTAGATGTCTCTCCATTTCATTTTCAAAGCATGCGTCGAAAGGATGAAAGGAGAGAGATTTATCCCGTAATCCTTACCAGACAGTCGAGCTGTCGTTTTGCGTAAAATAAATGGAATTTTTCAATTCACCGATGATTTCACCGGTTGAGAAAATATTTCACAGTCGGTTTACGACTGCGATGCATGAAAATACCCGCAAATGTAATCTTTACTCAACCGGTGGAGTCGTCGACGACTTTAAAATAACGTGCGGATTGTTAATAATTAAACGGCGATTACACTAATTGAGAAAAGATTACAGGTCAGAGTATTATCGTGCAGTACGGTCATACACCGAAGTAACTGTGTAATCTTGTCTCAACCGGTGGAATCATCGGTGAATGAAAAAAATGAGGCAAACAAACCAGAATCAGATCGCACATGCAGCCTCACTTTGGAATAGGGACTTATAACATATATCGGCCTCTCTATTGTTATATACTTCTAGTTGGATTTTACATTGGATCCATCCTCCGTAACTCTGTAGCAAAAGATTGCAACAGACTCATTGCAGCGAATGGTGGACTAGTGGGTTGCTGCCCGATGGTGGTTGAACCCCTAGCAATAGTTAATGCAATTTGATCTGGTTAGAAGGGGGGTGGGAGCGGGGGGTTTGAATTGAACGTTGGCTTTAGCTGAGGGCGACACGCGGCGCGAGGGTGGAAAACAGAGTTGTATTCAATTATCGTCGGTCATCGCGAAATGGCCGTCCCTTGACCCCTTCAGAAACGCAGCATCGGCCTGCACTGCGTGTTGCTTGTTGCGTGTCGCGCCGTTGGTTTAGAGACCCAAAAATGTTCTCCACTACTACCCCTTCCCCCCTGGTCACTCTGGCCTTAGAGGCTTTGTTTTTTTTTTAATTCTATTTACTTTGTCGCTTTTTCCTATCCAAACATAAATATAGAATAATAACTGGATAGACGTGAGCGTCGTGAGCCCCACACTCGCATTCCTGCACAAACACAGGGTTTGATCTCCGCTTGCGATCCATTCGCATGTTTTCATGCAACTTGGAGCGACTGTTGTCAGGTTGAACGACATTTTGGTTTGAGAGTTTTCATTTTGATACCTACGGGGGAAATGGGACTTAAACTGGTATGAAAGGTGAAAATTGAGGTTTCGTCATATTTTTTATGGACTTTTTAATTTAACTTGTTTAATTTTTCCCTCGTGCAATAACCCATCCCGAAAAAAGGTCACAAGTACGACCAAGGTCAACTTTGAGTTGAAATTAATTGAAATATTTATGTATATTTTTTTATTTAATTTTTTTTTTTTTTTTTTTTTTTTTTCAAATTTTGTGTTGGAGCCTTATGTTTTATCTCATAACTGACAATGGAGCTGTTACAATGTTTTACTTAAGAGCTATCATTTCTAGTGTAAAATGCTTCGAAAATGACGATGAGACCATTAAAAAGTCTAAAACTCACTCCTCGCAGAGAAAATGTAACTTCAGTGGCGAAACGTGCAAACTGGCAACGTTGCACTTAGACCATTAAAACCCATGAAAACTATCGAACTATAAAAGGAATCGGCGATGACCACCGAATTCGATCTTTTGTATTCGTTCAAATGGAGATAATGCTAAGTTGCCATATAGCACGCTTCGCCACTGCTTAACTTAAAGTTTCGGGTGGCCACCCTTGTATGTATGCTCAAACCTCGGATTCGCTCCCTAAAAAAACAGCCGCCATCGTGCTTGTTGACAATCGCGAATCTGAGATTAAACGTTCGCACATGATATGTTCAAAAAACACAAACACGACTAGATAAATAAATTATACCTACGCAATGTTCTGTTCGGTCAGCCGTTCTCCTTTCGGAAGGATCTTAGCGGCGATTACACCGATGTGTATCGGTTACGGGGATTGTCAACAAGCAAGATGGCGGTGGTTTGTTTGGAGTGCGAATCCGAGGTTGGTGCATACATGCAAGGGTGGCCACCCGACTCTTCAAGTTATGTTTTCTCTGCGAGAGGAGTTAGTTTTAAACTTTTTTAATGGTCTCATCGTTATTTTCGTAGCATTTTACCTTAGAAATAATAGTCCATTTGCCTATAGCAAAACCTTGCAAGAACTTTATTAGCTAGAAGGACACCACTAAATAATAAAAAAAAATGTATAATTGCAGCAGGAAAAAATTCAAACTCCAGGCACTTATTGCATGCCCGGCCTTGGTCGTTCTAGGATTAACCCTTTAAGGACCAGGTTAGTTCAAGAGAACACATTTTTCCGTTTCTACAGGGAAGGTAGTTACTTAGCAGGGATTGGGAGCCGGAGCCGTGGTCAGATCTGAATTTTATGTTCTCCTCGGCAGAAAACTGTAGGAACACTAAAATGAGTTACAATTTATCATTCTAATACTGAATCCAAAGGCTCTTACACCAACCGAACTTGATTTCAAAGATTCGGTTTCAAGTTATTACGTTGGGAGCTCTTTAGGGAGCACTTTTTGGGAGCCGTGCTCCCAAAGAGCTCCCAACGCAGTAACTTGAAACCGAATCTTTGAAATCAAGCTCGGTTGGTGTAAGAGCCTTTGGATTCAGTATTTGAATGATAAATTATAACTCATTTTAGTATGCACACAGTTTTATGCCGAGGAGAACGTAAAATTCAGATCTGACCACGGCTCCGGCTCCCAATCCCTGTTATTTAGTTAACAATTCGTACTTGATGGATTTGGAATTGCCTATACGGCGAATTGAAGGCGTCCGACGAGACGCTATTTATATTTGCGTTAATCCAAAATGAAGACTGAATCAATGTGAAATAGGCTAGAGGAGAAAAACGAGTAAACTCGGGCTTGGCCCATAAGAGGTTAGTAAGCCTGTAGCAACAGCTCCGTTGGTAAATATATAGCGTCTTGAGCGAGTTGATGGAGTTGGAATTGCCTATACGGCGAATTGAAGGCGCCCGACCGACGAGCCGCTATCTATATTTGCGTTAATCCGAAATGAAGACTGAATCAATGTGAAATAGGCTAGAGGAGAAAAATGAGTAAACTCGGGCTCGGCCCATAAGAGGTTAATAAGCCTGCAGCAACAGCTCCATTGGTAAATATAGCGTCTTGAGCCCGTCTATGCTAAATCACGTCGAAGGGGGAGTGGCGCGGCGACGTCAACATCGATGCAAAAACAACGAAATCATGGCAACGCTGTGTATGGCTACAAAGCGGTGGCGACTCGACTCTTGCATTAATACTGCCCGCTTATTGAATTATGTAAACTGGGGCCTTTGTTTTGCTGCTTTCAACCCCTTACCACCCTCTCGACTTCCATCCTGCGAACAAGTACCCCCCCCCTCCCCTCCTATTTCCCTCACCCTCCCCACCCCACTCCCTCCCACGCTACTTTCTGAACCTGTGAAAAATACCGTGCGAATATGCGATAAATCAAGCTGTAAATGAATTGTGGAGGTAATTTTTACCACTTCACTCCTCCGTTGCCGTCGCGTCGCGTTGTCGTCGCGTGGACCATGCATTTGCAGTGCTGCCAGATTTAGCGTATAAAAATCTAATCACTTCATACTTTAAAATGCAGTGGGGATTTTTATGTACGTAGGTTGCCCAAGTTGGCAGCATTGATGCATTCCATTTTCTACTTCCCTAACCCCCGGCAACGGACGACCGACACATCCTCAAAGGTTGGTGGCGACGATACTGATTTCAGCGTCTCGCCAGCGTCACTACACCGCACAGTGGAGCGAGTAAATGGACAGGAGGAGTCAAACATGGAATGTATGAATAAAACGCATATTTTTTTTTTTTTTTTTTTTTTTTTTTTTTTTTTTTTTTTTTTTTTTTTTTTTTTTTTTTTTTTTTCAGTCAAAAAACAAACTATTAAAGATGATTCTTGTGGGAAATTTTACAATCAAACCAATGAAATCACTTTCACACTTCAACGTCCATGATTTAGAGGCCATGGCCATGCCCGGCCTCTCTTGTGGCCTCGCTAGTCGCTCCACTGTGCACCGTATACCGGCCGGCGCACTATGTGGTATTTGACCGAAAAAGTTGGCATAAACTGTTTTTACAGTCCAAATGACTTGAAATTTGGATTCCAGGGGTACTTCTTAACGCTGAATTCAAATGTTGCACCAGTTTTTCAAAATTTGAAAATCTAAGATGGCTGCCGACAAATTTTTCGGCTAATAGGTCGGCAGCCATCTTGGATTTTCGAATTTTGAAAAACTGATGCAAAATTTGAATTCAGCGTTTAAAAGTACTCGTAAATACTGAGTTTCAAGTCATTTGGACGCTGTTGCCAAATTTCACTCTAGTAGTGATGTAGCCGTTACAGCACGTGAAAACGAGAATTTCGTGAAAAAACGCGAAATTCAAACTAATTTTCCCGGCAAAGCCGCATTTTTCCGCATTTTCTGACTTCAGGGCCTATTAGTGCGCACTAAGGACTACCATTTCTCATATATATGTATACCCGCGGGATGTGGCAGGATGTATGAACTTAAGTTCTCGTGAAAATCGGAAAATTTACGTATTTAGCTGAAAACTTAGAAGTAGCAAAAATATATCAAATTCAAATTCAAAATGGATAATATAGGCATGAACTGATTGCAATTACCTTCAGGAAGACGATCCATGTCCAAAAATTTTGTTCTGACTTCATTTGAAACACTTTTTTTTTACTTTTGATTATAGTCTCGTGCTGAGGCTAAATTTAATGGTTGTAAAACTGATTTTTCCTCTGGTGGATTCTAGGTGAATTAATCCAGTTTAGACCCGCCAAATTCAAGTTTCCAATGCAAAAATCTATGTATATTCCGAATACCACAACAGTTTTTCCCCATAGCGACTTTTTTTTTTTTTTTAGTTTATGCCAGCTTTTTTGGTCAAATACCACATAGTGCGGCGCCTCACAATGGAGCAAATCAATGAGAGGGGCCGGACATAGAATATGTAGGTGCTCGTAGGGTGGCCCTAAAAAGAGCCGTTTTGGAGGGTGAACATTGTGATATATAAATCGATATATTTCATGCAAATATAGGCCACTAGGTTTGTCTGAATAAGGCTCTTGCAAACTTTTGCTATAAGCAAATAAATATAGTCCAATCTGATGGAACGACCAATATTTCTTGAATGCAGCACAGCAGTGTTGTAAAATAGGGCATAATAGTTCATAAGCCCAGTGAAAATCATTCATTTATCTGGATGTCGCATATAATAGTATTCCCTCGGTATCAAAGCAGCAGTAGTATCTCCTAGGATCCTAAGGTAGGATTTATGAGGCACCCCATTCAGTCTTAAATACATTCTCAATAGGGAAGGACAGTTGAGAAAAAGATTTTCACACCTTGATCTACTCAAGTTTTTGATATTTATGATATTTTTGAAGTGTAGACTAATTCTACAGCTGCATTTCCGTGGTCCGTTTTCCGGTCCAGCTGGATTCACGAGCAGTGGAAGACCATATGAGATCGGACCCCATTTAAGGACGCCCGGCTCATCTGGGATAGAAGAGTCAAAAACGAAACCGTGCTCTTCATTACAGATTTCTTCACAATATCGATTCATAAGCGGAAGAATATTCGCCAACGCCAATTCAGCGGGCAGCATCATGTCTATTGCTGGAAATATATTGAAAAGGCGCAAGTCCGTTATGGGTCGGTTGTAAGCCCTAGAGTCCCTATATGGAGAGAGTTAAGACAAGAGGGTAGTCATGCAACCTCTGATTGGTTAACGACTTTTAGACTCGGCGATTGGTTAACGATTTTTAGGATCTACGGACACCTCCATTGGATGCAATTTGCAAATGTGTTATATACTTTTGTTTACAAATGAAGAGGTTCAACGGAATTTTAAGGATAAAAGAGTTAATTGTGGACAAATTTGTTAATTTTAATCATAGTGCATCTCATTAATGTCTATAATTCTCAAAAGAGCCTTTTAAAGCGTAAATAGATGTCGATTAACAAAATCAGTGAAAGATTCTACTGTTAAAAACTCTACGGCACTGTAATCTTTGCAGTGGACCAAAATACAACAACGGCCTTCAGAATGTAAACATAGTTGTGCGAAATCACAGCCAATGGCGGCGCCCATGGTTTCACTTGTCTTAACTCTCTGCAAATAGGGACTCTAGTAAGCCTTAGAAATCTTCACCATGGAAATTTACCAAACTTTCGTTACTCATACCTCAAGACAATTTGAGCGCAAAGGGAGCAATTTTTCTCTTAAGTGTGCATCTTCAAATGTTAAACAAAGTTAACTAACCGGTTTTGTTTTTTTTTTTTATTATTTAAATTTCAAAATTTAAGGTAGATGTCCCAATTACCGCCCCCCTTAAGAAAAAATTGCCGTAAAATGCCTGTAAAAATGTTAATTTTTATCAAATCTATGATCGGTTTTCACTAGGGCCTCTCAAATACTATCTATTTTTTGAAAAAAATATAAAGTTGGCGTAATCAATAAGGAAAAAAATTATTAATAAAACTCGAAAAAATGACCCATGTCCCAATTCCCCCCCCCCCAAAAGTGGCTTTGTCCCAATTACCGCCACCCCATTTGTCCCAATTACCGCCCTGCATATTTTTACGGGCTTTTCATTCAAACTATCGTGTTTATTGTCAGGAAATAATGAAATTATAATGACTTAAGACGCAGAAAGTGAAGATAACAGATATTTAATAAGTATAACTACTAGTTACAAAGAAAATTGAGTAAAATTGAGTAACTTTAAGTTAAATTTTCTAACATTTGTAGGTTTCAGTCATTGACCGATCCAATTTAGTGCCGTAGCGTGCAATTTCGCAACATTGCAGTTTGTCCATTTAAACTAATGAAAAAGATCGAAATACTGGGTGTTCGGTGAACCCCTTCCATTCGACCTACTGCATGGGTTTGAATGGGAAAAATGCAACGTTGCCAAATCGCACGCTAAGCCACCGATAAAAATTAGCAACTTCAGTCAAATTTTGAATGCACTCAAATGAAAAAAGAGTTATAGAACTTTATGTTAGTTAATGATTAAGTAAAAGGCAACAAAAAAAAAAAAACAATGTTCATTTTAGAGGCAAAATTGTCCACACGACTAATAAAAATGACTACAAAAGAAGGGTAGGAAGGCGCTCAAGTACTTGTTTTGAAAACAAAAAAAAAAGTGTAATGTCAAAGGCAACCTAAAAAAGGACTTAAATTTTTACACTAGACTTTAAAAGAGGAACTTAACATTTTTGCCTTACTGAATATAATTTTAAATCCTGAGGAGGAATTAAGTACAAAGAAGGACGTAAATGACTTAAAATGAACTAACCACGTCGGGTAAACAATAATTATACAGGGTGTCAATTAAAAAAGGAGCCAGGCCGAATATCTCGCGAACAGCTCCGAATTTCAAAAAACGCTGAAACACGTGTTCGATTATTTTGAAGGGGACGTCTTTTAAGGGGGTCACCGATTTGGGGGCCCCTCTCTAAGGGCCCCCAGTGGGGGCAGGACCTCCCTAAATCCAATACTTCAAATAGGGCCCCCAAATTTTTTTATTTAATATTCGAAAAGAAGGTAAAATTCCAAGACTTTTGGTGCAAACCGGAGGTCGACATCGTTTTTCGTTTTCGATATATCGAAGGTCGAATTTCGATTTGGGCCCATTTTCAAAAAATCATTACTCCTCTTTGAAAAGTCGAAATTTTAAAAACAGGGAGTCAAAAATACTCTAAAGCGCAAGCCCTTTTCAGAAAAAAATTCAATTTTAACAAAAATTTAGTCCAAATTTGGTTTTAAAGCCCCCAAACATTTTTAACGTTTTTGGCCCCCAGGGGGGGCTATCAGAAAAATTCCGAGAGACGACCCCTATTGAGTGATACATCAATAAAAAAGGCGTAATAAACTGAGCATTTTGGCGCAAACCGGAGGTCCATATCGTTTTTCATATTCGAGATATCGAATGTCAAATGTCGATTTACAAAATTCGATATCTCGAATGTGGAAAATGATATCGGCCTTAGGTTTTCGCCAAATGCTAATTTTGGTATGTTCTGTATCACAGAATAGGGATCTTCTCACGGAATTTTTCTGATAGCCTCCCTAGGGGGCAAAAGCGTTAAAAATTTTCAAGAGCGCTAAGTCCTAATTTTGACTAAATTTGAGCCACAGCCTTATTTTTTTCTCAAAAGGGCTTGCTTTTTGGAGTATTTTAGACTCCCAGTTTTTTAAATTCCGATTCCTCAAATTGAAGTAATGATGTTTTGAAAATGGATCCATATCGAACTTTAACCTTCGATATATCGAAAACCAAAATCGCTACCAAGCTGTCGCTTACGCCAAAAGTCTTAGAATATAAAGTCATTTCAAACGATGTATCACAAGATGGGGTGTGCCGTAAAAGAAAATTAAGTTGCCCCCCTCCCCCTCACACCCCCCCCCCTCCCCCCCCCACTCCCCCTCCCCCCTCCCCCTCCTTCGAAAATAGCGTATCCAAAAAACACTTTTACTGTTGTTTAACAACAACAGCAATGACTGTTACTTTTACAGATAGGTAAGTCAGCTGGAATATTGTTTTAGCGAACAATAGAAAATATTCATTTGACACACTCTTTGATGTTAAACCGAGGTATAGAATGTCAATTCAAGAGTTTAATATGTTGCTTCATCAAAATTTAAAGAACGTTAAATGATTCAAATGATGTAAAATGATAGATTTGCAAGCAACTATTCCAACATTTTAAGTATATTGAGTTAGGGCCCACGGCAAATAAAAAACCTAGAAACAGGAAGCATTTTTTTACTAACAAATCGACTACCTATTGGATTACGATCCCTTTTTTTCGATGTATGCAATGCTAAAAATGTATCAACTCTACTCCAAATATGATTTCTCTAACGTAAGAGCGTTATACAAAATCTAAAACGCAAAAGATTCAAAAAGAAAAAGCATGGGGGCGATAATTTGGGGCATCGTGAATTTTCGCATGTCCCAGTTACCGCCACCCCCGGCGGTAAATGGGACAGCAGTGACTTTTGATGTCCCAATTCCCGCCCCATCACAAAAAAAAAGTAAAATTGAGGTTCCTTTCAAAACAAACTTGTTTTCAGTCAGAAAAATCATTAAATTAAACCCTGAAACAACCAAACATATTAAAACAATGTAACATATAAGAGAAAATGAGTGATTTGCTTAACTTGTCTCTTAACGTGACAGCTAAGAAATGAACGGAAACAGGTGGTGCTCGGCAGGTGTCCACTTCCGTGATTTTTTTAGGGTACAGTGCTGCCACCTATCAACTTCAAACTTTTTCACCAGTTCAGCCGACCTATTTAGAACACTTATTCCCTATTCACTTGAATTTCCCTGCTAGTGTGAGCTTATTTTAAAGAATAAATGAATAGGGGGGGGGTAATTGGGACATGGGCGGTAATTGGGACATCTACCTTAATTACTTTTCTTTTGAAATGAATGTCTTGAAAATCAATTTTTGTTGGTTACTTTCATCCGGAATGAAGAAATAAGTTTGATTAGATAAAAAGGGGGTAAAAATCACAGGTGGAATCGGATTTTGCCATCCTTCCCCTTGTCGGTGGATTACTCTTTTGGGGCTTAATTTCATGCTGGCGGGGAGGGGGGCAAAATCAAAAATTTTAAATGAGTACCCCCTTTTTATTTTTTTTTGTATAGTTGAAATAAGCGTATAATTCTGAAAATTTTGGCGGAAACCAAAGTTCAATATCTTAAAATATGTTCGATAAAGCAAAGTTGGACGTTCGATGACCGCACCCATTAACAAAAATTTGTAGCTTAAAACATAACAAATTTAAAAATTAACTTTGGGTAACTTTGTACCCTCAAAAGATTCTTTTTTTTAAAAAATTGCAGATTTTTTGAAAAACGGCTAAAGTGTCGGAAAATGGACTGAAAATCATCTCTTTGGTCTCACTGCCAGCTACCGAGCTCTCAACAGCCTCAAAATGTCTAAGAAAACCTCAGAAAAAATTGCACGCAACGTCACTGCTGTGTATAAAAATTTTTTTATACACATGAAATTATTATTGAAATATAAGATGGGGTCACGGGGAAAATGATGGAAGCGATGAAAAAAAAAAAAAAACAAAACGAAGCTGAATTCAGAAGACAATATACATACCATCAGAATTGTTCGTGCAGATGACATAGATTAATACAAGTTGCAAAGGCGAAAAACAACGAAATCGCGACATTAAATCACAGGGCTCGGTAAATAGATTTCGTTACATGAGGTGCATTCGCTCAACGATGCTCTACAACTGATTGGAAAGTATATTTCTCATCGACCCTTCCACAAAAAGAGTTTAAAAAGAGTTGAAGCCGAGCGCGTTTAGTCTTTTGACGTCAGGTTCGACACTTGTTGCGAGTTTCATCATGCGTATAGTAGAGGAAGTGTCACACTTCAAATAGTGCAGTAATAAAGCGTACATACCACGTATATGCTTTCTAATTTGCGTCGAAGGAACTGCCTTTGTCATTTCGCTTGATTAAAAATTAATAATAATAAAAAAAATCCATCAAGCCGGAGATGGTTTTAATTCTTCTTAACTTTCTTCTTATTGTAAAGCACTACTTAAAATCTATTTTTTTTTTTTTTTTGTTTATTATTTTTTAAAACCTCTGAAGTAAATAGAAAACGACTCGTTACAAAACCTGAGTGATTACGTACGGGTGCATGCGGTTGTAAAAGTCCGCTTTCCGCAGTGAAATGATGTTTTTCATTATTTTGTTTGTCCACCAAGGTCGTTCGCAAACCAAATCAAATCAAATTAAAGAGTGTGACGTTTGTTTCTGGATTTGGGGCCGGGGTCCGAGAAAAAAAGTAGGGAAACTTACATCCTCGATAGAACGACTCGGGCTCGAAGATCAAAATAAATAATTTGACGACTGTTTTTACGAGCATCCTAGCATTCTCCCTCATTTTCAAATGTTTCATTCTCATAATAATTTGAAAATGTAAAATGACATTCGACGTTCGATATCTCGAATGTGAAAATTGATATAGACCTCCAGTTTGCGCCAAAATGCTCAGTTTGTTACGCCTTTTCGATTGATGTATCACTCAATAGGGGTCGTTCCTCGGTATTTATTAGATAGCCCCCCCGTGGGGGCCAAAAATTTTAAAAAAATGTTGAGGGCTTTAAAACCAAATTTTGACCAGATGTTTGTTATGATTGAATTTTTCTCTAAAAAGGACTAACTTTTTAGAGTATTTTAGACTCCTGGCTTTTTAAATTCCGAATTTTCAAGGAGGAGTAATGATTTTTTGAACATGGGCCCAAATCGAACTTTGACCTTCGATATATCGAAAACGAAAAACTATATCGACCTTCGGTTCGTACCAAAAGTCTTACAATTAGAATTTTACCCTCTTTTTGATTATTAAATAAAAATGGGGGTCACCACTAGGGGGAGCGCCATTTTATACGGAGGCGCTAGATTTGAAAAATCATAACTCGGCAACAAATCACTTCTCCAGCATGCGGTTTGCGCTGTTTTGTAGCAACTTTTGTCTAAATTTACTCTGATAATAATTTGAGATCATGCGTCCGATCTTTTTTTTATCGATACTAGCACAAAACAGAAAATTAATTTTCAAAAAATCGAAAAAACTTCGATTAATAGATCAAAAATTGAATACAGACAACTTTCCTACACAACAATTGGAAGCTCTTTGCAAGACCTATCTTTTCACGAAAAGTTCATTTGAATAGTTTTATTCGTTATGGGCACTTAAAGGTCCCAACTTTGACGCCACCTCCCCCGCGTTCCCTTGGGCCAAATTTCAAAAATAGGCCAGATTCTGAACCCTGAAATCACACTTTATCACGCCTGAAAATATCTTGCATTTTTCTCTTTAGGCCAAATCGACCATTGTGAATACCGTCCTTTGGCTTTTTTTAAGCGTGCCGTATATATACGGTACGCTTTTTGTTTTCATTTTCATATCTAATATATAGGTTGCATGCTTTGCTTATGGCAAAACCTTGGCGGGAAAGGTTTGAAAAATTAAAAACGTGTTTTCTTAAAACTGGTTTCATTAATCGTTAATTTATTGCTGCAATCCAGGAGGTCTCGGCGTCTATTTTCTTAAAATTGTAAAAGTTTTAGTATTCCTGTTAATTTCAATAAGTTATTAAGCGTCAAAGTCGAATTCCTTTGAACGAGAATTCCATACAGGTCCAGCAACCTAAGTCATTTGTGCCAACCTATGAGTCAAAATTCCAAGGCAGGAGGGGGGTGGAAACATCCTTCACAGAAACCCTCTTTGCCCCTCGGTTTTGGGCTCCACCGGTCACGAGATTTCTTCACGGTTCATTAAGCGGAGAGATTTGTGAATGTGTGGGAGAGAGAGGGTGTTAGAGAGGCTTTGTGTCTCGGATCTCGGAGGGTCTGAGGACTCATAAAAGTGTCAAATTCTGTTTGACGACGGTATCGAAAAGAAGTGACGGCGAGGTATTGATGAAGAGCGGGGGGGGGGGGGGTATAGAAAAGAGAGGGGCTCATTCATATCCTTATAAGTAGACCTGTTTAGTGATGACGTCACCATCAAAATAGGTTCCAAACAAATGTTCTATCTCGCTCACTCTCGTTGATTTACCTATGAGAAATCAGATCCAAATTTTCGAACGCATATTCATGCTAGTTAAAGAACAGTTTTCTCAAATTTTATTGCACCATTAGATTCCACGTACCATAAAGTATTTTTCACTCTAACATAATTCCTAAAAGATCACAAGCGAATTTACAATCACAGTTATACCGAAAGATGTTCTACGTTTTGTCCTCGTCTTACTCACGGTCTCTTATGGGAGTATCACCGCCATGACACTTAATCATTCTAACTTCTCTTCGTATCGAAGCTATTGTTCGAGGTATAACACATGTCGTGATGGTGCTGATGAGCCTATATCCTAGAATTTTGTGCTCATAAGAAACTGTGAGTGTGACAAGGACAAAACATAGGACTTTCTTCGATGTGCATTGATGCGCGATGTTTCAAAAAGTTTGTGGTAGCGAGCTCATATTTTATCACTGAGAAAAAAGTGGCTGTTAAAACTGTAAGAATAGAACCATAGATGTGTTTCGTCTTATTTCAATCATAAGACATATCGTTGCTATAGTCAGCGCGCTTGAATCTACACGAATTCCGATTGTCTCTATAAAATTTCGATTATTTTTTTGGGAAATAAAGCGCGGGAATATATATCCTATCGGAAAATTCATTGAAACAATCGGAAATTTTTATAAGGGACGTGGAACCCAATGGTGTGATAAACACAACTGGTGCAAAGAACTTGTTGTTTACTAGCTTTTGATTTTTATGTAAAACCGTCTGAAAATTACATTGGCGGCATCAAATAGTAATAAAATCCATTAATAAACCCACAAAACGCATTATAAAGAAAGTCAAAATGGCAGTCGTAAAGCCGAACAATCTCTACACGCGCATACGACGAACATCAAAGATAGGCGATCCTTTTTCCCCCTTTTTTCGTTGAAAGGGGGGGGGGGGGGGAAAGAAAATATCTCTACTTACAGTCAAACTGTGATTTTAAAATTTGCGTGGTCAAGATGTTGTGTTCTGTGAAGGGTGGCGTGGGGGGGGGGGGGGGGGGAGCAAAATATCAAGAATGTAGGGTGTTTCAAAACTTAAGTGCCAAACTTATGGAGTGTATTTTTGGGGTCAACACATATACAAGGCTTTATTTTCCTACGCGAATATGTGCTGCAAATGTTTCTCTTCTGAGCTAGAGCCCTCCAAAGTTTTGAAAACAAAAATCAAAAAACAAACACAAAAAACAACGCCTTTGACTCATCTCCTTATAGATACATCTGATCTTTTATTTTTTTCATCATTTCTCACCAAATCCGCTCAATTGGACAGCACTTGTCACAAAAGAACTGAGTGACATTTTTGATAAAATTGAGTTATTGATTGATAGACCTAGCAATACTGAATCTCGAAGCAACAAGTGCTTCTTCTAATAACAACTATTTCCTCATTGAAGCCTCATTGAAGTCATTGTCCATATGATGAAATAAAATGAGAACTTGGTTCCTTTTTCTTAAACCTTAATCCGAGTCACGTAAGGAACCAACTCCGACTTGGTTCCTTTTATAGAATTGGGAACGGACTTAAGTCCGGATTAAACGGATTTTAAAATATCAACAGTGTAAACCAACTCTGCCGTTTGGTTTCTCTTAGAGATTCGTTTTTCGTGATTATGCCAAAAAGAAAAAAGGAACCAAGTCACTTTAAACGCTAAAATTAAGTAGGTACCTTTCCTGCATAGGAAATTCCACTTTTCCGGTGTTGAAATGCAAAAACATAACACGGTAGTTGAATGAAATCAAAACGTAAGTAATTCCGCGTTTTTTGTTTAAATGCTAGCTCCTCAACTTTGGACTCAATTTTCTGGAGATCAGCTCCATGTCACACGGTTCCTCTTTGATGAATTATCATTGCTAGCAAAAGCATTAAAGCTGTTCAGACTTTAGTGGCACGCTTTTCCAACACCTGCGTGTTGGAATTTTCCCTGCTTGTTTTTTTTTTTTTTTTTTTTTTTTTTTTTTTAAGCGTGCCATACGAAGTATATGGCAAGCTTCTTACTCTCGTTTTGCTGTATACAATGAATAATATAATACAGTGAAAGAGGTGCCCTCTGGTGGCCGTGTGTGTTTTGGAGATTTCGTTTTCAGGATATGAATCAAAAATTAAATGCTCGGGTTGTACTGTGTATTTTCGAGAAATTTTTGAATACGTACAATCAAACACTCAGACACGTTTAATTTTAAGCGTGCCCATGGAACATGGCACGCTTATTCCGATCGTTTTGCTGCTAACAATATAATACAATGTATACAATGTAATAAGGCAGCCTATGCTTTCCACGTGTATTCCTATGCTGAGTGGCCTAAAGTTGAAAATCGGCTGTTTTTGAATTTTGTGATTTTTTCCTGTCGTGTCTGTTGCGTTTTGAGGATTGCAATGGTACAATTATGAAATCGTACCTTCTAAAGTTTGCAGCAAAAATAGTTGGATTCATTTTAATGCTTTAGTTTTTTTATAATTCCAATTAAACGACGGACTCACCACTTTTGAGGGGTAAGTGGAGTGCGGTGAGGTAATATTTTGCGTTTTATGTTGCCAACTTTGTTGTAATTTTACTCTGCTGTGTTGGTTTTACGATGAATAAATTTTTGTTTGTTTTTATGATTAATTTGTTATGTTGGACATTGTTTTTGTGTTATTTTATTACGTTTATTGAATATATAATTGATTTTAAAGTACATTCGGGGGTTTTTCGTACGGGCGGCCGATAACGAGTCGTTGTGTGATGTTTTTTTTTTTATTTATTATTGTTTTGCAGCCGGTGATTGTTTGGCTGCATTGGCTGCACTGCGGCTCACCTGTTCACTAATTTGATAATCTTTCTCTGTGAATGTCTAGAGTCAGCTGATATTTTCGAATAGAAGGCGCGAAATAAAACCGATACAGATCATGGTTTTACTTATAGGATACCTTCTCACAAAAGTAAAGCTTCAAGAAGAACCCGCTAGAAAGCGCGGAATGAAGTAGTCACGTTTGTTTGCCTTTATTTGATCAGCTGATAAATGTTTTTTTTTTTTTTTTTTTTTTTTTTTTTTTTTTTTAGCGCAATTTTTAACATTCAATCTTTTATGGGTTGAAAATGGATCTCATTAAAATAAACAAATTAGATCAGTATTCTTTTAATTTTTTAGTTTCGGGAATTGTTACAACCTTAACGCCTGTTCGAAAGTGTAAGCGAAGTTATGGTTTTTGTATTATTTTTTTTAGAGGACGAGACAGGCTCAATTAATGGTATTTGTTTTGATGAAAAGGGGTCCATCCAGCTACCATTAGGAGTGCCCCCCCCCCCTCAAAAATGGACGAAACTTTCAGGGATGATAGAGCTAAGCATCATCTTTCAGAATATCTGCAGTTTTTTGAATTTGGTCAACTGGGAGCGGGAGTGCAGGGGGTCAAAGTCAAAACCTCCAATGCTCCATAACTTTTGAACGAAAAGAGATATTGACGTGAACTTTGCACCAAAAGATGCGTATTTTAAAGATCTTTCAATTGATGTGCTACAGTGTTTAGTTTAAACATATTTGACCATTTTTTTTGCATTTTGTTTTACTTTTGAAGTTTCCAAAAATCCGTTTTTTGAGTTTGAAAAATAGGCGCAATGAAGGAATCTGAACGAAAAACTATGGCGGCCATATATTATTTGAGAATTTTGAAAAACTTATGTCAAAAATAAATTCAGCGACCCAAAAAACCCGCTTCCACCAAGTTTCAATGAATTTCATCGATTATTGGTGGAGCAACAAAGTTTTTTGTAGAATCGAAAGTCGGAACCCTATTTTTGGCCTAGATTTGAAACTTTGCGCGGTCATAACTCTTGAACGAAACGTTTTTCGGCATCGCGGTTTGCGCCATCTGAAAGCTTATAAAATCAGCTTTCTTCACAGAAGTTTTTTGCTCAGATTCCTACGTTGCGCCTATTTTTCAAATTTAAAAAACGAATTTTTTTCTCTACTTTTAGATTATAAATGAATTTTTACATCTGCATTGGGGGTTTTTTTTCGAGAAAAGTTGAAAAATGTGTTTGAACCCCCTAGAATACACCCCAAGAGGTTGTCAGGAGCTTATGAAAATATCAGAAATGAAAAATTTGGAGTCAATTTTCTGTCTGATTGTTTTGTTTCAAATCATTTGTTTCAGTAATTTTCGAGAAAAATGCCAGCAGGGGATGCTCTGGCTCACTTTGTATAAAAAATATAGTAGACTTCTTTTATTCTATTCAGGTCCTCTGGTATTTAGTCACTGTCCGATGAGTAAAATAATTGAAATCTAATGTGCTGAGTCCTGACTATACTTGCTCTCTTTGAGAGGATCCAAAAATTAAATATAATCATCAAAGGTACCACTATACGGCCAATTTTGTAAAATAAGCACTTGTATGGAGAGGGGGGAGGGGTGGAAGCTTTTATATGCGTAACTTTTTTTGCTTCTCATTGATAGAATGTCATCGAATGAAAGGCTAGAAACTCTGCAACTCTGGTAAGCAACTCTGTTTGCTTGAAGGGACGCATCGCAATGAAGTAGGGGACTACACTAATTATAGTTGTCAAAGTTGATGCATAAATTATTAATAATTCAATTAGTATGTACGTCTGTAATGTTTTTACTGGATGCTAATCATAGCATTTTTTCAAAGTAGATGATTCAGCCTAATTTTATCTTGAATATTCACCATAAGGTTTCTCTGTACAGTAAAGCCTTTAATGAAAACATAGCAGGAATTGCTTTTATTGACATTAATTGTAATTGTTTAATTTTCAGATCCAAATCGGCCAATACTGTGTCTAAAAATTCAGATATTGAAAGGAATGACTCTATTTCGTCTCTATCAATATGTAGACATTTATTAATTACCTTCTTTTACCTTTCATCACCATATTCCACTAACAAAACCATGAGCTACCCATCTTTTCTTTCTCATTTTATTAAATTATAAATAGAATCTTTTACATCCATTCAACGCAGAATCATTTAAACTTCAAATACTCTATAATCAGTGATTTCATCCAAATTTTCATTATTGAATCATTCATGTATATTATAATCTATTTATTCAATTCATATGTTAGTTACATACTACAATGTCTCCTTAAGAATTGCTGATGCATTTCAAACAACTGTAATCCACAAATGAACAAAACACTGAACCAATTGTAATGTGTCACTGCAAAAACAACGACTCAAAAATTTTTTTCAAATATACGTCTCAAATGCATATACATTGTCATATTTTCTTAATCAAAGCTCCAACAGCACTTCCTGTACCTTAAATAATATACAATAAATTGACAAATCTTCTCCCATGAACTACATTATAATAAATATATTTAAACCATGTATGCGTAAGCCTTTATGCAAAACTTATTTCTGCAAAACCCAGCAGAGCAGAAGACCAAATGAAACAACTTATGCGCAGATTTTTATGTTTACAATTCACAGGCACGCTTTTCCAATACATGCAATGTATCGGAGCCTCCCTGCTTGTTAAGCGTGCCGTATATATACGGTGCGCTTCTTGTTTTCATTTTCATATCTAATATATAAGTCCAATGCCTTGCTTATGGCAAAACCTTGGCGGGAAAGGTTTGAAAAATTAAAAACGTGTTTTCTTAAAACTGGTTTCATTAATCGTTAATTTGTTGCTGCAATCCAGGAGGTCTCGGCGTCTATTTTCTTAAAATTGTAAAAGTTTTGGTATTCCTGTTAATTTTAATAAGTTATTAAGCGTCAAAGTCGAATTCCTTCAAACGAGAATTCCATACAGGTCCAGCAACCTAAGTCAGTTGTGCCAACCTATGAGTCGAAATTCCAAGGCAGGAGGGGGGTGGAAACATCCTTCACAGAAACCCTCTTTGCCCCTCGCCTTTGGGCTCCACCGGTCTCAAGATTTCTTCACGGTGCATTAAGCGCTCGGTTCTCGCATCGTAAAAGTGTCAACATCGGTTTGACGAGGGTACATCGATAAGAAGCGACGAGGTATTGATGAAGAGCGGGAGGGGTATAGAAAAGAGAGAGGCTCATTCATATCTTTAAGTAGACCTGTTTAGTGATGACGTCACAATCAGAGTTAGTTCCAAACAAATGCTCTATCTCGCTCACTCTCGTGGATTTACCAGATCCAAATTTTCGAACGCAAATTCATGCTAGTTAACCAACAGTTTTCTCAAATTTGATTGCACCATTAGATTCCACTTGCCTTAAAGTATCTTTTCACTGTAACATAATTCCTAAAAGATCACAAGCGAATTTACAATCACAGTTATACCGAAAGACGTTCTACGTTTTGTCCTTGTCTTACTCACGGTCTCTTATGGTAGTATCACCGGCATGACACTCAATCATTCTAACTTCTCTTCGTATCGAAGCTATTGTTCGAGGTACAACACATGCCGTGATGGTGCTGATGAGCCTATATCCTAGAATTTTGTGCTCTTAAGAAACTGTGAGTGTGACAAGGACAAAACATAGGACTTTCTTCGATATAACTGTGATTGTGCATCGATGCGCGATGTTTCAAAAAGTTTGTGAAAGCGGGCTCATATTTTATCACTGAGAAAAAAGTGGATGTTAAAACTGTAAGAATAGAATCATAGATGATTTCGCCTTATTTCAATCATGAGACCTATCGTTTCTGTAGTCAGCGCGCTTGAATCTACACGAATTCTGATTGTCTCTATGGAATTTCGATTATTTCTATGGGAAATAAAGCGCAGGAATATATATCCAATCGGAAAATTTTTTGAAACAATCGGACATTTTTATAAGGGACTTGGAACCCAATGGTGTGATAAACACAACGTGTAAAGAACGTGTTGTTTACTAGCACTTGTATTTGAAAATTTGGACTGTGTTTCGTATGGGAAAACCCACGAGAGCGAGTGAGACGGAGCCTTTGTTTGGAACCAATTTTTTTCATGACGTCACACTAAACAGGTCTTTGCATCGAAACATTTGAAATTCTGGGGGATCGGCAAATTGAAAGCCCCTCAATGAGCGTCGATGGAATCAAGGGATTTTTGAGGACATTTTTGGCGTTTTGTTGAAAATAGGTGTTTAAACTCCAGAACACAGGGAGCCAGAGGGGTAAAATTCGCATTAATTGCTCTAAAAAGTGAGAGGGGCTGTCACGTGTCTTCCACCCCTGGACAGCTTCCTCGCTGCGGCTATGGAATTGACTCTGGAATAACTTATTTACCTATCCTAAAAAGTTCGTTGCGTGTACAAAATTTTTCACTGGAAGCTTCTTCAAATTTTGGAAACTATAGGTCCATATGGAACTTTGCTTTTCCAACACGAAAAATGATATCGACCGACGGCAACAGAAAAAAAAAAAAATAATATGACAATGCGTTATAGTGAATAATGGCATAGTTTTAACTGTAAACTTTCGATACTTTTCAAGAAAATAAATGGGGAGAGGGGGAATTAAAATCCACAAACCTCTTAAACCTCCACACCTACTAATCTATACCCCTAGAATGCTTGATGTGTAAAGGGCACTTGAAATGGTTAGTTCTGTATATTAAAGGATTATTGTTTCATGAATTCGCAAGTGTTCCATTTATGCATATTACGTATCTACATCGTGACAATTGCAACAAATGCTGACAGCACCTAAAACGGAAAAAAAGATAAAAAAAAAACTGTTTATTATTTAGAATCACGGCTTTTCCGAATATGACACTTTTTGACTTCAAAAGAACGCAACCTCATGTTTGATCCCTGAACAAGCCGTTTAAAAGGTGGAGGGATTTAGAAATATCTATTGTCTATAGTTTATGTGGGTAAAAAAGATGGAGCCTTATCAAATAATTTTCTCTTTTCAGCTTTCAATGGGTTTGTTGCAAACTTTTGCTACAGTGCTATAGAGTTTTGATTCTGATGTAAAATTGTCTGAAAATTAGATTGGCGGCATCAAATAGTCATAAAATCCACTAATAAACCCAAAAAACGCATTATAAAGAAAGCCAAAATTGCAGTCGTAAAGCCGAACAATCTGTGCACGCGCACGGCGAACATCAGAGATAGGTGACCCATTCTCCCCTTTTTCGTTAAGGGGGGGGAGAGAAAATATCTCTACAGTCAAACTGTGATTTTAAAAATGTGCATGGTCAAGATGTTGTCTTTTGTGAAGGGGGCGGGGGGGGAGCAAAATATCAAGAACAGGGAGTTTCAAAACTTGAGTACCAAACTTATGGAGTGTATTTTTGGGGTCAACATACATATATATATATATAAGACTTTATTTTCCTACATGAGTATGTGCTGCAATTGTTTCTCTTCTGAGCTAGAGCCCTCCAAAGTTTTGAAAACAAAAAACAAAAACAAACCCAAAAAACAACGCCTTTGACTCATCTCCTTATAGATTCATCTGATCTAAATTTATTTTTTTCATAATTTCTCACCAAACAAGCTCAATTGGACAGCACTTGTCACAAAAGAACCGAGTGACATTTTTGATAAAATTGAGTTATTGATTGATAGAGCTAGCAATACTGAATCTCGAAGCAACAAGTGCTTCTTCTGTAATAACAACTATTTCCCGTCAAAATTCCAGGTAAAAGTGAGCTGGTAGCCTCATTGATGTCATTGTCCATATGATGAAATAAAATGAGAACTTGGTTCCTTTGGCTGATTAGGTTAAACCTTAATCCGAGTCACGTAAGGAACCAACTCCGACTTGGTTCCTTTCAGTGGCGGCTCGTGCGATTTGGCAACCATGCTTTTTTACCATTTAAACCTATGCAGAAGTATCGATATCTTGGGGGTGCATTGCACCTCCTGAAGATCGATTGTTTTACATTGGTTTAAATGGAGGGATTCCACTGTTGCCACATTGCACGAGCCGCCACTGGTTCCTTTTATAGAATTGGGAACGGACTTAAGTCCGGACTAACGGATTTTAAAATAATCAACAGTGTAAACCAACTCTGCCGTTTGGTTTCTCTTAGAGTTTCGTTTTTCGTGATTATGCCAAAAAAAAAAAAGAAAGGAACCAAGTCACTTTAAACGCTAAAAATTAAGTACCTTTCCTACATAGTAAATTCCACTTTTCCGGTGTTTAAATGCAAAAACACAAAACGGTAGTTGAATGAAATCAAAACGTAAGTAATTCCAAGTTTTTTGTTTAAATGCTAGCTCTTCAACTTTGGACTCAATTTTTTCGAGATCAGCTCCATGTTGAATGCTGTCTAATTATTATCATTGCTAGCAAAAGCATTAAAGCTGTTCAGACTTTAGTGGCACGCTTTTCCAACACCTGCGTGTTGGAATTTTCCCTGCTTGTTTTTATTTGAAGTCATTTGATGCCTTCGTTGATTTTATTTTGCACAAAAAAGGGGCCCCATTTTACAACAAGTCAAGTTCTCGGACTCTGTTATTGACTTCAGTTGTTTTCGATGCACGGCATTCTCTCTCTTTTTCTCACTCTATCTCTGATTTGTCTTCGATGCACACACAGAAAATATACTGAGTTTATACACACACACATAGGTAATTGACCCATGTCAAACAGGTTTTGAAACATTTACAACACTCGATTTTTTTCCCCAATCTCGTGAACATCTCGCCCTCCCCCAACCCCGTTACATCTCTCAGCCGCGAGGAGCCGCACCGGCTCGTCAGCACTCCAAACCTCCGATCGGTATTCCAGGATTGCGCGAATGGTCCCAAAAAAATGTAAGGATTGCGCGAAAAAAGATGCCAGGATAGCGCGAATGGAAAGCCCGTATATTTGGAACAGGATTGCGCGAATATTAAATTACTAAGACTTAACTGATAAATTTGGCAACTTAGAAAGGAAGTTCATGAAATAAAGTTGAATGAAAAGGGATAACCTTCTTACCTTTTAATGAGGATTGAATGGAGTGTATGAAAGTTCTTGGGTAAAGAAGGCCCGTGTCAAGAAGTAAAATTGAATAATGTATAATTCATCAGAGAACAAGGGCTGGAAAACATTGATATTTTACTTAATTCAGGAACCACATAACATTTTATAATATCAGAAAAGGAGTATGGACTAAATGTGACTATGATGTAGGAATATTTACTTTCGAGATCGTCATTTCGACGCGGTTCCGAATTTTTCATTTTTAAGTAAGTCATTCACTGCCACTGTCGTAAATTTTCATTGACCGTATGGATATCCGGATTTTATGGCAGATTTCACTTTTTATATGTTTGTGGTAAGATAACCACTGATAATTGCGAGTTTGTATTTATCGTATTCCGGAAGATGGGGAATGAGCTGGACAGATAGGAAATAGATGCAAGTGTTGCCAAGTCATCGCTTTCTTTTTGAATGCAATGTATTAAACAAGTCCGATATCAACACCCAAAAATTCGCGCAATCCTAGACCCTCAAAACAGGGGGAGAAAGGGTACATTCGCGCAATCCTATGACAGCCCCTCCGATCAGGAGCCCTGAACGAATTAAATGAACGAGTTGTTGAACGCGTATTTTGACTCACTCAACTGTTCCAAGAGCAGGTATACAAACACAAAGGATTCGGACGCGCTCCCGTGAATCGAACGAAACATCGCTTTGTGCAGTTCGCTCACTTGAAACTGAACGGAATCAATAAGCTATCCTTCCTTCTTCCTACAATACATGACTGGACTATCTTATTCAGCTCTGCTCCCAACGCAACGCAACGAACCGAGCTGTGGTCGAGTGGATTCAATTCACTCGTTCCGAATGCGAACGAATTACTTCCCGCTAGACAGCTCTGGTGAATGTGAACAAATTAGTTAGAAATATCGAACGAATTAGAATGAATTAATTTCACTCATACTCATTACCTGCTTCTTGACCATCCCCTCCCTTCACCAAAGTACCCCTGCTGATTGACTAAATATTGTACCCAGTTAACCCACCCATGGTGTCCAGTTAACCCACCCCATTGAGTTAACTGGACACTTCGCTATTTTTTGAAAAAATCAAAATTTGAGTAGGATAAAATTAAAATTTTAGTCCAATTTTTTTTTTTGAAGTTAGCCAGATATATTCTGAAAACATCCATTCGATCAGATTTTGATTATTCCAAAAAACGAATTTTTTAAAAATAAAAAACCAAAAGGGTGTCTATCTAACCCCGTTCTAGCCTACAGGAACACAGAGATACGTCTCAATCTAGATAGGAATCTCCCATGATACCTACGTCTCTCCGCCGTTAAGCCCTATTCTGAGAGTGAATGTCGTGATTTTTCAGTGAACTCAACGTCATTTTTACTGGTTTTTATGCAAGCATCAACTCTTCAATCCCCTATAGCAAAAGTTTGCAAGAGCCCCATTAAAACAGGTTGAACTCTGAATTTTTCTGAACTCATCATTCACCTTAATCTCAGGCTATTTGCTTGAAATTTGGAGCCAATTCCATGGAAACAATTTGATGAGATCGAATATCTGTGAGCAGAATTTTTCTTTAAACACGCGGAAAGAAAATTAAAATAGATCACACAATTTAAAGAAAATGTCACAAAACAATACAGTTAGCGGTAGCCGTTGAACAAAAGACGGTCCGAGAACGGGCCATCCAGACCTGTCACCAGGCGAACTGAGACTCTGTGTGTCCTAAGTACTTACATATTTCTTGAATACAGCTCAGCAGTGTTGTCAAATAGTGTATTTTCGTTCAGAAGCCCAGAGGAAATCATTCATGCATCTGGATATCGCATATAATAGTATTCCCTCGGTGTCAAAGCAGCAGTAGTATCTCCTAGGATCCTAAGGTAGGATTTATAAGGCACCCGATTCAGTCTTAAATACATTCTCAATAGGGAAGGACAGTAGAGAAAAAGATTTTCACACCTTGATCTACTCAAGTTTTTGTTATTTATGATATTTTTGAAGTGTCGACTAATTCTACAGCTGCATTTCCGTGGTCCGTTTTCCGGTCCAGCTGGATTCACGAGCTGTGGAAGACCATATGAGATCGGACCCCATTTAATGATGCCCGGCTCATCTGGGATAGAAGAGTCAAGAACGAAACCGTGCTCTTGATTACAGATTTCTTCACAATATCGATACATATCCGCATAATTATTCTCCAACGACAATTCAACCGGCAGCATCATGTCTATAGCTGGAAATATATTGAAAAGGCGCAAGTCAGTTCAGGGGCGGTTGTAAGCCCTAGAGTCCCTATTTGTAGAAAGTTAAGACAAGAGGAAGAGGGTAGTCAACCTCTGATTGGTTAACGAGTTTTAGGCTCTGCGATTAGTTAACCCTTTCATACCTGGAGTCCATTCCAATGAACATTTGAATATCATGTAGTCTTATGGAGAACAAACAAATACAATAAGCGCATCAATTTAGATGAGGGAACAGCGCTGAGATCAATAATGTTAGTCAAAAATCCGTTCCTGGAAAAAAATATTTTCAGGTCTGAAAGGATTAACGAGCTTTTAGGATCTACGGACACATCCATTGAATGCAACTTGCACATTTGTTAACATACTTTTGTTTACAAACGAAGGAGTTCAACAGAATTTTAAGGATAAAAGAGTTAATTGTGGACAAAGTTGTTAATTTTAATCATAATGCACCTCAAGAATGTCTATAACTCTCGAAAGAGCCTTTTAAAGCGTAAAAATAGATGTCGATCGACAAAATCAGCGAAAGATTACACGGTTAAAAACTCTGCAACACAGTAATCTTTGCAGAGGACCAAAACACAATAACGGCCTTCAGAATGCAAACAGTTGTGCAAAATCGCATCCAATGGCGGCGCCCATGGTTTCACTTGTCTTAACTCTCTACAAATAGGGGTTCTGGTAAGCCTTGGAAATCTTCACCGTGGGAATTTACCAAACTTTCGTTACACATACCTCAAGACAACTTGAACGCAAAGGGAGCTAATTTTTTTCTTAACTGTGCATCTTGACATGTTATACAAAGTTAACTAACCATTTTTTTTTTTTTTTTTTTTTTTTTTTTTTTTTTTAATTAAATTTTCAACATTTAATTATTTTTCTTAATTTAAGAATGTCTTGAAAATCAATTTTCTTTTGGCTGCTTTCATCCGGAATCAAAAAAGAAGTTTGATGAAGTAAAGAGGGGGCAAAAATCACAGGTAGAATCGGATTTTGCCATCCTTCCCCTTGTGGATTACTCTTTTGGGGCTAACTCTTTTTGAGTGCTTCTTCATTTCATGCTGGTGGGGAAGGAGGTCATGGGGCAAAATCAATTATTTTAATTAAATATATATACACCATTTTTTATGGCCTATTTGAAATAGGCGTATAATTCTGACCATTTTGGCGGAAACCAAAGTTCAATAACTTAAATTGTGTTCGATAAAGCGAAGTTGAACGTTCGATGATCACACCCATTTACAAAAATTTGTAGCTTAAAACATAACAAATTTAAAAATTAACTTTGGGTAATTGTTGGACCCTCAAAAGATTTTTTTTTTTTTTTTTTTTTTTTTTTTTTTTTTTTTTTTTTTTTAATAATTACAGATTTTTTTGAAAAACGGCTTAAGTGTCAGAAAATGGACTGAAAATCATCTCTTTGGTCTCACTGATGCCAGCTACCGAGCTCTCAACAGCCTCAAAAGTTCCATGAAAACCTGAGGGAAAATTGCACGCAACGTCACTGCTGTGTATAACATAAGATGGGTCACGGGGAAAATGATGGAAGCGATGAAAAAAAAAAAAAAACAGAATTCAGAAGACAGTATATATACCATCAGAATTGTTGGTGCAGATGACAGAGATTAATACAAGTTGCAAAGGCGAGAAACAACGAAATCGCGACATTAAATCACAGGGCTCGGTAAATAGATTTCGTTACATGAGGCTCATTAGAGCAACGATGCTATACAACTGATTGGAAAGTATATTTCTCATCGAGCCTTCCACAGTAAAAGTTTAAAAAGTGTTTGAAGACGAGCGCAATTAGTCTTCTGGCGTCAGGTTCGACGCTTATTGCGAGTTCCGTCATGCGTCTAGCAGAGAAAACGTCACAATTCAAATAGTGTTGTAATAAAGCGTGCATACTACATATGCTTCCTAATTTGCGTCGAAAGAGCTGCCTTTGTCATTTCGCTTGATTAAAAATTAATAATAATAAAAAAAAATCCCATCAAGCCGGAGATGGTTTTAATTCTTCTTCATTTTCCTCTTATTGTGTACGCTACTTGTAATGTTTTTTTTTTTTTTTTTTTTTTTTTAAACCTCTCAAGTTAAATAGAAAACACTCGTAACAAAACCTGAGTGATTACGTACAGGTGCATGCGGTTACAAAAGTCTGCTTTCCGCAGTAAAATAATGTTCATAATTATTTCGTTTGTCCACCAAGGTTGTTCGAAAATCAAATAAAATAAAAGTAAAGAGTGTGACGTTTGTTTCTGGATTTGGGGCCGGAGGGAAAAAAAGTAGGGAAACTTACATCCTCAATTGAACGATTCGGGCTTTAAGATCAAAATAAATAATTTAACGACTGTTTTTAACGAGCATCCTTGCATTCTCCCTCATTTTCAAATGTTTCATTCTCATAATAATTTCCGAAATTTTTTCCCTTTCCTGAATTTCCTTACCTCCAAGTTCTGTTGTCTCTCAGTCTCTCAACACATTATATTTTCTGTCCATAAAAGTCAATGGATATGAGTCAGACAAAGATAGAAGAGGATGCGTTATCTCTCCTTTAGCTCCACCTCCAGCATCTTCTATCGCATTCGCTCTGTACAAACCAGGGGCGGATTTACCATTACGCAAAATACCCGACTGTGTAGGGCCTCAGACCTGAGGGGGCCTCAGCCTCACTTCACGAAGGGAGGATGAAGAGAAAAGAAAAGAGAGGAACAGAGAGAAAAATATAGAAAAAGGGAGAAAAGAGAGAAGAAGGAGAACAGAAAAAGGCAAACAAATAAAATAACAACAAGTTTGCTGAAAAAAAAAAACAGTTTAAAACTGAACTTCAATGCCTTTTCTTTTTTAAAAAAAATTAGGGGGAGAACCCCCAAACCACCTTCTTTCCAGTGGATACCCTCAGACCCCCAGGCATCCCACCCTTTTTCTTGGCGGCCTCAAATTCAAAACTACGTAGGGCCTCAAGAGACGTAAATCCGCCCCTGGTACAAACAGTGAGAGGGAGGGTGAGAAAGAGAGGGGGGAGAGAGAGAGTTCACCATGAAATAACAAAAATAAGTACCTAAATAAAATTTAAACTTAAATAATATGTGTTAGATTATGGCTCGTAGAGCAAGTTAGGACTGGAGAGCCCTCTCTTCATCTTGCTCACCTTGCTCACTCTCTATGATAGAGAGTGAGAGTGTGTGAGAGAGACAGAGGGTGAGAGAGAGGGGGGAGGGAGTGAGCGCGAGAGAGAACGATTTTTTTATTTTACGTAAGAACTACAAATATTACAAAAGAAATAAGCTTACGCAAAATAGGATCATATCAAAAAAAGCATTACGAAATTGAGACAAAAACAAAAGAATTATAAGAAAAAATAAATTAATAATACATTGTAAACAAAGAGAAGTCACGAAAAATAAAAATAATAATACTGGTTTAACGAATTAATTTCTTTCTCCGACACAAATGTGAAAACAATAAAAGTAATTAAAAATGTAAAAAAAAAAATATAAATAAAATAAAATAAAGGCAACCCTTTAGTTGAAAAAAAGGAAGGCATGAGAAAAAGAGGGAAAGAGGAGGAGAGAGAGGGAGGGAGAACGAGAGAGAGAGAGAGAGAGAGAGAGAGAGAGAGAGAGAGAGAGAGAGAGAGAGAGAGGAGTGAGAGAGAGGGAAGTTCATGAAACGAGAACGAAAATTTTGAAAGCTGATTATAGCTATGAGTGGCTGTATAATACAAGGAAAAACTATCGGTCCAATATCCCTTAAAAATACCTTCCATATAACGTGAAATTTAGAGTCGAAGCATAATATATTCCATCTAGTCTCTTTCATTCTCTAACTTCTTTGAAGAAAATACCACCTGTCGCGCGGAACTTTTCCGTTCCCTATTCTCGAGGGTTTTCACACATGGGTGCCACCGAGAATGTGGCATCACGAGGCATACTGGAGAAGAGGGAAAGGGGACACGCTTGCCATATTTTCAGACAATGGGTCTGTTGCACACTTCGGCTACAGCGTTTTAAAATATCCATTCCTGTGTAAAAAGCCGAGAAAATAACAATGGCGGCATCAGAAAACACTAAAATTCAGTATTAAACTCACAAATTGCGAAAAACACTAAACACTATTCACCCCTGTATCTTTCCACCACGTGCACGATATTTCGCGAAATTAGCGCGGCGCATTCAAATAATCACGGCCGACTGTCATCACAGCTGACTTCATAAACAAATAAACAGTAAAAACTGACGGCGTCTGCTCGAATTCTTACGTTTCAATATCCTCAATTCCTCACAAAAGGTTGTGAAAGGTACGGAAACCGACATTTGTGTCAGAAAACTTATCAAAATGAAACAATAACACACAGGAGATCCACAAGGATGATTCCAACTTCGATCATCATCCTTGGAACTCCTGTGTGTTATTGTTTCATTTTGATAAGTTTTCTGACACAAATGTCGGTTTCCGTACCTTTCACAACCTTTTGTGAGGAATTGAGGATATTGAAACGTAAGAATTCGAGCAGACGCCGTCAGTTTTTACTGTTTATTTGTTTATGAAGTCAGCTGTGATGACAGTCGGCCGTGATTATTTGAATGTGCCGCGCTAATTTCGCGAAATATCGTGCACGTGGTGGAAAGATACAGGGGTGAATAGTGTCTAGTGTTTTTCGCAATTTGCGAGTTTAATACTGAAGTCTAGTGTTTTCTGATGCTGCCATTGTCATTTTCTCGGCTTTATCCATAGGAATTGATAATTTAAAACGCTGTAGCCGAAGTGTGCAACAGACCCATTGATACCACTACACACTCAACAACATTACTTAATTTCACCGTCGAAGAAGGGACAAGTTATTGATTTGTGTGGGATCCTAGTCAAACGAGCTATAGCAAAAGAGAGGATTTGAGGGGCGGGATATTGAAACTTTAAGGCAGTGGCCGCAAGGCGTGCGATTTGGCAACGTTCCTTTTCCCCCATTAAAACCCATTAGAAAGGTCGAAATGCCTGGTCATCACCGATGAATGGAACTTTGTTGGTGAACTTAAATGGAGAAAATACATTGTTGCCAAATTTCACGCTTCGCCGATGCTTTAAGGAGGTAGCCACCAGTGGCGTCGCGTGCCATCTGGCAACTTTGCAATGGGTCTGTTGCAAACTTTTGCTACAGCGCTATAGAGTGTTCAATCTCACGTACAATCGCGTGAAAAGTCTATTGGTGGCATCAGAAAGTCATGAAATGCGATAATAAACTCACAAGAGACGTTTAATGAAATCCAAGATGGCGGTAAAATATCGAGCAACCTGTATGCATGCACCGCGAACATCCAAGGATAGCCAACCTTACAATATCGATCACACCCAATCACAACGTAAATAAACACATAACCTCTGAAGCTGTGAAGTTGTCAACGTTGGCAATCCTTGGATGTTAAAAGTGCATGCATACAGATTGCTCGATATTTTACCGCCATCTTGGATTTCATTAAACGTCTCTTGTGAGTTTATTGTTGCATTTTATGACTTTCTGATGCCACCAATGGACTTTTCGGGCGATTTTACATACGATGAAACAATCTGTATCGTTGTGGCAAAAGTTTGCAATAGACCCATTTGGCCATTTATTTCCATATAAAAGGTCAAACTGTTGGAGGTGCACAGTGCACTCTCTCGAATCGATATTTTACATGGTTTTAAATGGTCAAATTACAACGTTGCCAGTTGGCACGCGACGCCACTGGTAGCCACGATGGAAATCTCTCATGGGCATTTTACACGGGATCGGTTTTTTTTTGCCTTACTTTTTTTAACCTTGAATAAAAAAAAAGTTGTAATTAATCCAGCGGAAATTGGTTTTAAACGAAAGTGCTAGTTTTTAGAGTGGCTATCTGGGCACAGAAGCAATAGATAACTGTTTCTTCTGAAAGGATTCGCATGATAAAGAAACTGACACATAATAGAAAGAAGCCAAATTTTCTCACCTGGATAGTTGTATTCAAATTCTGTGTCTAGGTAGCCAATCTAAAACACTTTGCATCTTCGTTTAAAACCAATTTCCACTGGATTAATTACAACTTTTCATTTATGGTTTAAAAAAAAAAAGTGAGGCAAACAAACCAAAATCAGATCGCTCGTGCTGTCACACTTTTAGATAGGACCTTTAACCAGGGCTGCTGTTTTGCGTATAATCAATGCTATTTTTCAATTCACCGATGATTCCACCGGTTGAGAAAAGATTACACAGATCAGTTCAGTGCATGACTGTAATAAACTAAAAAACTCGCATCTGTAATCTTCTCTGAAACGGTGGAGTCGTCGATGACTTTAAAAAACTTGCGGATATTTTAATTAATCAACGGAGTTTCCACCGATTAAGGAAATATTACAGATCAGAGTATTTTCGTGCATTACAGTCATACACTGAACTGAACTGTGTAATTTTTTCTCAACCGGTGGAATCATCGATGAATAGAAAAATAGCATTGATTATACACAAAACGGCAGCCCTGCCTTTAACATGTATCAGCGTCTCCATCGCTACGACGCTATAGCTCGTTGATCATAATATAGCTTCAAAAACGAGTCAAAAATGGAAAAAATTGCTGGAACCATTCTGGAACCAACTGGAAAACCATCAAAAACTTATTTCAGACATACCATTTTTGACTGCCTATAGTGAATTGAAAAACCCGCACATTTAGTTTGAAAAAATGCAATCCATTGAGGGTTGAAATTTGGCCCTAAATACTTTTTATACAACGAGCTTCCTCGAGCTTCCACTTGGCAGCGCGGCAAGCGCTTGAAGAGAGGGAATGAAGGTTGATACCACGTATTATTGTAAAGTACACTCAACGAACTCAAACATGTTAAGCCCTGTGTACTGTATCACACCAAATAAGTATTCATCCGCAAAAACTAATTTACTCTCGGAGACACCGAAAAATTCCTTCCACTGGAGAGGAAGCAGCGGCAAAAGGGAACAAGGGGGGTCTTCACTCTTCAGTCCTCGTTTCGAGGAGTCTGGAATCTTTAGGGTGAAGGAGGAGGAGGGGGAATTAGGGTGGGGGTGGGAGCGGGTTTTTCATGTGTAAAGTCGAGGCGGAGATTAAAACTCGCTCCGTTGATAAAAAGTCGAAGTTTGCGTCTCAACGTCGCGGCGGGTGGGTAAGGGTGGGGGGAGGGGGAGAGTGAAGTTGAGGGTGGGAATAAATGAGGGGAGGGGTGGGAGTAATGGTGAGGGTGGGAGGAGTGGGAGAATGGGGGTAGGGCCGGTTAGGGTACAAGGAGGAGTGGGTACAAGTTTCATCAAATCATTTTACGTTTGTCGCAAGTCGAGCCAGTCACCGGAGCGGTTTATAATTTCATTTAAGTATATCATGCAGACGTTACCGTTAAAATGATAAAACATTGTGTTTCGCAAGCGAACTCATTAAAGCGACTTTCACGACATAGCGACGCAACGACATCGGTACGACGTGTATTAAAAGGAGATGGTCTCGTTTTACGCACTCAGTTTCAAGCTTTCTTTGTAGTCCTTTACCTCTCTCACCTTCCTCTCCAACTCCTCCTCTCCCCAGATTTTCTCCTCCGTCAAAGCTTAGCGAAGGAGCTCTCCTAAAAACGCACGCTTCCTGGGAAAATCTCTCGTTGTGGAATTCTGTTAAATAATTGATCATTGAAACCTCCTCTTTTGAAATCATAAGGAGCCATGGTGAAAATGGTCCATACAGATCCATAACTAATTCCCATCACAGAGTAGATATATGTATGAGTCCATAAATGGGAGAAAATTTGCATAGCCCACAAATAAATAGATTGAGCTTTAAGAGGGGAAAACAAGGCTAAAAAACACGGAAAAACTAGACATTTTGACGCATCATAGTCCTTCCTATATCAATCCTTTAACCCTTGTGAGCCTAAGGTATTTCGGTAACACAAAGGACTAAGGGGGGGTATTTTTGTACCCCAAGGATATTTTCAAGCAGCACAGTCAGTATCAATAATTTTGAAACTTTAATGGATGGATTATGTACTTAGTACCCTTAGTGAGTAATTTATGTGAAATTTGAGTAAATTTTTGCTATGTTCCCAAATTTACACCTACTTTTAAAAAAAATGTCAAAATAAAAAAAATGGAAAAAATGAAATGAGGTACCATCTTATTTTTCCATTTTTGATACATTTCCAATTTTTTTTTCAATGATCTGACTTAATATTCTTAATCTACATAAAATTTCCGTAAAATTCACTGTAATAGATGGTTCCAAACTTAAAACTGGCAGGACGAAGGGGGGGAATATTTGTTCCCCAACACTTTAAATTTCTATAATATCGATAAAAATTCATAAAAATTAATGAAATTTGGTGGACGTGTTCTAAGTATCCTAACTTAAAATGTCATGAAGTCCCAAAAAATTTTGAGCAGTTTTGACAAAATGGCGTCAAAAAAACTGGCCTGGGGTACAAATCTACCCCCCCCCCTTAGGCTCACAAGGGTTAAAAAACACAAAAGCAACCAAATAAGAAAATAAATTATAAAATAGAAAAAAGCTCCAAAACCCATCAATGGTCGCGGATCTAAAAAAAAATGTTCTTCTCCCTTTTTTCCCCATTAGAACGCATTTGTTAGAAAAGGATAGAAGAGGGAGCGAAAATCATGTGACTGCGTTTGATCTGTCCTTTTCTAACACACGCATTTTTATGAGAAAAGAGAGAGAGAAGGATAAGTTTCTGGATCCGCCAGACACAGGGAAAATGGGAAAATCTCAAGGAATGCTCAAGCCAAGACCATCTCAAGGAGTTTATTTGTAGACTCTCTGAATTAATTGCAAACTAATCAATCAATTGTTATGATGGTAACTTTTAATTGTCAAGTATTTCATCCGTGTTCATATGCATCAGTTAACACATTCTTGGCTTTATTTAATTCTGTTTTTAGAGCTCTAAAATCATTTTTTTTACTCTCTCACTATCCTAGGGGTCTTTACCATGTCCAAGTCAAAAAACACACACATCGACACATCGTTAAAAAAAATGCTTGCGCGGTGGCTTGTGGTTGACAGAATGTCTCATGCTAATCAATGGTAAATTAATTGCTGACCTACAATTAACAAACTGACCTATTGTTTGTCCATTTGATGTAAGTGCTTGTCTATACTAAGCATAGATTTAAATTAAGAGAATGCATTTGCAAGGAACACCACTTAAAAGTATGCAAAAGTATCGATTGTTTTACACGGTACAATTCAGTTTGAGTTTATACGGCGGATAGTTCGATACAACACACCATTCACAAGCCATCTCTTCGAGATAGGATAAAAAAAGGCAATCAATGTGTTGCGTTGGTGAGAAACCAGAGCTTCAATTCCCATAGCTATGGATGGAATAAGGAAAAGTGATGAGGTTGAAAAAAAAAAAGGATTGCAAGACACCGCTCTCTGCTCACCCGAAGGGAGAGAAGATCGGTTTTCCAGATGGAAGAAAGATAAGCAGCCGCCCGAGGTTTGTGTGCGAGAACTTTCTGCGGCGCGCAGCAAAAAGCGGGTAAGAAATCGGGCTGAAATAAATTAGGCGAATAGACGGTTTATAGGAGCTCAGCACACAGCATATTATATACAGCGGAGACAATTAATAACTCCATCCGCAGGAAACCAATTAACTTGAAATGAATCCGCGTATTATTTTGTCATAATATGCTTTGCACAAAACTGGAATCAATTGCATTTAATTGTTTTCAACCCAAACCCCACCCCCCATTTCTCAGCACCCGGGCCACTTTCCTTGTTCCGGTTAACACGACTCGATATAAATTTTGCCGCGACCGATTTCATTAATATTTAAAAAGGGAATAGGTATACAAGTTGAGTTGGCAACCCTTTTCCTCTGTTGTAACGGCGCTGGCGTTTACCCACCTCCAGTGAATTATGAGCGAGGAAAGTCTAACGTGTACCATTTTGACGGTGCTAAGCACGAAATGTCGCAGAAAAAGTAGGGGGCGTAGTGGCGGGGGGGGGGGGGGGCTTGGTGGCTGCCGTGCTTGTGGAACTAGCTCCCGCTTGAGAGAGAGGTGAGGGGGATGAAAAAGACACCCTTAATTTACTGTTCATCCTTTAATTTATAGAAGGGGCATTTAACGGGAAATCGCAGGCCATGGTTTGCGGGGCGCAACGCGTCGCGTCGCGTCGCGTCGCTATAACCTACGCTTCTCTTATTTCCCGCGCCTGCTAGCTCCTGATAATACAATGTTGCCGGATGGAACGGATCAAATTAGTCCCGAATTTTTCGCGGCAATTGTCACGAAATTTTCATGATCTTTAAAAAAAATTTTACCAGCTCCTCAAAACATTCTAGGAATATGGTGATCCTCATAAGAAATCGAACCTAACATTCAAGAATTTTGCTCACGTCCATGTATGGTCACATGCATTTTTTACAACTGTTGGCAACACTGGGATAGTATTTTATCTCTCAAGGTCCTTTTAAACAGGTCAATCTGATAGCGCTGCAGTCTTTGTGACCAAATAGGGAAGCCATGTTATTTAAACGGAGGTTGATTTCCCGATTTGGTAAGGTCCCACTGCCGGAGGATACTGAAGGGAGCAAAGGATTATAGCGCAATCAAACTGATCTGTTTAAATGGACCTTGACCGGATCTGGAGATTTAAGACAATGAGAGATAAATCTTTACTTTATGATGACTTTGGACACCAGTGATGTTTGATGCCCTTAGTTTTTCGGTGATTCAGCAGTCATTCTTTGTTTTTCAAACAATGAGGCTCTTGCGAACATTTGCTACACGGGATTGAAGAGTCGATTCTTGCATAAAAACATGTAAAAATGACAATGATTTCACTAAAAAATCACGAAATTTACTCTCAGAATCGAGCTTAATGGCGGTTTGACGCAGGTATCATGGGAGATTCCTCCCTAAATTGAGACATAACTCTGTGTTTCCAAAGAGAAAGTGGCATATTATGTAGGAATCTCCCATGATACGTGCGTCGAACCGCCATTACGATCTTGCCAGTTGTGTAGTTATGTAGGTTTATTACTGAATTTTAAACTTTCTCAGAGTAATTTTCGTGATTTTTGCTGGTTTTTACATCAGAATGGAACTGTTCATTTGCTCACAGGAAAACTTTGCAAGAGCCTCATTGTATTCATGATGGAGCGAACTTCAAAAGAGAGCTCATGATGAAAAATCAAATTCAAAATAATCGTAAGATAAAGTCAAAACTACCGAATTTCATTAATTGATCTATTTACTATTTACAGAATTCTGCTTCGTTTCTGAAGCTTCAGAAAAGTTTTTTTGTTTTTTTGTTTGTTTTTTTGCAATTTTTCAATATTAGACTTGAATTGAACCTCGGAAACTCGTGAAACGGTGGTGAAACGAAAAACGCTGAGGAACCACCCCGCGACGAAGTAGAAAACCAAAGGAGTGGCAAAAATAAAATCTTCTCCCTCCCCTCTCATAGCGTCGCTCTATAGTCTGAAATCGAAAAAAGGGGCAAAAAGTAATTGAAAAACAATTATGAAGAATCATTGTTTTTGACCTTTTGAACTTGATGGAAAACTTTCCAGAGACAATTCTAGGTTTGAAAATTACATCGTATATGTGTTTTCCTTAATTTAATCTGGTCTTGAAAGCTTGTAAATGTTTAAGTGATGATAAATTTATTTACTCTGATTATTGGCCGGTCTTTGACAATCTCAGACCACAGTGCGTCGATCCTTCTCTCACTCGCCACGCCCACTTCCTTCAATTAAAAGGAATTTATTTTCGGATAAAAGTGGAAGAGGGGACACAATAAACACCCCCGAAGAGCTCGGTGTCACGTAGTTCGTGAAAATTAAAGATAATCCTTTTTTCGTCGGTCCGGGGGAGGTAAATTTAAGAGTCTCGCGAGTTCAGCTTCTGATTCAAAGTATTAGTCACGCTCTTGCTGTGTTCCTGCACCGGTTATTTTCCTTTTTATGACCGCAGTAATGTCTGGTTTGTACGAGATAAGAACGCCCAAAAGCGTGTGCGGATTCATGGTTTACCCGCGAAAACCTTTTTTTTCGATCACAGAAAAGTATGGGGCCGAAAAATAATTTTAAAGTTTGGAAATTTCAGGAAAACGGGGGATTTGTTAATAAGGAGACCAGAACCCTAGCCGGAGCGTGGGCATTTTCTCGTTAAATTTTTCATAAGTATAGAGGGAGAATCCAATTAAGCGAATAAATATTGGCTCTATGTTGCGGCCAGAGCAGTTTTTGATAACCCGTGGAGGGTATGGATGGGATGGTGAGATGCCATCTCCCCCCCCGGCCCCCACCACCTTCTGAATTTAATGCCGTCGAGTGTTAGGTTAGATTAGGTTAGGTCACGAGCCTAACGGAAATAAATAACAAAACAAAAACAAAAACAATAATAATAAAAAACAGTAACAATAAAAACAAACAACAAACATAGCATTGTTAAAACATCGCAGTGTTCATGTTGCCTATCCCGGTAGTTGAAGGCACTTGATGAAACATTATCTGGCAATTTTATTACTGTCAACAATGAGTCAGTTACAAGGGTTTGATTTTGTGTGCGTTTTAGTAAGGAAATGGAAGTATACTCGGTGACGTGAAAAAAAGGAATTCTAAAAAAAAAAAAAATCTGTCTAGGTTTATCATAGTTCCGGAGATATGATTTTGGGCCAAAATACATTGTTCTAAATGGAAACCAAGCGCTGTGACATCACATTACACACGGTTTTTGCAACTTTACTTGAGTGTGTGTCCGAAATCAAGACGTTTAGGAAAAACTAAAGGAGCCTTTGTTCTCAGTTCACCAAATTCTTACTTTACTTTCATGAATAACATAACATTTCAGACCCTTACAACCGCCCTTTTTGGTGTATTTACTGTCAATGAATGTAATATTTTCTCAACCGGTGGAGGCGTCAGTGACTTTAAAAAACGTTTATCGTATATTTTAACAAATTAACGGCGTTTCCACCGGTTGAGAAAAGATTACGCAGTCGCGAGTATATTCGTGCATTACAGTTCTACACTGAACTGAGCTGTGTGATATTTTCTTCACCAGTGGAATCATCGGTGAATTTAAAAATGTCATTAATTACACGCGAAAATGCAGCTACTCTGGTATTTTCGTGCATTAAATTCAGAAACTTCAGAAACTGCAGAACTGAGCTGTGTAATCTTTTAGTCGAAATCTGTCGTTAGAGCCAGAGCTGCCATTTTCAGTTGTTATATTTATAAATACATTTGTTTAATGCTTCGTGAATTCCAACGGATTGTCCAAAAAATTACACAATTCAGTTCAATGTATGACTAATCCACGAAAATACTCGCAATCTACGGAAAGCCCAATGTGACAGGTTCTCCTGTAGACCTATTTGCTGGCCCTGTATTCAGGCCAACAAGTTAAAACGTATTTTTTTACAAAACCGAAACCGCTCAAAACCTTCCGGTAGGTAGAGCTTGTTTCAGAAGTGTAGGCCTGCGCACCTAGACCAATCTTTGACGAATTTTTCAGTTTTCATTTCCTTCAAATCAAAACGATTCCTGCCTCCGACTTTAAATGTCACGAAATCAAATAACTTGGGCGTGATGATCTATCGATCTGTCGCAGGCAAAGAACAATCCGCTTATTTACAAACAGAAAAAATTCAGATCTAGTGTAATGGCAGTAATGGTGACTTACAAAAAAATTGTATCGATATGTAATTTAGCTCATTTGAAAGCTAACGAAGCTGACGAAAATGGTGATTTCAACAGATTTGGTTTATTTTGATTAGTTCTTGACCTACGCTAGTTTAATTAAATGAAGTGATTTTGAACACTGTATTCAATCGCTTTAAAAGTTCATAAAAAGAGAACCCCAGCTGAGAAAAACTTAATCTGTGAATATCAGTACGATCGTTAGCTTATCAACTTTCAAATGAGCTAAAGTAAACATAGATACAATTATTTTGTAAGTCACCATTACACTTGATCTGAATTTTTTCTGTTAGTAAATAAGCGGATTGCAATTTCCCTAAGATTGCGATTTGCCTGCGACATATACATACATACCGTCTCTTTCGATGTATCGAGTATCTATCGATGAACGCCTGTTTTTGTTTTAATGGTCATAGGCCTTGATCTTTCAAGTTTTCTATGTCAAGATGTAATTACTGCTCGTGTTCAAACGCATTTCTCTGAGCTGCTTTTACTCAAATATTCACTCCGTCTTATAATAGATTTAGTGTGAGTTATGCCAAGAGGCTGGTATACCTATATGCATAGTTTGTCACGGTCATCGTAGATGAAGTCGATGCTTTGTCAAGAGAAGAAGAAGAGGGGGCAGAGGGGACGGAGGGGACTGGGGGAGGAGGGCGCGGAAAGATAAGGCTCGGTGCAACTTCCAACGGTAATGACAAATTCAGGAACAGAGAGCCGGAATGATATCCTAGGGGACAACCGAACGGCTCCAGGGCTTTGGGGTGAAGGTTGAGAGACGCTCTTCGAAATACGGGGCTGATTAGAGATTCCGGACAGCAGATCTCAGAGAGCTAGTCGCGAAGTCGAACTTCTTACCCAGTGTTGTCTTTTTGCGGACGAACGAATAGAACGCAAAAGGTCCGTACTTGAAATTCCATCCGATCTACGAAGGTGATGATGATGAGTGTGTACCAAAGGCATAGCCAGAGGTAAAATGCAGTAGCTATCCGCGGGGGGGGGGGAGGGGAGTGGCTTTGAAAGAGGAAAAGGGCTTCTGAAGCCTCTCTCCCCTACACTTTTTTGGAAATGGACTCGAAAAAGAGAAAAACAATGATCGTAACACCTTAACCCTTCCACGGGAAGTGGTACACATGTGTACCGGGTACCCATGTAACATGAAGTTTGATAGAATTTATGTTTGGCAAAAAAATTGGGAGACCCATCAAAATTCTTAAAAAACTGTCCTCTTTTGAACGGTCAAAAAAAATCTCAAAAAAAGTCAAATCCCTAAATGCGTGCATGCGAAAGGGTCAAGCCTCCTCTCACTTTTAAATAGAGAAGAGTTTTAGAAAAGAGAGAAGTATAAACATTTTAAAAAAATAAAAAATACCTTTTTTCCAGCCCCCTCTCCCCAACCCAGAGATTACTAAGCCTAAGCCTTAGGCTTAGTAATCTCTGCCCCAACCCCACTTTTGCACCCACGAAACGCCAATGGTAAAAGGTGAAAATGTCCAGTGTGCACTGTGCAAAGGTGTCCAATACTTCAATGTCCAATATAAAAATTACCTGGACAAAAAAAAAAAAAAAAAAAAAAAAAAAAAAAAAAAAAAATCCCGACGACTGAATGTCCAATGACGCAGATCAACGTCTAAAAGTGATAAAATGTTGCAAATTTACGAAAGATTTTCTTGTGCAGAATTTCAACAAAACCTCTCGCCTATATTCGTTTCCATAAAATACTTAGACGAATCCAGGTAAACAAGTTGTTTTATTTATCTTAATGGGACTCTTGCGAACTTTTGCTACACGGGATTGAAGAGTTGATTCTTGCATACAAACCTGTAAAAATAACGATGAGTACACTAAAAAATCACGAAATTCACTCTCAGAATTGAGCTTAATGGCGGTTCGACGCATGGTATCATGGGAGATTCCTATCTAAATTGAGACATACCTCTGTGTTCCCAAAGAGAAATTGGCGTATTAGATAGGAATCTCCCATGATACCTGCGTCGAACCGCCATTACGATCTTGCCATTTATTTAGTAATGTAGGTTTATTACTGAATTTTAAACTTTCGTAGGGTGATTTTCGTGATTTTTGCTGGTTATTACATCAGAATGGACTATTCATTTGATCACAGCAAAAGTTTGCAAGAGCCCCATTGGCTCCTTAGAAAAGTGCACATATGCGCATACTGCATAGTTTACATGGGAACAGCGGCGTGGCGTGAAATGTGGCAACGCTGCAATTTGTCCATATAAACTCATGAAAAATATCGTTTGAAGAGAGTGTTCAGTGAACCCCCTGGTAGTTCAACCTTTTTTATGCGTTTTAATGGACCGAATTCATCGTTGGCAAATTGCAAGCGACGCCACTGCATTGGAGGGATGGTGAATGGCGACTGACGCCCCTTAAGGTAAATGATTGATTGGCCAGCAGGTAAAAACGAAAGAATTTAATGGTCAATTATCCTAGTTCGGATACGATTTGATTCCATTTCATCTTTGTTTTATTTGTATTTTTATATTACAATATTTTATTTATTTTTATATATTTTCCCATAAAACTTTCTTTGTAGATCGTCCTACTTGGAATCTCAACTTTTACGAGAGCAAGACATTTTCCCGCAATTTATTTTCCTTGATTTCTATTATCGACGGGTGATTGGGTCTTAAAATTTCTTATAAAGTACGCATTTGTGGATCCAGGATTCTATCTTTCTCTCTCTACTCTCAATACAACGTAAGATGTGTTAAAATAGGACAGATAAGGGGCAGTGATTTTCGCCTACTTTTCTATCCCGTTCTAACACATGCATACAAATGAGATAAGAGAGAGGAGGACAATTATCTGGATCTGCGAGTACGAGTATACATATATTTGCTTCAATAACTATAATACTATAGCTTTAGCCCTCTCGTTTGCTCGACTTATGAAAACTGGATTAAACAAAAAGATTGAGACCCGTAAAATGAAAAAAGTTTTCTCATAATCTTGGATGCGCGCATAGATAATTTTTGTTTCAAAATACCACCGCCATGGTCCATACTATGTTGATTATACACAATCAGAGTCTAATTCAGGACTTCTTATTCCTCTCTCTCTCTCTCTCTCTCTCTCTCTCTCTCTCTCTCTCTCTCTCTCTCTCTCTCTCTCTCTTTCTCTCTCTCTCTCTCTCTTTCTCTTTCTCTCTTTCTCTCTCTCTCTCTCTCCACAATGTGATCCCCATTTGATCGCGTGTGTTACAAAGGACAAAGAAAAGGACGAAAAACACCTGATATACATGGCTATCAATAAGGCAAGATGGATAGCATTCAGTAAGTCAATAATTCGAACGAAATGGAAGCGAGATTTTATTGGAGAGGGGAGCTGGTAAAACCGAGATTATAAATAAACTGGAGGGCAAGTTTCCACATTAATCGATCCATCAACCGGTTCTTCAACGTTTCTCTCCAAAATGAAGATATTGTCAAATACATGCTTTCGAGGTGAGAAGGAAAGTACATCTCCGGTACATCGATGCATGCCAATTCTATCAGTGCTTTACTCCGATGCAACCGCGGTGCACACCGAAGATGTGCGGTACAGGGCTGCCGTTTTGCGTAGAATCAATGCTATTTTTCTATCTACCGATGATTCCACCGGTTGAGAAAAGATTACACAGTTCAACTCAGTGCATGACTGTAATAAACTAAAATACTCGCATCTGCAATCTTTTCTCAACCGGTGGAGTCGTCGATGACTTTAAAAAACTTGCGGATATTTCAATTAATCAACGGAGTTTCCATCGATTAAGGAAAGATTACAGAACAGAGTATTTTCGTACTTTACAGTCATACACTGAACAGAACTGTGTAATCTTTTCTCAACCGGTGGAATCATCGGTGACTAGAAAAATAGCATTGATTCTACGCAAAACGGCAGCCCTGGTACGGTAATATTCGCCTATTTTAAAGAGGTCTTGTATTTTTACTAAATCTCAATTATTTTGGTTATAAATGGTGTAGAAACAATTGATCTATCGATCTATTGAATGGATTCTGGTCTCTGGATGAAAATCCTGCAATCCAGGTCACTTTAGCTCCCATCTAACTTACACTGCCAGTAGAGAGCGCTTCTATTTATATTCGTACACTGTATGCAGCGAACCGAGCCATACTACATATGGCACGCTTAAAATCCCATTTTAAGCTTCCTGTTGTATGTTACAGTTGATAGCGCATACCATGCATTGGTCCCTTTACCAGAGCTGCCGTTTTGCGTTTTGGACTTGGACTTTTTCAATTCGCCGATGATTTCACCGGTTAAGAAAAGATTACACAGTTCAGTTCAGTTTTTGACTGTAATGGATGAAAATACTTGCATCTGTAATCTCTACTCAACCGGTGGAGCTCAACTTGCGGGTATTTTAATTACTAAACGGCGCGGCGGTTGCACCGATTGAGGAAAGATGACAGATCAGAGTATTTTCGGGCAGTACAGCCATACACTGATCGAACTGAATCTGTAATCTTTTCTCAACCGGTGGAATCATAGGTGAATTGAAAAATGTCATTAATTTTACGCAAAACGGCAGCTCTGCTCTTTACAATGAATCAGTCTGTTGCGGCAACAATGGAATGCTTCGGAGGACAAATCAACCGCTTATTGTGCTGGTGCTCTAAACTTAAGACTTCCTCCGACAAACAACTACGCTCCATCCGTTGGCAGACCTTTGAATTATACACGCTGGCATTTCTTGTCTCCGCACTCTCCTTTCCTTTATCGGCTCGAGTTATCAAAAGCTAAAAGCCCTGTCTTTTCGGCCCCTGCGTTTATCGCCTCGTCTTTATGCCCCCCACCCCCACCCCACCCCACCCCACCCCCACCCCTTCGAGTCCTCGTCCTCCATCGCGTTCTCCCCAGACGCGAATGAATCAATCTTTAATTGATCATTCGCGCGATTCGTGTTCGATCTCCAAAGACTATTCCTTTTGCTTCCCTGTCGACTTGCAAACATTTCCATTTAGATTTCTGCCCTCTCCCTCCCCCCCCCCTTCATCTCGTGCTCTATCTTTTTCTCTCCCTCCTCCCACAAAACCTTCTCTTGTTCCACTGCCCCTCCAAACCGTCGACTTTGTATTATTAATCGTCCGATTTGATTCATGACGAAGTTTCAATGTGGTGCTATACCTTAGCTTGCAAAATTATTCGCGTCGCCTTTGGTTCCAGAGTTTTGGTTGGACGCGCGTGGAGAGAATAGTTGATTGGGTGTTTGTAAGAGTTGACTGTGGCCATGGGCGCAGCTATACAATTTTTCTGGGGGAGGAGGGACGGAGCTCGGAAACCTCACAGAGGTCTAAAGGAAACACCTCCAAGCTTGGTGGGGGGGGAGACCTGGGGTCCCCTACCCTGGACATTTTGGTACAGCAAAATTGGTCTACACCACTAATAGTTACGGTGATTCCATGGCAAGTCACCAAGGCAATCGATTTGTCGATCGATTAATTAATGGTCATTTTCCGGACTTTGTAGAGTTTTTTTGTTAAACCAGGATTGTCAGCTAAGTTTGGATGTTCGAATCCGCAAAATAAGGGCGTATTTATGGTATTTTGCACAATCGCTGTTCGATTTATCGTATCGCACAACGGATTCCGAATTCCCATAGTTACGTCCTTATTTACCGGATTCGAGCAACCAAACTTTACAGATATCTTTGTTAGATCTACCTCTAGGTGCTGACAATCCTGGTTTTACAAAAAAAAAAAAAAAAAAAAAAAAAAAAAAAAAAAAAAAAAAAACTCCACAGAGTCCGGGAAGTGACCATTAATTGATCGACTAATTGATCGCCTTGGTCAAGTGCCAAGGAATCACCTTAAATACATACATTTTTTTTTTTTCCCCGTGGGAATGTGTTTTAACGATTTCTTGAATGCGGGTTTTGACTTGTGCATTTGGGTGTTCTTAACACCCATCTTGGTCAGCCGACGATGAATTTTTCCATAGTTTTTGGAGAGAGCTATACACATAAAGACTATTCAAAAGGGGGCTCGCAGACGGGACAGTTCGTGTTCCTTCGGTTCTGGCAACACGGAATCACGGATTTATTGGACCGTCCCTGTTCGTCCATCGAGCGTCGGAAACGCGACTCATCGTGTTCACGCGTCTCATGTTCCCAAAGCACGTGTCGATTTCGTCGTTCGTGTTTCCTCGCCTCGGCCAATAACGTGCACCGACTTGAAAACCAAACCAATGTTGCAAGTTTATCAGAGTCCCCCACCCTTCTGCTCCCCCCCCCCCTCAATCCTCATACACCCGTATTCCTACTTGTATTTAGATGTACCAAATGAAATTAGTCTCAACTTGAGATCGGAGTTGGTGGCGGTGGATTTGGAGAGGGGTGAGGGAGTGGGGAGGGATGGAGGGAGAGGTGCTTTCACGCCCCCGTTGCATTGCACTGCACATCGGTAATAGACTCGCATCAGAATTGCGGAGTATATTGAAGTGTGACTAATAGTATCCTTGGCGCGAACTTGAACTTACATTGTTGCCACGTAACATATCTCCTCGACTTCCACGTACTATCGACGCCAAAAGAAAGTACTATGACCTTCAAATGAAAGTCCACTTATCGGAACGGTCCTTGTATGATATGTTGTCAGGCTGTCTATTATTTTTAAAAGAGTTGTACATTTTTTAAGGCATTCTTTCAAGTGGCAATGCTGTTAGACTGAAACCTGCAACATGCAAATCTGCACCTGAAATACCTGAAAATACCTGAAAACTGCAAACCTGTTTACCTAAATGTGTGCGAGGAATGGAAGAGTGAAAATTTCTACCAAGATACTTTCTTTTGAAAGTCATAATACTTTTCTCTTCAAAAATTTCCTTCGTTGATTTTTCAGTCAAATTTGAACCGTTTTGAAATGATAATTAAAAAGTTTAGTGAAGCACTACCTGTAAAGACTACGAAATAAGACTTAAAGGTCTTCGTTTACTACCCGTTAATTCCCGATGAAACATTCGTCAAGGGAACTTCCTTTTGGCGTAGACAGTACATTATTATAAAGAATGACCGGCAAAAGCATATTTATGCGGCAGACAAATAGCAAACTTGGGTAATTAGAGCAATCGACATGCAGTTTTCTTAGGCAAAGAGAAAGCCGTTTATTAATGATTAGAAAAAAATCAGATTTAGCATGTACTGACTTAAACAATAATTACATCGAGATTTACTTTGGTTCATCTTTATTTTAATCAGCTAACGAGTATATTGATACCTACAGATTAAGATTTTCTCAAAGGGTTCTCTTTTTTATGAACTTTTAAAGCAATTAAATACAGGTGTTTATACTCTTTTCATCTGAAACGTTGGTGAAGAACTGATCAAAAAATCTAATATGATGAAATCACACTTTTTGTCAGCTGATTAGCTTTCAAATGATATACAGTAAATCTCGATACAGTTATTCTGTAAGTCAACATTACGCTCGATCTGAATTTTTCCGATCATAAATAAATAGCTTGCTCTTTGCATAGACAAGTCGCAATCCCATTGCTTAGGATTGCTATTTGCCGAAAGAAACTAGGATAAAATGTCTAAACTGAAAATGTCCCAAAGTTAATTTAGTTAAGTATCATAAAAACGTCCAAATAAAATTAACTGTCATTAGTCTTTGAATCTTCAAACAAAGAACGACCAAATATCTTAAAAAATGTTCATCCCAAATATATCCACGAAGAATTTATATGACTATACCTAAGTACAAAGTAAAAGCTATCTCAAATTGTCAACGTTTGCAAAACAGTGTTTGGTTGAGCGCTTCCAATTTTAATGATAGGCAAGAATGACACTAAGGAGCAGGAATATTTGTCTACCCTCTAAATTTAAGGGAGCTTTCGTTGATTTCTTATAGTAACCTGGTTGTTATTTAAGGCTAAGTAATGAACTTTAATGATTCACGGACCTTTTTTTTATGATTGGACTTAATTAATTTCTTGACAATTATTTTTTAACCCTTCTCTTCCAGGCCCCACAAGAGTAAATGCCAAGAAAAATGGCAACATTGCTGTAAAAAGGTCGACGAGGAACCAAACAGAAACAATGCTGAAATGATAAGGGATGAGGATTTCAGCTTGGGCACGTCCGAATATCATTCGAAGTCTGCTTTATCTCGCTACTAACAGTATTTGAAGGGCCCAAATCCAAAGGGGGTAGAGTGGCTCTCTTTACCACCAGCCTCCCCACCCCCCCACCCCCCTCCGCACCCAAACACCCAGTTTCGTAGAAACTTTGGACGAGGTCGCACCGCATGTCAATAACTCTATTAATTGGGCTGTGATTTCATCTCCTTCAAAACTCTGAAATCATATTAGCCACCCTATCTCGCTTGGTTTTGAGGGGAAGAAAATATGGGGGAGTTGGTTGCAGTAGAATCTAACCACAACTGACACTTATCGCACTGGGTGAGATTGGCGTGGGCTTTGTTATTCCAATGCCCTTCGCGTCACACGAAACTAAATTGTTTATTCATTTTTATTTTACTTTGTTATCATTGATTGTATTTATATTTATTTCGATTTTATTGCGTAATCTGTTTAGTGACACTCTGAACACAGCAAGAGGGTGATTATGAACGATTGTATCGTAATCGTATTGAAGTGTTATCAATTGCGTGTTGTTTATCTCATCCACATTTTACTTTGTCATCGCGATGACGATTCTGATTTTTTTTTTTTTTTTTTTTTTTTAACGTAAGGGTATTTTGTAGTATTTTACTATCGCGAGGACCACCAAACACCGAATATGGACAGCGGAGAAATTCGGGAATTGCCATTTAAACGGCCAAAAAGCTCATAGTGGTCTAGAAACAAAATCAAAGTGAGCACACTTTAAGCGTGCAAACGGCCTTAAAATACGACAAAGCAGTGCAATCAGGGGGCTGATTCTGCTCGTGGACGAGGCGAGACAAGATAGCGGGAATCGATCATTCCCACAGGGCTGCCGTTTTGCGTATAATCAATGCTATTTTTTAATTCATCGATGACTCCACCGGTTGAGAAAAGATTACACAGCCCAGTTCAGTGCATGACTGTAATCAACCAAAATACTCGCATCTGTAATCTTTTCTCAACCGGTGGAGTCGTCGATAACTTAAAAAAACTTGCAGATATTTTAATTAATCAACGGAGTTTCCACCGATTAGGAAAGATTACAGATCAGAGTATTTTCGCGCATTACAGTCATACACTGAACTGAACTGTGTAATCTTTTCTCAACCGGTGGAATCATCGGTGAATAGAAAAATAGCATTGATTATACGCAAAACGGTAGCCCTGCATTCTCATTGGTTTAAAAGGCATCACGTGACAGATTTGAAGTCGTTTGAGTCATTCATTTCAGAAAAATTGTTCTTCAGTCCATCGAATGACTTGAAATCTGTCACGTGTCGCCGTTCAAACCAACGTGATTGGTCGATTCCCTCTATCTCGTCTCTTCTCTTCTCGTCCAAAAGAGCAGAATCAGCCTCCAGGTCAGTGGCGTCGCGTGCATCCGGCAACGCAGCATTTAGTCCATTTGATCCCATGTAAAATATCGATTCGAGGGTGTGCACTGTGCACCCTCAATGTTCCAATCTTTTTCATGGGTTATAATGGACTGTACTTACACAACGTTGCCACCAGATTGCACGCGACGCCACTACTCCAGGTATCTTGAGTTGTAGGACTTTCTTAAAAAATGTTCAGTGAAAGGACATTCGCCCCCCTCCTTTTCGAAATTAACAGTCTGCCATTCTCAACTTTTGAAATTCCAGTTTTTAGAGGATTCAAAATTGTTTGTTCTGTATCGTGTTATTGGTTTTAGGTTGGATGGTTTCTTGAGCGAGAGGGAAGGGGAGCCGAGTGGGCCTTAATTGAATAAACTAAACTCAAAATGGCAATCCTTGAGATAGAGAAAGATAGAGCGAGAGAGAGAGAGAGAGAGAGAGAGAGAGAGAGAGAGAGAGAGAGAGAGAGGAATATACAAATAGTTACAAGGTTGTTGCTAAAGCGGGGGAAACTCTTGGTAAAGTTTTTATTTTCATATCATAGGACCGTTATGAGATCATAACAGTGTTTCCATGTTGCAATGTTGGGCGGACACATTTGTTTAGACACACGTTAAACTACAGAAAATAACGACCTTGACGCTTTAACTACCAGGTTAGAAAGACAAATCTCCGACTGTTCACTCAAATTAAATGATCACTTCAATCTGAAAACGTAAATAAGTTCAGTGGCGAGGCGTGGAATTTGGCAACAATGTATTTTCTCCATTTGAATTCACCAAAAAAGTCAAACGCTTCAGTCATCGGCGATGACCAGGCATTTCAACCTTTCTAATGTATTTAAATGGGAGAAAGGAACGTTGCCAAATCGCTCGCTTCGCCCCTTGTAAAGTTATATTTACAGTACATTTGACCAAAAATGGCTCGTCCAATTAGCATTTGCTTCATTTTACTGATTTTCCAAATCTATTTTTTCCGTGTTGTTTTGACACTGATCTCTGATTAAATTTTAACGGAATGGTCGGGGAGGTTCTTTAGTTTCGTTCGAGAAACTTTTCAGTAAGTACTTGACTTTATAGAAAAAAAAAAAGAAAAAAAAGTCCTCGTGCAAGTTTTTTTTCTCGAAAATTCTAATTACTCTTTGTCAAATCATCTTGTCACCATCTTCGAAAAGTGGAGTGAGTTTTGAGGAGAGACCTTAAGGTCGTAATTACTCCTATTGTGCCAACTTCTACCACTTATTAAACACCCGCATTTCAATGACCAAAAAGTGAGATGGCAGAATTGGAAGTCCCGTTCAGACTCCCTCCACGTCGAGAGGCACCGCTCAATGAAACGAGAACTCACACTTTTCTGGTCAAATCAAAAATTTGAGATTTACATCATCATTGGGGGGGGGGGGTGAAATAAGGTACAACAGTGAAAAAAAAGGAATTGGTTTGCCCAACTAATTGTTAGTGGAATTTGCGCAATCAAATTTATTGGTTATACTTGCCCAAAAAATTAGGTATTCCAACCAATAATTGGTAACTCGTACCAATTATATTGGTTAAACGTAACCAATAAAATTGGTTCTACCACACCAATTTGAGTTGGTCACCGGAATCAATTTATTGGTACCGAGTATCAATTTATTGGTTGGAGCACCTAATTTCTTTGGCTAGTAAGTATTTCAAAGAATAAAGATTTCGCATGATCAGTTGGGCGAATGATCCTTTTTTTTCAATAGTTCTGTAAAAAAATCAAAATATTTCAAATTTTAAATTTTAGGTGATTGAATACTATAAGTGGACTCAACAAATGAAAAGCTAACAAAGACGACTGTTTACTTTTCCTTTAAACTAATCGATAAACTTTAATCTCGATCAATGGACGGCTATATCGTTATTTAATAGTTAATCAGAGATGCTCTTATACAACAAGGTTCTCGATCGATACCTCATAGGATTTACCAAAAAGATATAATTTTAAAAGCAATCGAGCGGTATTACGATTCCCAAGTAAGCAAATCGTAACTGAGCAATTGATAACAATAGTTAATGATTGACATGTTTGAAAAAAATACAGCGATAGGCCGATAAGCAAAATTATCAATCTTTTATGTTAAGTTTCGACTGGTTGTGATAAAAGCCAATGACTGGCTAGATAAGATAAATGATCGGCCCGCTTACAGCGGTTTGGATACCACGAAAACCTTAAAACTAAAACATTTTTCAAAGTAGAATATCACGCACCAGCCTATGATTATTTCATTTTGGGTCTGTGGCATTTAAATAAATCAATTAATTAGGCAACCACATTCAATAAGCGAAACAGCAACCATGAAAATATATAATAGCTCTCAAATCAAACAATCTTCAAATGACCAATGGGGCGCTTGCAAGCTTTTGCTACAAGTGATCGGAGAGTTGACTCATGCATAAAAACCTGTAAAAATGACGATGAGAACACAAAAAAATAACAAAATTCACTCTCATGATTGGACTGAACGGCGGATTCACACACTTATCATGAGACATTCCTCTCTAATCTCAGACATACCTCTGTGTTTTCAAAAAGAAAGTGACTTTTGACGGGAATCTACCATGATACCTGCGTAGCTCCGCATTTGCGATCTTGCCGCATGGGCGGATACAGGGAATTGTCTTTCTCTCTCTCCTCCCATTTGAAAACGTGCGTTAGAAAAGGACAGAAGAGGGGGCCAAAGTCACGTGATGGCCCCCTCTGCTGTCCTTTTCTAACACATGCATTCAAATGGGAGGAGAGAGAGAAAGACAATTCCCTGTGTCCGCCCATGTCTTGCCGTTACAGCTGTTTCCTAAGTTTATTACTGAATGTCAGACTATCTAACTGTGATTTTCGTAATTTTTGCTGGTTTCTCAATCAGATTAGACTTTTCATTTGTTTGTAGCAAAAGTTTGGAAAGAGACCCATTTTGCGGAATCATCGGTGAGAGCTATTTTCTCTCATAATAATATTTCAGTTCTTTTTCCCCTTCTTTATACTCTGCCAGATCACGGTTTGGCAAAATAATTATACTACTTGAGCGAAAAAAAGTAATTACGAGAATCATTTAGATTTTTGACGCATTTTGTTCTACTCCCCTCTCCTCCCCAATTACTCCTAGGTCTCCAAACTAACTCCATGGCATACGCCCAAACGCCACGCCCGAGTCGCGCGGCCGTTTATTATTCGCGATTAGCTTTTGTTGTGACTCCACTTTTGTCTTCCAATTTACATCGTGAATATGTTGAGTACAAACGCATAACAAGCGCTAATAAAACGCTCAGATAAACTCTTTCTCGCTTTCTTTTGTGAATGCTCAAAGAATGGCTTTGCGCTGAGGAAAATGACGAGGAAAAAAAAAAAAAAAAAAGTACGTTAAATTGAGATTTGATATCCTTTCTTTAGAATCGCTCGTCCCTTGCTTATTCTCATGCTTATTTCTCATCTTTGAGCTCAAGTTTAAAATCGGTTCGGTACACTTCCTTGAAGTTTAAATAATTGACATCATTATCGTAGGATCTCTTTGAGCACTCCAAAATTTGCAACTGCTTTTCCGGGACAAAAGAGACTGTCGAGTAATTTCAGAAAATCCTACAAACCAAAATCTGCAAAATGTCAACATTACAAGCATGGATGATTTTGTAATCATCATCTGACTCCAAAATGTGAAAGAACTTTCCCATCTAATTGAGATTGACAGCATCTATTTTCTTCATAGAATTCTGGGAATAGAAACATTTTTAAAAAAAAAAAAAAGATTTCAAATTGCTTAGAGAACGAAATTACTCCCAATAACGCTTTGAAACTCACTTTTTCGAGACGAACAATAATAACATACCAGTGTGGCGCAGTGTTCAATTTGGCAACGTTGCAATTCGTCTAGTTAAACCCATGACAAAAATCAAGATTAACACCTTTGCATTCCACCTTTCACAAGGGTGTAATTGGACACAGTACAACGTTGCCAAATTGCACGCTACGCCAATGTAAAATACCCTAGTTTTTATTAAAAAAAAAAAAAAAAAAAAAAAAAAAAAAAATTAAAAAAATTACGCGAGCAGGAGTCGACGACATCGAAGGCTTTCCACAAAATAGTCGATGAGTAGAGGCACGTATGTGAACGGACGGCAAATCTGTTTGTCCATCACACTGATCCACTGTTGAACTAAACCTTCGAATTCTTTCAGGTGACCAACTTTTTCCAAAAGTATAACGCGTCGTGTCGGTACTCCCTTTACAATATTCCCATTAAGGGACTCGACTTGTATCATGTATCCAACCACCCGAGTCTGCCTTGACATTCTCGCGTCATTTGATACAATTCGAAGGTAGATAAATATTCCTGCTTTGAAGTATCTGAAATTGCGTCCACCAAAAATGAAGGCTAATTATTTCAAACCAAAGAGAAGTGAAATCTTACCAAGTGTTACATTTCTTTTACTTCCATTTCTCTATAGTCTTTACTCTTCTATTTCTCGTAAAAAAGAAATATTTCGGAGGTAGATAAATATTCCTGCTTTTATGTAGCTGAAATTGCGTCCACCAAAAATGAAGGCTAATTATTTCAAACCGAAGAGAAGTGAAATCTCACCAGGTGTTTTCTTTTACTTCCGTTTCTCTTCACTCTTCTATTTCTCGTAAAAAAAAAAAAATGATTCGAAGGTAGATAAATATTCCTGCTTTGAAGTAGCTGAAATTGCGTCCACCAAAAATGAAGGCTAATTATTACAAACCTAAGAGAAGTGAAATCTCACTTCGGTCTGTAAAAATTTCGGTTTGTACCATTCACTACTGTACATGGAGAACCGACGTGAGCTCGACGAGTTCTGATTGGTCGCTTATTTTAGGTGTTCACGGGCGCGAGCAAGAGTCGATGACATTGAAAGCTCCACACTAATGAGTCGATAAGGGAAAAGAGGAGAAGAGGAACGTATGGGAACGGACCAGAATGCCGGCAAATCTGCTTGTCCACAACCGAACCACTGTCGAACTTACCCTTCGAATGCGTTCACTCGGTCGACTCCTCTCAGATACATAAAGCGTCGTGTCGGTACTTTCTACACAATATTTCCACCAAGGGACTCTAGTTTCTACGTGCTCTGTGAGTGCGTTCCTTTACCTACTTAAAATGCTCAGCGGTTGTTTTTACTTTTCCTCAACAAGATTTGAAAGATGAGGGGGAAAATTCCTCATGTTCACTGCTTGTGCCAATCTTTCCCTGAAAGAGTTGTGCCTTATATGCTTGCCCATCAAACGTTTCAATTCCTTTAAGAGGTCATATTTATTTTAAAAGGCAAGGCTCGGAACGTTTTGATGGTTTGCATCGATAAGGGAATAAAACGACGGTGGCTCTCAAAAGCGACCGACCGTTTTCTTTCAATTTTATTTTTATTTCGTCTGTTTCAATTCCGGTTGAAATATTTATGAACAAACTAGCAAAGATACTCACTTAAATGAAATGTCATGACGTAAGTGATAAGCGATCGAAATTCCGATCACCTTGATGTGCCTGTAGGTTTAAATAAAATCGCCCACTCTACCTCGAGAAATTCGCTCTCGTCTTTACTTCTTTTTCAAAGAATAATTTCGTGAAAACTTGAACACGTGAACAGTGAAAAGCACTTCAGGAGAATTCGCGTATACTTATTGACTTGAAAGTAAGTTTCTGTTAAAAAGTGTATGGAATTGAAGTCTCGGCATCTTTTAAAAGTTTTGGAAAGTGAAAGTTAAGCTTTGTAGGCATCTCATGAAGTATTTTTGGGCCGTTTTCCAATGTTGCCATTTTACGGATGCTTATCCGATTTTTCCTACGAGCAATACATTTAACAAGAGTAGCAATGGGTAACCTGCGAAACCACCATCATGGGGGATTTTTAGGTTAGGTTTAAGGAAGTAATTTAATAATCAAGCAGGGATCCAGGGTGTCTGGACCCCCCCCCCCCCCATGGGGCTCTTGCAAACTTTTGCTATAGGGGATTGAAGAGTTGATTCTTGCATAAAAACCTGTAAAAATAACAATGAGTACGCTAAAAAAATCACGAAATTCACAATCGGGCTTAATGGCGAAGAGACGCAGGTGTCATGGGAGATTCCTATCTAAATTGAGACAGATCTCTCCCAGTAAACATTTCCGGTCTTACGAGCATCTTGAGCTGATCTAAGGCAATTGACTAGATAGTCTAGAAGTTCTGCATTTTACCTGCAAATGTCCGCCTGTTTCGGATCTTCTAGTGATCCGTACAGATGATCTTGACATGGTCTGGAGGATATCTGAAGACGACAGCCTGGATAGCTTTTCAAATTGTATTGCAGACAACTTGGAGAGGTTCCCAAGTTATTGTTTTTCAGATATCTTCAAGACCATGTTAAGATTATCTGCACGAATATCTTGAGCATATCTGGAAGTTGTCTTGTGCACAACTGGGAGGCTGACCCGGGTTGATATGACTATCAGATATCCTCCAGACCATGTCAAGATTATCTGCGAGGATCGCTAGAAGATTCGAAACAGGCGGACATTTGCAGGTAAAATGCAGAACTTTTAGACTATCAAGTCAACTGACTTAGATCAGCTCCAAGATGCTCATAAGATCGGAAATGTTTCAAGATTATTTGCACGATTATCTTGAGCATATTTGGAAGTTGTCTTGTGCACAACTGGGAGGCTGACCCGGGTTGATGACTATCAGATATCCTCCAGACCATGTCAAGATTATCTGCGCGGATCGCTAGAAGATTCGAAACAGGCGGACATTTGCAGATAAAATGCAGAACTTTTAGACTAAATAAACAGCGCACTCTGGGTGGTGATTCTTGTAACTCATTATAAAGTTATTCCATCTAGATTGGTACCACAATTGCAGAGTCCTGGATAGCACATTACACATATTATTAGCTGTAGAAGAGATACATTGAAGCAGGGGCGTGCCGTGGTTTCCAAAGGTGGGGGCAATAATGCAATCTTGCCAACCTCCGCGAACAAAATGAAAAATTAAATACTTTTTTTTTTTTTTGAAATTTGAACTTTTTTTCTTTCTTTTCTTTCTTTCTTTTTTTCTTTTTTTTTCTTTCTTTCTTTCTTTTCTTTCTTTTTTTCTTTTTTTTTTCTTTTTCTTTTTTTCTTTCTTTTTTTCTTTTCTTTTTTTCTTTCTTTTCTTTCTTTTTTTTCTTTTTTTTTTTTTCTTTTTTCTTTTCTTTTCTTTTTTTTTTCTTTCTTTTTTTCTTTCTTTTTTTCTTTTCTTTCTTTTCTTTCTTTCTCTTTTTTTTTTCTTTTTCTTTCTTTTCTTCTTTTCTTTTCTTTCTTTTTTTCTTCTTCTTTTTTTTTTTTTCTTTCTTTTTTTTTTTTCTTTCTTCTTTTTTTTTCTTTTTTTTTTGGTTGATCACCCTGATTTTGCCGCCCCCCGAAAGGCAAGGGTATCCAGCCCCCCCCCCCCCCCCCTCTCGACACGCCCCTGCATTGAAATACATACACAGAACATACACAGAAAGAGTTGACAAAGTATACCAGAAGTTCCGAGATTTGAACCTGGGCCGCTGCGGTGGAAGCCAAGTACTTTACTCGATGAGCTACGCCGGCTCGCGTAGGAACGGAGCAAATTAAACATATTTAAAGGAGTGGAATCTTCATACTCGTATAATATCTGGAGAGTATCTGGACTTACAAATCCAGAATTGAATACCTTCAGAATATCTGGAGAGTATCTGGACTTACAAGTTCAGAATTGAATATCTTCAGAATATCTGGAGATTATCTAGACTTACAAGTCCAGAATTGAATATCTTCAGAATATCTGGAGAGTATCTGGAATTACAAGTTCAGAATTGAATATCTTCAGAATATCTGGAGAGTATCTGGACTTACAAGTTCAGAATTGAATATCTTCAGAATATCTGGAGAGTATCTGGACTTACAAGTCCAGAATTGAATATCTTCAGAATATCTGGAGAGTATCTGGACTTACAAGTTCATAATTGAATATCTTCAAAATCTCTGCACAGTATCTTAGTTAACTTGTTAGATGTTGTATTTTGAGAAGACAACTTCCGGAGCACACAGAAGCATGTGCCGTATCAAGTTGTCTCCAAAAGAACTGAAAGTTATCTAAATTTTATCGTGTGTTTACCAACATCTTGCAGTTATTTTGCAGATATGTTACGGCGCGCATATTATCTTGAAGTCATCTTTCAGACATCTTTCATGCCCAGATATTCACAAGACCATCTTGAGACCGGAAATGTTTACTGGGCTGTGTTTCCGAAGAGAAAGTGATATAATGGACAGGAATCTCCCTTGATACCTGCGTCGAACCGCCATTACGATCTTGCCGTTATAGCAGTTATGTGAGTTTATTACTGAATTTTAGACTTTCTTAGCTCGATTTTCGTGATTTTTGCTGGTCTTTACTTAAGATTGTACTTTTTATTTGCTTACAGCAAAAAATTGCAAGAGCCCCATTGACACCAAAATTAGCCGTAAAAAAGGTAGTCTTTCGCGTTTTCGGGGAATGGGTCAGTTGCAAACTTTTGCTACAACGATTGAGAGTGTATAATCTATAGTAAAATCGCCTGAAAAGTCCATTGGTGGCATCAGAAAGTCATAAAATGCAGTAATAAACTCACAAGAGGCGTTTAATGAAATCCAAGATGGCGGTAAAATATCGAGCAATCTGTATGTATCCACCTTTAACATCCAAGGATTGCCAACGTTGACAACCTCGCAGCTTCAGAGGTTATGTGTTTATTTACGTTGTGATGATTGGGTGTGATCGATATTGTGAGGTTGGCTGTCCTTGGATGTTCGTGGTGCATGCATACAGGTTGCTCAATATTTTACCGCCATCTTGGATTTCATTAAACGTCTCTTGTGAGTTTATTACTGCATTTTATGACTTTCTGATGCCACCAATGGACTTTTCACGCGATTTTTCATGAGATTGAACATCCTTTGGCGCTGTAGCAAAAGTTTGCAACAGACCCATTTTTATCTATTTGTTATTTGTAATAGATCCCCTTTGACAATTTTTGGGCCCCCCCCCCCCCGCCTGAAAAATTCCTAGCTACGCTGCTGGTAGACTTAAACAAAAGTGGAAATAAAGTCTATGGACGGATATTCCTGGAACCTCCCCCCCCCCCCCTCAATGATCCGCCCCTGACTGGTTGGTGCTGACACTTTTCGCGTGCATCAACTCGCCTGCTGAGACTGCTGACTGCTGAGAGAGAGATCAAACGCTCCTCTTCTCATGAGAGGGTGGGGGGGGGCGCGAGGGTGGGGAATTGCAAGCGCCGAAAGCTGCTCAGTTGAAGCTTGAACCCGCGACGCATTACTCGGTTCATCTCACATTTTTACTCCTCCGTCCTTGACTTCGAGTGTGGAGTGAAATTGGCATTTGATTACCCAAGCGTCGTCGGGTAATTCTAGTTGTGGTTTTTAGCTTCGTCCCCTCCCCCCCACCCCTATTAAACTCACCTTTCCCCCCCCCCATACTCTCTCCCAACCGCGATGCATTCTGGGAGGTATAGACAATCGAGAGTGGTAAAACGCCTTGCCGCCTCCTTCGTAGTCACCGACTCCTCGCCACGCTGCGCTATACTCCTGTGTTCTGCAAGAGAGAGTTGCCTTGCAATTACCGACCGCACACTCCCCCAATTAGCGTAACACAAGACAACCAACTGATGAACGGTGAACATTAAGCATAAAACGTTGAACAGAGAGAGTGTGTGAGAGAGAGAGAGAGAGAGAGAGAGAGAGAGAGAGAGAGAGAGAGAGAGAGAGAGAGAGAGAGAGAGAGAGAGGGGAGAGAGAGAGAGAGAGAGTAGAGAGAGAGAGAGAGAGAGAGAGAGAGAAAGAAAGAGAGAGGAGAAGAGAGAAAGAGAGAGAGAGAGAAAGAGAGGGAGGGAGGGAGGGAGAGAAAGAAAGGGAGAGAGAGAGTGGGAGAGTGAGAGAGTGAGAGAGAGAGGAGAAGAGAGAAAGAGAGAGAGATAGAGAGAGGGAGGGAGAGAGAAAGGGAGAGAGAGAGTGAGAGATGAGAGAGAGAGGAGAAGAGAGAAAGAGAGAGAGAGAGAGAGAGAGGGAGGGAGAGAGAAAGGGAGAGAAAGAAAGGGAGAGAGAGAGCTCTGGTTTACTCGCTCTTGCGCTCATGCTGGCGCGACGGCCACATTCGACTTTGTGAAGCTAATAGGGGGGTACAATGGTACATGTAGGCATTGTAGGGCGTAGGCCCATAACCAGCGGGGGATCAGCCCCCCTTAGGAGATTATAAGCCCCCCTTTCCCTGAAAAATATGTTTCCTACCTCAATAGCCCCTCCTGAAATAGCCCCTTTTGAAGACATACGAGCCCCTCCTTGCAAACTTTGTTGCAAACTTTTGCTGTGAGCAAATGAATAGTCCATTCTGATGTAAAAACCAACGAAAATCACGAAAATCATCCTGAGAGAGTTTAAAATTCAGTAACAAACCTGCATAACTACATAAATGGCAAGACCGTAATGGCGGTTCGACGCAGGTATCATGGGAGATTCCTATCCAATATGCCACTTTCTCTTTGGAAACTCAGAGGTATGTCTCAATTAAGATAGGAATCTCCCTTGATACCTGCGTCGAATCGCCATTGAGCTAGATTCTGTGAGTGAATTCGGTGATTTTTTAGTGTACTCATCGTCATTTTTACAGGTTTTTATGGACGAATCAACTCTTCAATCCCGTGTAGCAAAAGTTCGCAAGAGCCCCATTGTCTGGTTACGGGCCTGGGTACATGCGGTTGATTTCAGGTAACGGGGAGAATATTGCAGTCGCACTACGGGGTAACTGAGCCTGTAATGTCTAAAGTAAATGTGTGACTAAACTTATGTATCATATGGATATTTATGAAATGCCTCAAACCAGGCAACACTCTAATTCTTGGCTTGGGAGTCTAGACTATATAGGTATATATAACGATGATGACAATAGACAGTTTAAGTGCGAAGTCAACGGTTAGCAAACAATCTCAACAATACGCTCATCGACCACAATCGGCTGTAACAAAACTCGCGTAGCGTTCCATAATATATCACTCACGCTCTTGTGACCCTCATGCACAGCCATATCTTTCTAGTACGTGTCGAGATTTGTATATAGGGCCTGGTTTTGCGACATTTTACAACCAAATTCTCATTACAATGACTCGAGAAATTCATTTCTGCCAAATAATTTCACACGAAATGTCTGTATATGATTTTAGAGCGCGATAGCAATACATGAAGGCCACGTCTTAAGGGTGAGATACATAGAGAGAGGGAGAGAGAGAGAGAGAGAGAGAGAGAGAGAGAGAGAGAGAGAGAGAGAGAGAGAGAGAGAGAGATGATTTGCAATGCTCAACGAACTTGTTCAAATGATGACGTCATCACTAGAACCCTCTATGGCTCCGTTCTGAGAGCAGACATGGATATGGCGTACATACATGAAACACGCGTAGAGCTCGTTTCAGAAGTGTAAGCGCACCTAAACCATAATCTTTGACGAATTTTCAATTTTCTCCCCTTCAAATCGAAACAAAACTTGACTCTGACTTTAAACTTTTGATTTTAAAGCGTTCCTCAATGAAAAACCAACGCTCATATTCATTTCCATTAATTTTCATTCGGAAACATGAGAAATAATGTTAAATAATTCCAAAGATTATCGGTCTAGGTGTGCCTACGCTTCTGAAACGATCTCTGATAACGAGTTAAAATGTCTGCAAAGGCTAGTTACTTAATATGGTTTCGATCTCATAAAAATGTTTCTTGATTGGAAAATCAATACAATTAAACCATCCCAAAATATCGTACTATCGTAAAATCGATAAGGGGCTGTCATTTCCGTGTAAGAGTGAGACAAGCAAACCCCTATTCCTAAAAACGTCGCGATGTGAAATGTTGAAACAATCAAGTTTATAAGCTGTCTTTTAATGGCTTACTATGGAGAAAAGCAAATGCTGTAGTTAAGCAAAATCTACTCATCTTTCTTCTTTCTGTTCCTAGGAGCTGATTCTAATCTTCTGGACGAGACGAGACGAGATAGCTAAAATCGACCAATCCCATTGGTTTAAACGGCGTCACGTGACAAATTTCGAGTCATTCGAGGAACGGAGGAGTCATTCCGTCCGAAATAAACGATTCAAACTACTTCGAAAGTGTCACGTGATGCCATTTAAACCAATTGGAATGATCGATTCCTGCTATCTCCTCTCGTCTCGTTCAAAAAAGCAGAACCAGTCCCCTGAATTTTTAAAGTAACCTGGAAAATTGGATACTCTGGAGGCTTAATCGTGCTTCCAAGAGGTTTTGACAGGAAGAGTAAAAAATAAAAGGGGAACAAAAAAGAAGAAGAAAAAAAGCGCCAGATAAGAGGTAGATGGGTGGGGGAGAGCTGCGTTATCATCGTTAATGATAACTATTCAAAGAGGTGACAAAATGTGCAGCACAAGGAAAACGTATTCATCGTAAATATTGCTGACACATCGGCATAGGGAAAAAGCAAAAAGCAAAAAGAGAGGTTTCGGTGTAGACTGCATAGAGCACATCAGAGGACATGTACTGTACATTGCTCAAAACCTCGCTGTATGGGTCAGAATTAATGAGCTTAAATTATCCATTATCCCTATCATGAGCTGAACCAACCATTCCGCAGCCCATCCCCCCTCCCCCTCTCCCTCCCCCCCTCCCCACAAATTCGTCCCCTTCTTTTTTGCGATTGCCTAACCGTTCGCGCCGCTCTCACCGGAAGAGCAAACTCGTTATTTATCTCTGTAATGTTTATTTTTTTTTTTTTTTTTTTTTTTTTTTTTTTTTAAACTTTCCCTTTGAAGAATCTCCTGTTTCCCGGCCTCATTATATTCCTAACTTTCCGTTTGAACACCATCCCTGGTAAAATGAAAACAGACTCCCTCGAAACTCAAATCAACAGTTGTTATTCCTTAAAATGATGTCTTTGTTTTGCCGGAGGGATTCGTGATTCATCTGTGATATGAACTTATTTTTACGATGTTTGAAAGCATTCGTCGAAAACTGAATTCTAATTTTCATGCGTGTTTTCCTTTCCCCCCCCCTCTTTTTTCAGAATTTATAAACAAACACGAGTCGATTTTCCGTTTTGTTTAATCATTTCCAAACCCTGATTTGCAGGGCCGCCTGTAGAAACCATCCCCTGACAAATCATCTATTCGCGGCCTCTTCGCCACAAAGTAGAGAACTAGTGTCTCCCCGCCTGCCCATACCACTCTCACATTGTTGATAGCAAAAACTTAATAGGTAGATAGATAGGTTTTAAACATAACCGTTTCATGCACGGATTTTGGGATTTGAGTTTTTTTTTAAATTATTTTTAGACCGTTCAAAAGAGGACAATTTTCTAAGAACTTTAATAGGTCACACAATTGTTAGTAAAATGTTTATTAAATTTCATTGAATCCCATGCTCAGTGGCGCGACCTTCAAGTCTGATATTTTAAAGTTGCTTCTCCTCTCAATTGAGTCATTGGTTGTCCTATATTTTAATAAACTTTTAATGCTTCCAATGAAATTAGTATAAAAAACAGTTCATGTATGATTTTGGAAAGAAGCCACTTAAACATTTTGATCTCTCGTTGTTTCTCTGTCAATGATTATTTATCGCTAATGCTTCAAGTTGATTTGAATTTTAACGATATCCCAATTTATTGCTTCAATACTAATAATGATTATGTATCGTCACTGGAATTGATCTCGTCACAAAATACTACTTACTAAAATTTTTCAATCTATATGGTATTATCAGGATGTCTTCACCACTAAATGGTTTTTTCTAAGCTTCGTCAGAACAAATATTTTGGTTTTTTTGTTTTTTGTTTATTTTTTTGCTTGTTTATTTTTTATTTTTTTCTTGGAGTGATTCATGTAGCCCTAGTTTTTTTTGTATATTCCTGTTTCACAACGTCTGTATTGAAACAAGGAGGTTCCTTGGCCAGCTGGTTTCTTGCCAAATTCTGGAAATCATTAATTATCTTTCTTTATTCCTCAACGGCGAGCTTAAAACAAGCGTTTGGAACAAGACGGCGCAATTAATCAAATTCAGATGGCTAAATACTTGAATTCAACTCGCGCGAGGTAAAGGCGAGTGAGAGAACCTAGACACAGCAGCGTTGGAAGATCCCCGGCTAAAACCCGTGTGTTTAAAACCGATGCTAATCAGGGCTGCCATTTTGCGTTTAATCATCTTTGTTTCTCCCATTTAGCTCAATGTAATTTTTTGGATTTCCCGCCAAAGTCAGCAATGATCCTATTGGTTTCTATACAGTCGGAAAACCCAACGAGCTATAGCGATATAGAGGATTTGTGAGGCAAAATATTGAAACTTCACAAAGGTAGTCATGATGGAAACCTCTTGTGGACGTTTTTCACGTAGGCTCGGTTTTTTTGCCTCACTTTTCTTTTTAAATTTAAAAAAAAAAAAAAAATTGACAGATATATTTTAAATTGGTAAAAGACGAGAGTGCAAGCGTTTCAGAGTGGCTCTCTGGACACGGAAATTGATACAACTGTCTCTTCTGGGAGGATTTGCACTAAAAATAAATTGACTGAGTGACAGAAATAAACAAATTTTCTCACCTGGATAGTTGTATTAAAATTCTGTGTCCAGATATAGCCACTCTAAAACACTTGCACTTTCGTTTAAAACCAATTTTCACTGGATTAATTACATCTTTTGATTTTACTTTAAAAAAAGTGAGGCAAACAAAACCAAATTCAGATCGTCCATGCTGTCACACTTTGAGATAGGACTTAACACGTATCAGCCTCTCTATCGCTAAAACTCGTTGGGAATAGAGTCCCTATATGTAGAGAGTTAAGACAAGAGGGTAGTCAACTTCTGATTGGTCGATGAGTTTTAGGCTCTACGGATGCCGCCTTTGGATGCGATTTTGCACTTTTGTTTACAATCGCAGTTGTTTACCAACGGTATTTTACGGATAAAGAGTTAATTTTCGACGAATCTGTTAATTTTAATCATAACACGCCTCAAGAATGTCTACAAATCCCAAAAGAATCTTTCAAAGCGTAAATAGATGTCGATCCACAAAAACAGTAAAAGATTACATCGTTAGAAACTCAGCGGCACTGTAATCTTTGCAGTAGACGAAAACACAACAACGGCCATCAGAATGTAAACAAATGTGCAAAATCGCATCCAATGGCGGCGCCCATGGTTTCACTTGTCTTAGCTCTCTACATATAGTGACTCTAGTTGGGAAAACCAACATGGCAACACTGGAGTAAAAGCGGCGGGTCCTTAAGCTTGGATTTTGGACAGGTGAAAGTTGACGCGGGCTAGCTAGGCTGGGTCTAGTCACGGTCAAGGCAGACTTGGACTTGGAAATTTTGATAAACGAGGAAACAGAAAATGATGATCCGCGCTCTGTTTACTTAAACCGTGCGAATCGGGATGTTTCCGTTTCCGCCCTAGCTGTTGTTGATACCGGACAGTTGTACATCGCTGACGATGACATGGGATTCAACAGTCAACACGGAATGAGCTGTCTTCAGTTGAACTCGCTGTCCTTCCTGTCAACTGAAATAAGCGGTAAATCCGTAAAACAGGGTCTATAGTCAACCAGCTCACCCGCATATCCTCCGATTATTACGACTTCATTCCGCGCAAAAATTAAACGGGTTTGCTATGGTATTTCCTCATTCACTCATAGTTTTAAGATGATTCCAGGGTCGAATAGTTCCAACTGTGGACACCACGTCGCGTCGCGCTGCTCAAAAAGTTAACAGTTTTTTTGCTAAATTTGACGAATTCACGCTAAAAATACAATTTAAGGAACGTCAGCACCTACGAGCATACTTCAGGAAGATAACCTGAAAGTTTCAGGCTGAAGCACCCAAAAATAAAGCCGGAAATTTTGAAATACGAAATTTTCCGTAAGCCGCAATGAGTGTGAATGAGGCAGACAGACGTATCATCACTCGCGCTCACTCTCACTCACTAGGCTTATGGCGAAACAAATTTCATAATTTATGGCTTTAATTTTAAACCAATTTTGCTCATTTTGGGCTCACAAAATCCACACAAAAAATTTGCAGGTGCTGACGTTATTGGATTTTGCGTTTTATCTATGATTTCAGTTTAAAACGCCGAAAACACGAATTTTCCAAAAAGCGACAAGTGACGCTATCCATCGGATTGAAATCTGGAAAAGTTTCGCCTGGAATCACCTTATAATGGGTAACAGTATGAATAGAACAGCCTTATGAAGTTGATTGAAAAGTATCACTTATTTAAAGTGATATTTTGATGATGAAAGAAACCAGAAGCAAACGTCTTCAAAAATAAAATTTTCATCTGAAATCGATAGAAGAATAACAATAGATTCTATATTTTCCTGTGGCGGCTCGTGATATTTGGCAACCATGCAAGTTTTCCATTTAAACGTAGGTAAAATAATCGATTCTTGAGGAGGCTGACAGCCTCCGCAAGAATCGATTGTTTTACATTGGTTAAATAGGAGGAGGACACGGTTGCCAAATTTCACGAGCCGCCACTGATATTTTCTTAGATTCAGTGATTCACTTATTCAAAAAGTAGAAAAACTTTCGCCGTAAACTGTTGCAAAATTGCCAGATTCATTACCAGCTTCGAAAATTGCCGCAGGTGATGGTGACATTAAGGTAAGTCGGAAAGTCAGTGGCGTAGCCGGGCGGGGTCCAGGCTCCAGGGCCCCCAGGGGGTCTGGACCCTCCCCCCTAGACACCAAATTTTGCTTTAAAAAAAGGTCATTTTTTTGCGTTTTCAGACAACTTTGACCAAATTCGTATCATTGGACCCCCACTTCTTGACAATTTTCGGACCTTCGACCCCCCTCCCCCCCCCAAGAAAAATTCCTGGCTACGCCACTGCGAAAAGTTAAGTAATGAGTAGAGTTAAAAAAAGATACCTTGAGAGGACCCATGGTGAGGAATTGTAAAATAAAAACTCGAAATTTTCCGCAATTAATTATAGTAACTGTCGTTGGTAAATTGCGTATTTTACGATGAAATCATTGAACATAGTGTCTGAAAGAGGCTAAAGTTTCAAAATTTTCTGACGGTGCAGTTTTCCAGATCCTCTTCTTTCGGGGGTGTCCTTCCAGACTTGGAATACCATATATGTATTATCAAACGCTGTTACTCCGAGCCACCCTCCCAAACGCTGAAGTACACGACCTAGTCAGACAATATTCATCAAAACTATCACAGATTCGCCGTCGTAAACATCTGCGTTTTATAAACTCGAGTATAAATTTATTCGCTTATATTCTATTCCTTTGGTGTAAAGCTCCAGTTTTTTTCTATTTTTTATATAATTATTATTCTACAACGCATTCCTATAAACACTTAATAAAAGTTGCCTTCAAACTGAGGACGGAAAACCATGAAAATATTGCACGTTGTCTAAGAGCAGTTCTGGCATTTGCTCCGCGTGACTTTTTAGCAGTTCTCGAGTTCCTCAAATAATTTAAGTGCCAGAAAACTTTTTTTTTTTTTTATTTCAAGTTTGTCGAGATGTAGGATAATATTAAAGAACCGTGGGTACGTGTTAATATTTCATTAATTCCTATGAAATATCATCGTGGGGTTCAAGGAGGAATTCCACCGCTTTTCCACTGCGCTTCGTCGCAAAGTCACAGAATTTATTTTACACCCCCGAGAAGAGAGACCTTCAATTATGAGTCCAAAGTTTTGAAAAGTATTTGCACCTGAACGTGGGCGATGCGTCAAGTTCAAAATTAAGGAACTTATCTGATTAGAATATCTTAAATATTTAAGCGGTGTTAGCCAAGAATTTGGAACTTTCGGGGGAAGGACGTCTTGAAACGGGTTCAAATATTGCGGCGCGACTCGACGGTGCATCACTATATCTTCCTCATTATTCTTCCTTCAAAGTACGCAAGATGTAAGTAATCAGTATGTTCCATAAGTTCTTGTCAAGTTCCAGGAAAAAAAAAAAAAAATACGCATCTCGCTTAAATAAACAACGGGTCTTCTCGTAACCTTGGGTGGTCCACAAGATGTCTCATTTACAGCATTACAAAGTTGTACCGAACTATTCAACCAGGGTCTCATCAGAACCCGATGAAAGTTTCGAAAAGATTCTGGTTCCGGTTCTGATAATTCTAAGATTCAGGTTCTAGTTGGGTCATTCCATTTTAAATCAACCAGAGCCTGTGCTGCCTAGTCATGGATTTTGGAAATATTTTGTGGGGTGATTGTAACTACTTTTAGTAGCTCAAAACGTATTTTTTCATATTTTTTTAGCTTATGGCCCCTGAGATATAGGCAACCGGAAATTCAAAAATTGCGATTTTAGGCTTATCTTTGAACGCGCGCCACAGCCTTAATTCTCAACGGAAAGATACGGTTGAGGTCTCATTTTGATGCATTTTGCGTCCTATTCTCATTGCTATAGGTCGTTTTTCATTAATTGAAGGTTTTGCACGTTGCATACCTATTTGATTTTTGGTGACCCTATTGCAATTTTTCCGATCTTTGATAATTTTTTTTAATAGGATAGCGTTGGTAGAAAAAATTCATACTTTCCAAGCTTTAAGTACACTACTAAGAGTACCTGCTCAAAAAAAATTGGATCTCCTGAGCAATTTTTTCTAGTTGAAAAAATTGCTTAAAGTCGGCTGAAATTAAGAAAGACCCAACTTTGAGGTTAAAAAAGTCGATGTGGGGATTCATGAAAAAATCTTAAAAAATAACTAAAATCACCGCTTTTATGTCTACTTTCAATATCTGAAGTCGAAAGTTTGTGTATTTGATCGCTACAGTCGAATTTTTTTTTTTTTCAAAATCGATAAAAATACAATTTGCTCGAACACGCGCGATCGAAGCGAATAGAAGAGCCAATTCTTTGAGGTTTAAAAATCTTGCAAAATCTCTAAAATGATCGCTTTTAAGTCCTTTTTCAACGCCTGAAGTCGAACATTTGATTACTGAAGCGCTTCGGTTGAAAAACAAGTTCTTAAAATCGGTAAAAACACAATTAGCACGGCCACAATCTGAGCTCAGTTCAGGGCATAGGGGCGTCGCGTGAAATTTTACCAATTTTACAAGCTTTCATTTCAACTGAAGCGCTTCAATAATCAGATGTTCGACTTCAGGCGTTGAAAAAGGACTTAAAAGCGATCATTTTAGAGATTTTGCAAGATTTTTAAACCTCAAAAAGTTGGCTCTTCTATTCGCTTCGATCGCGCGTGTTCGAGCAAATTGTATTTTTATCGATTTTGAAAAAAAAAAATTCGACTGTAGCGATCAAATACACAAACTTTCGACTTCAGATATTGAAAGTAGACATAAAAGCGGTTATTTGATTTTTGGGTCACCAAAAATCAAATAGGTATGCAACCTGCAAAACCTTCAATTAATGAAAAACGACCTATAGCAATGAAAAGAGGACGCAAAATGCATCAAAATGAGACCTCAACCGTATCTTTCCGTTGAGAATTAAGGCTGTGGCGCGCGTTCAAAGATAAGCCTAAAATCGCAATTTTTGAATTTCCGGTTGCCTATATCTCAGGGGCCATAAGCTAAAAAAATATGAAAAAATACGTTTTGAGCTACTAAAAGTAGTTACAATCACCCCACAAAATATTTCCAAAATCCATGACTAGGCAGCAACATATTTCATTAATTTTGGTTGATTTAAAATGGAATGACCCAGTTCCGGTTCTGAATCCCAGAGATCCAAAGATTTGGGTGCTTGTTCCAGTTTCTATAGGTATGATTATTTGCTGAAAATTAAATACAATTTTAAGATTGGATAGTAATAAAAATAAGTTTTCTTATTTAACACCGCATTTTAATGTTTATTTAAAAACGAACTTTAGAGTATTAAGACTTGAATAATAATAGAGTATTGCAATAATAAATACGAATTTTAAGATAAAAAAGATGCATTATTTGACTCAGCTGATATGAAACCGATTCGAACGCCGGTCCGGAGCAGCGTCATTCTGCTTTGGATTCCCGTTCCAATTCGGTTCAGGCTCCTTTAAAATTTACCGGTTCTACAGGTTCCAATCCGGATCGGCTCCCATCATCCTTGCTTACAGCTAACGAGCAGACCTCTTTGTTTATCAAAATGAGGTCCGCATTTTCCAACTTGGGTCTAATAAAATGACTTCTTATTATAGACATATTGTATAGTAGTCTGTGATGCACTCGCTTTAAAACATTTCTAGATTCCCTATCCTAACTCCGAAACAACCATTAAAAGGAATGTTGATCCAGAATCTGATGGTTTTTATTTTATTAAGTTGGATTATTATGATGAAATAGAAAAAGAAAGGAACAAGACAGCAAGCAAATCTGACAAGGTTATTGGCAGGGATAAAGGATCCGCCATATAGTACATACTTACGGTTTGGGGTCATCTCAGAAGTTACTTTTGTTTGGTCGAGCGCATAAAAGGATTCAAGGATGATTGATGAACTTTCTCGGGGTGTGAAAAAAAGAGAATAAGAAGAAGTAAACTAAGTCCCCCGAACGAAAGCACCATCACTCAATGGAACGAAGTGTGAAGCTTTCAGTGCGCGGCCCTGAGAGTGTGATTTTTCGTGATAACTTTTGCCTCACATGACGTGGGTTCACTCGGAAATGTATTAAATACCATCATTACTGTAACCAGTGGTGTAGCGTGCAATTAGGCAACGTTGCAGTTTCTCTCTTGAAAATCATGAAAAAGATCGGACTATTGGGTGTTCGGTGAACACCTTTGCATTCGACCGATTGCGCATGGGTTTAAATTGAAAGTATACAACGTTACCAAATTGCACGCTAAGCCGCGCCACTGACTGTAATCTGTAAAAAATGAACATTTTTAATTAAAAAGATTCCAAGTAAGCGTGTGTTGAATCATTTTATTCAAATAATGGTGAAAGTACTAAAGAGCTCGAATAATTTGAGTTTTTGTTGACGGTCAGAAATCGATCGGTGGAATTGAATAATTAATTGAAGTAAGTATAAATAAAGTGCCTTAGAAAGAGGCAAGATAAAATGGAAGTACATTTAAAATGAAATATTTTGGCCTAAAATGCAACCTGGAATGTCATGAAGTTTCAAAATTTAAACACACAATTGCGCTGAATGCAAAGCGTGAAAGACAAAAGTGTTGAGTCAACCTCGCTGAAAAAAAGGCAAATATTTTGTTTCCGAAGGATCTAATGATTTCAGCCTCTGTGCTCAGTCATCCCTGTCAACAACCCTTTCCTCCCGCCATGCATCGCGCGTGAAGTCGGCTCTGGTTGCAACTAGCCATCAGGGGTGGATCAAGCTTAAGCGTAAGGCAAGCCACCCTACACGAGATGCGATATGCGCCTTGATAATATAATGATTCGGGATTTTGGTCGGGAGCAAATTTTGAGTTAATTACCGTCCCATCCCTGCCCCTCCATCACCCTGACCCCCCCCCCCGCCCTTCCAGCACCCCGCTCACTGCTCCCTCAACGGAGGAGGTCGCCTCTCTCCCTGCAGTCGAGCCGCGGGGACGCGCCACTGTGATGAATGGGAAATGTAAATGGGGTGGATTTTCCTCGCCACCCCCCACCCCCCCCACACGACCCCCCCTCCCCCCACGCACCATTGCGCTGCGTCTCGTCGTCCGTCCCCACGCGCCCCTTTCACGTTTTGCGACTAAAAAGGGGATAAATCCCTGACCAATTCTTTGTAGCCCGACGAATTAGAAGGCTTCTGATTACGCATCCTTGTGTCTCTCGATCTCGCTCCTAGCACTCTATGCAATCTGCTCGACTCCGAGTCCGCGTCTCTCCCCCCCCCCCCCCCTTCCCTAAAAATGTCCATACATTATTCGTGACCACGATATGTTCAACTCACCTCACCTCATCCCTCTCATCCCCCCCCCCTTCGCGGAAATTGATCGGTTTCGAAGCGTCTGCCTTGTCACGACTCGGCAGAAACGGTAAAAAAAAAACGTCGGTTTAAATATTAGCCCCCCTAGTTACCCCCCCCTCCATCCCCTCCTCAGTCCCTTTCGACGTATTTGAAAAAAAGGTCGCTCGTCTCCCTTTTCCTAACTCTGTTTCAATCTCATTTATTTTTTATCTCGCATTAAAGATAGGATTCCCCTTTTTTATATATATCGTCGACTGCCTCCATCGATTTAAATGAAAAATAGAGCGAACGCAATTAAGTTAGTGATTTTTTATCCCGGGGCAAAAGAAATTTTACCTTCAGAGGGGAAAAGGAACCGGGTTCGTGCCAGAACATGGGCACACGGAATGTACGTGTAGTATGAAAAAATATTTTAATTTTATAAAGAAAAAAAAAAAAATAAAGGGGAAAAAAAAGGAACATACATTCGAAATTTCTGGATAGTCATGAACTTTATCCTCTCGCAGCTTTTCAGCTTTGTCTACCTGTGTATTTAACCTGTCACTGCGCGGGGAACGTTACTGAAACATTTTTTTAAAATTGAGTTGACAATGATATCGTCCTTCATGTTAGGTACGAGTATATAGGATGTGAGATGAATAATCAAGTCAATATGCCGTCGTCGATTAAACACATGAATGTGAATGCGGAACTTGTTTGATTCTATATCGATTTGTTTTCTCAAGATTTTTCGGCTCTTTTTACTGGAGACTCGGGAGGATTTTTAATTGTTTCAGGTCAGAAAAATTACGAAACATAATTATAACACGCTCTTGGTTTTTTTTTTTTTTTTTTTTTTTTTTTTTTTTTTGGTTATTTACAGTCACCTCATTAATTTGTTGATAGTTTCAATTATTGATGACGAACTATTGAAAAAATCAAATCCAAATTCCAAATATAGACCATCAAGTTCACTGTCATGGGCGGAGCCAGCAATTTGGCAACTGTGGATTCTTCTCATTTGAATGTATGAGAAACAATCGATTAGAAATTGGGCCATGGCCCCCTCAAGAATAGATTGTTTCTCATAAATTCAAACGAGAAGAATCTACAGTTGCCCAATTACTGGCTCCGCCCATGTCCACTGTCCAGCCAAAACTTATACATTAAAAAAAAAAAAAAAAAAAAAAAAAAAAAAAAAAGTTTCTTTTGAAAATTGATTGGCACTAAGAAATTTTGCCGTTGCTTGCAACCTATTTATTTCACTTGAACATGATGAGTAGGTATACATAATAGATGTCCTTTTAAATTAGTTAGCGTCTGGCATTTCTCTTTATTCTTACGCAGTAGCCTTAATAGACTAGCTGTTCAGTGTTCAGTGCAACGTCACGAAAAAAGTTTGATCCAAACAAACGCTCCATCTCACTTGCTGTAGTGGGTTTTCCCACGTACAGTCCGATCCTGAACAAAAAGTATTTTTCAGATTTGAAGGGGTTGAGGTACATACTTGGAATCTCATTGTACGATAAAATGAGAAAACCGGTTGTCGAATAGCATCAATTTGCATTCGAAAATTTGAATTTGATTTCTTGTGGGCAAAAAATCCATGATGGTGAGCGAGATAGAGAATTTGTTTGGATCGCATTTTGATCTTGACGTCATTGCGTTTCTGCGCATTGAAGGTAAGCCGCAGAAACGTGAATAGGAAAAATATGGGAACACTAAGCTGAAATTTGGCAGAGATGCTCATTTAAGTATGCAGTTTAAAGGTCGTAGGTATACATCAGTTTTTTGCAAATATCTCCTAAAATGTGACAGATACAATAAAAATACTTCCCAAAATAAATAATACATCTCTGCCAAATTTCAGCTTAGTGCGAATTATTTTCCCTATTTCCCAAAAAAATATGCCAAATTGCCTGTACTAAATAAACACTGAACTATCAGACGCCAACTAATTGGGAACGACTTTCTCGAACTGACTCCATTCATCCCGTACCTCAATTATTTTATCATCATCATATCTTGGACTCAAAAAAAATGTGTTTATTCATGAACGCCTTGAACAAACGTCGGATTGATAAGATTAGCTGACTGCTAATGAGTGTACATTACTTTCAGGGCAGGGACACTCCAAGAGGGATTTTGCTTTTTACATTCCCTCTCCTTCGCACCAGTAACCAAAAATCCCTTTTTTTTTAGTATACGCTTGGTTTGTTAGGTTCGGGAAGAAGATTTCCACCCTCATCGTTTAAATCCAGACCGTATGTTTACTCAGTTTGAGAATCTCCATTTGCAACTAATTGTGCCCACATCCGGGAATATTGAATGGTGGTCTGAGCAAATAATTTCTCTCTTTCTCTCTCTCTCTCTTCTCTCTCTCTCTCTCTCTCTCTCCCCCCTCTCTCTCTCGCTCTCTCTCCCCCCACCTTTTTTCAGCTGTAGGAAATGTATAGGGTTGAATTCCGTTTTTCGCGTCTGGTATGTGTGGGTGGGATAGACTAAGGAGTGTGGGAGCGGGAGGGGGAGAGGGAGGGGGAGGGGAGGTCGGAAAAGTAGCGGCGACTCTTAAGTGCTCACAACGGCGCGAGTAAATTCAAAGTAAACAAAGTATTGAGATGAAGATTAACATTCGCTGGCAGAGCGGAAAAAAATAAGGGAGGGAGGGGAAGAGGGGAGAAAAGGGGAAAAGAAGAGAGAGGAGAGAGAGAAGAGAGAGAGAGAGAGAGAGAGAGAGATGGGAGGGAAAAAAAAACTCGAAACTGCGCGCTGCGTGGAGAGCGGAAAATTTTTAGAGCCCTAAAAATGTGTTGAGAGTGATACTTCCTCCCCCTGAACCCGCGCGCCCGCCGGTTTTCTCGCCCCCTCCTCCCCCCACCCCCCCCCCCCACTCAGGAGCGACCGTCAAGATAATATGCACTAAGCAAGACATTTAATTAATTTATATCTTACTGTAAACCGCTGCTTCAGTAAACTTTATTTATCCTTTAATTTTCAATGCGCCCCCGAGCACCAACACCATAGCACCAGCACCAGCAGCCATCCCAGTAGGAGTCCCGCAACCCAACCCCCGCGCCCTCCGCAAAGCCCCTGTTTAACTTTCTGATCCGTGCTTTATCGTCCGTGTCATAATAATGTGCACGCGCATGACTATTATATGTATATATAGGTATTTACTTTACTACATATATAAATACCCTCCCAACCAACTTCCCTTATAACCTGCGATCTCTGAAAGGGAGTGAGAGAGAGAGATAGAAAAAAAAAACTTTTAAATATCTGCTTCTATATTATTTTTTAATGGGGAAGAAAATGGACTATTTAAATTTTTGAATCTCTTCTGCGCGCCAAAGATACTGCAGACTGTTCTTTATCTTTTTTCTTCTTCTCCCCCTCCTCCTTTTCTTTCTTCATCTCTGTTCTTCGTGTCCTTATTCTTCTTCCTTTTTTTCCTGGTGCAGTTTGTATCGCGCCATCCAACTTTCCTCCCACCGACCTGTGACTCCCGCTCTTCCCATCCATTCGTCCCCCCCCTCCCTCCCCCCCCTCCCCCCCCCCCCCCCCCGATTTTTCTTCAATCATTATAACTCGTTTCGTGATAAAAGCGCGTCTCCGGTATAAATTTTTAATTCAGTGAATTCATAGTAAATCATGCATGTAAACATTACTGTTTTGAAAATACACTGGGCGAAATATTCCAACCACCCCGGCCTTATCCTGATGATTGCCTCGAATAAATACCGTGCTCTCTTATCTCTCAACTCTCTATTTCTCTCTCTCTCTCTCCCTCTCACTCTCTCTCTCTCTCTCTCTCCCTCTCACTCTCTCTCTCTCTCTCTCTCTCTCTCTCTCTCTCTTTCCTCTCTTTCTCTCTCTCTCTTTCTCTCTCTCTCTTTCTCTCTCTCTCCCTCTCACTCTCTCTCTCTCTCTCTCTCTCTCTCTCTCTCTCTCTCTCTCTCTCTCTCTCTCTCTCTCTCTATCTATCTCTCTCTCCCTCTGTCTCTCCCTCTCTCTCTCTCTTTGCAAGTCCGCAATGTATAACATGTCTAACCGGCTCTCTTTCAAGCTGAATCAACTGTGAGGAAGCGCTTTTAATAAAAGTTACCGAGCTAAATCAAAGTTAGCGAAATGATGGTTTTCCCGCATCAATTTTTAGGCTTCGCCGAAAATATCTAATTTGCTCCCCTACCCCTCTCCTCTTTTAAAACATTGCTTTAAGTCAATGGCGAAGCGTGCAATTTGGCAACGGTGTATTGTGTCCATTTAAACCCATGTAAAAGGTCGAATGCGAAGGTGTTTACCGAACACACAACAGTTCGATCTTTTAAATGGGATTAAATTGACGAACTGCAACGTTACCAAACTGCACGCTACGCCACTGCTTTAAGTGGCGATGCTTTTCAATGATTAAATTTCTTCTTGTGTCCCGACTGCAATCTAGGAGCATGTGTTTAATCAATGTATTTTGAAAAAAAAATAAAACTTAGGAAACATATATCGTTGTAAGTAACAATTCTTTCTAAATCGTTACCTTTAAAAACATATTTTATCCTGTCATTTGAAATATACCCAGTTTTCTTTAATTTGATGGTTTTTGTTAGACTCTAAATTGCACCCTAAACCCTTTTAACTTCGCTTGGCCCCTTTGCAGGATTTTTCTACAATTATAGAGTGTGTGAATTCTACTGTAAAATCGCGTAAAAATCACCTGAAAAGTCTCAGACACAAGTCTACTCACAAACTCAATAATTCCGATTAACAAAATTTAATTATGGCGGCCGAATGAGCGAGTGACAATGGAGGATTCCTATCTAATTGCAGTTTTGTCTATAATGAATCAGTTTTGTCAGGATAGAAAGTTGCGATTGATTCCGCCACTGTGACCCACTTATTACGCCACCATATTTGAATTTTGTTAATTGCGTTTAGTGAATTTGTAAGTGAATTTTGAGACTTTCCGCGATGCCTTCAATGTGATTTTTACGCGATTTCCCATGAAAATCGACCCTCCATAACGCGGGAAGCAAAAGCTTGCGACAGACCCATTTTACTATGGAGGAATTTTGATACCAGCATAGAACTTCATCGGAAAATAACCCTCAGAAATGAACCCTGACTCTTCTGCGCTGAAGCCATGCACACTGAGAGAAAACACTTCTTTAAAAACAATGAAACACGTTTACTTGTGACAGTTTTCCTTGCGTGAAGTAAAGTTCTGATTGCACGAAAAGGAGAATCGCTGCCGCAACAAGGAATCTTTGACTTGTAGCAGCATACATTTGCCTTGGGGTTAAAGGAATTTCCCCCTTAGTCAATATTTTCACTGTGCAGTTTCTTTCACACAAACAAAATACACCTTGGATTAAAAAAAGAATTTTTTCTCAGTGCAGTCTATAACTCGTGAACAAAAATCACGAGCAAACCCTGATGAGTCTTCTGAGATCGCATTTTTGGACGCACTGAGCTGCGCCGTCATACAAATTGACAAACTGTAGAAAAGTAATTACAACTGATCTCAAAGCTTATCATCTCAAGATCTAGAGACTCAGAGGAGTCAGAGGGAATGATCAAAAGGGAGAGAAAGAATAAATAGGGGGAGAAACAATGCTCGTCGTCAAAGCAGTAGCTAGGAACTTGTCTTTCTCTCTCTTATCCCATTTGACTTCATATGTTAGAAAAAGACAGAAACAGGGGTGAAGTCACGTGACAGCCCCTATATCCATCCTTTTCTAACACATACGTTTAAATGGGCTGAGAGAGAGAGAGGGAAAGACAATATCCTGGCTACGACTATGCTCATTGCTCTCATGTGCACGCATTCATCACAAAAATATATCAGTCAAATTTTTCCTTCGAAAGCCACCCTTCATTTCTCTTCGCAATGTGACACCGCACTATGGTCATGGATCATGAAAAAAAGGCAAAAATTCAGAAAAAAAACTCCTCGTCAATTTATCATTTATAAACATTCAAGACCAATGTTAACCGCACAGAAAACACTTTAAATAAGTAATCTAAACCGAGAAATGTCAGTGGAAAGTTTTAAACTAAGCTTAAAGGGATAGGTTGTAAGCCCATCTTCACTGTTAATTTACCAAACTTCTGGTACACATATCTCAAGACCATTTGCACTTAGAGAGCTCATTTTTTTTTTTTTTTTTTTTTTTTTTAAATTTCCATCTTGATAAGCTAAACAATGTAACTAACTTTTATTTATTTTGAATTAATTTTTTTAATTGTTAATAAAATGTCTTGAAAAATGAGTTTTTTTCACACATTATTTTGTTTAAATTTTTATACTTCTCCACGTAATCATGCAATAAAAGTTAAATATTTTCGTTTTTCTTTTAAAGACAAACATTATAAAACAAAACTAAGCTCTCTCGGTGCATAAGAACTTGAGTGATGTGTACCGAAAGTTGAGAAATGACAACTTTTTAAGAGAACAGTTTAAAGTGGGAACATTTTTTAAAAAGGAAATTATATCCTAAAATTTCCCTGAGTCTGTTATACCCTTTTGTTTTATTTAAAAACGATCTTTGAGACATGCTGAACAAAATAACATTTAGGGCCTTTGCACACGCTCAAAGTACGATCGTCAAATTGGCATCGGTGAGCTCAAATCCACCGCAAACAATAGCATTTGCCAACCTGACATTTCTAAAATTCAAACATAACCTTGATCAAAATACCTCCAAAAAGGGTTTATTTGCTTTGTTGACAGTAGATTGGTGAACAGATGACACACCATCCATCGTCAAATGACTCTACAGTTTGAGGGGCCGTCAAATTGCACAGTTGTTTGATGAACGGAACATCGACCAAACGCTGACCAAACATGCAACGGTTGGCCAATACAGTCTCTAAACATAACAAGCTGCTTCTTTGAGGTTAGATCTTGGTATACGTACGCTTGTGGAGAATGAAATATTGGTGAAATCCAAAATCGAGATTTGTCCTCTCAAAACACGATTTTCAACTCTTTCTCTGCTTTAGGGAAGTAACAGCCACAAACTTTCATTACTGGCGTGCTTTTCCAATTTTGGTTGTGATTCAAAACACCAACCAAATCCTCGATAACGCTGTAAGCATTCCATAAGCTTACTTGTACCAAGACAAACCCTAACCCCACTTTTTTCAAAAGAAGCAGCCGGTTATGAGTAGAGACGGTATTGGGCCGTCAAATTGCACAGTTGTTTGATGAACGAAACATCAACCAAACGTTGACAACGGTTGGCTCACCTGGTGGTGGATCTTGGCTCATCGATGTCAATTTGACGATCCTATTTTGAGTATGTGCAAAGGCCTGTAGCAAAAAAAAAAAATTGTTTACAGCCTCCCCTTAAAAAACGTCGAAACCGATACTTTATTGGTGACCTTTTTGTGCTAATTTTTGGCCAATTTTGGTCAATCTCAGACCACTGTGCGCTACACCGTGCGTCCAGCCGTCTAGCGTCTGTCCGTCGCGTAGCGTCCGTCTATCGTTTAACCCCTCTTAATTTTGGAGACAGCCTCAGCTCTAACCGCCTCTCATTTGATGGTAAGAGTTCTATTGGAAAGGGTCGAAGGGTGGGGGTACGGCGGAGGGAGGGGGTTAAGACATTTCTAAGACAAAAGCTTGATCTGAAAGGGTGGCGGTTTCCGATTGCGTATTTCAAGCATTCTCTCGCACCAACGCCCCGGATTCTATCTATTTCCCTTATCCCTCTCCCTTTCCCAAAGCTCAATCAAGGTTGCCATCTCACTCAAAAGCGGATTTCCCTTGTTATTTTCTACTCCTTTTAAGAATCTTTCTCGAAGGATAAAGTGAATGCAGCAAAAAACAATTCAATTTGTCGAATCATTAAAGTTTACTAATAAGTTTGCAACTGTATGAGCAAGAAATGTTCAATAAAACTCGAGTCAGTAAAAGCACGCAAAGATTACTTTCGACACAAGTACCGGCAGTAAATCAAAAGCTGTTAATTTTGTTTGTTTACTGGTTTTTAAAATGACAATAATTAGGGGAGGACTCTTAAAAATTAATTAAATTAATCAGAGCACGATAACTCAAGGATACGAATCGTTCCTTTATAGACTTCATAGATTCATTTTCCAAATTTTGTTGTATCTTTTGCGCCCCTTCAGCCTAGAAAAAAAAATCTGATACTTAGAAATAATTTTAAATACCAGGGACCACTTTTCTTAATTCGAAAGATAAAGCTATTAAAGTGCATTTTGAGTAGCTGAATTCATTTGAAATTGTTTTGAGTAGCTATAGGACAATTTTTTTTTTTTCAAGATTGCCAAAAAATGAGAATTAGAGCCTTCAATAGAATTTCAAGGAGAAAACTGAAGCCCGTTTTCGGAAATCGTTTTCCGAAATTTATGGAACCTCAAACTCAAAAATTAAAATGTACCAAGAAAAAGGTAGGTATCAAGATTGGTGTATTTTCGAACATTTCTTTGTCTCATTCGAACCCTATACTCTTGATGGGGAGGTCTTACAATGCTTGACTTTAAGCGTCACTCATAGACAGTAAGAAGGTTCGTCGGTTTGACGAAAGAACGATCGGCCCTCAGAATCCTTATAAAATTGAGAATGCTACAGTAGTTTTTGGCAACACCGTGCCCACTCGTTTCGCGTATGTTCTCCCGCCCTACTCGTTCGAATTTTCAGGACCACTTCCTCTTATTAATTTTGGACTCGATATCCACCGCTGTCACTCTTATCGTGACATTGAATCATTTTGACTTTCTTTTCTTGACGCGGAATGCTTCAGCAAGAGAGAATCTTGCTGAAATATTGCCGAAATATAAAAGAAAAATCCAAAAAATGAGGGAAAGTATTTTCTGCCATGTATGCTCTCGTTGACAAGAATGAACTTGTGAGATTACAGAATGACAGAGTGTATCAAAATGGCGGGGAAACAGTATTTCTGACACAACATAATCGAGTTTCACCGATTGAAACTAAAAATTCAGAAACACTGTTCTGTTCGCGTTTTGAATTCGAGTTCGCAAAATTGTATGGATTCAGATCCCGTCTTTTTGGAATTGACTTGAAATAAAGTTCAATGTTTTAAAACTGTAATTACTCGAAAATCGAAAAGGTTCCGTTATTTTCCGATAGGTATAGCGAAGCTGTTTTTCGTCTTCACCAGCAGCCACGAATATCCTATATCGACAATCCTGCAGGTAAATTCTTCCAATTGGGCTATTGCACACTTTTGCTATAAGCGATTTAATAGTCGATTATGGCGTAAAAACCTCAAAAAATAAAGATGGCGGCACTAAAAACTTCCAAAATCCACTCCTAAACTCAATAAACGCAGTTATTTGCGCGAGCGTAATGGTGGCCGAAGGCACTAACAATGGGAGATTCCTATCTTAATTTCGTCACTCTTTCTATGTTGACAAGGATGATTCACAGAGTAATTAGTCATCAGAGTGATGATCCACATCCGATGAATGGTGCCGCAACACCTAGTGACACCAATGAGCTATAACTTTAGAGTGGCAGCGGGCTGGTCCACCTTGTGCCACACAGGGTAGAAGGAATCCCGGGAAATAGCGGACTTTGTACGGCAGATTCCAAGGTTTGAGGTTAAATTTTGTAGGTCGTTCGGAATTTGGCGGGAATTTGGGTGGTAGATTCCAAGGTTTGAGGTTAAATTTTGTAGGTCGTTTCAGGCGATGCCCGAGTTTGTTTACCAAACGACCGGAAACGACCTACAAAATTTAACCTCAAAATCGATTTTTACGGCAAGATGGCGGCGCCCTAGGTGACAACAATGAACCAGCGGAACGTTCCTTGATGTGCCACTCTAAAGTTATAGCTCATTGAGTGACACTGGTGTCAAATGAAAGTAATCTCTTATTGGTCGCACTTCTTGATGGAGTTTCAGAATTGTTAGATGGTAATCTCCCATTGTTAGTGCCTTCGGCCACCATTACGCTCCCGCAAATAACTGCGTTTATTGAGTTTAGGAGTGGATTTTGGAAGTTTTTAGTGCCGCCATCGTTACTTTTTGAGGTTTTTACGCCATAATCGACTATTAAATCCCTTAGAGAAAAAGTGTGCAATAGCCCCATTCTTAGTATGTAAAGGCCTTAGCTACCAACACAATTTTTAATTCTCGAGTATATATAATTTTTCAACTGATAAATGATAAATGATGATTTATTTTCAGTCTTTAGACAAAAGAAAAATGTTAAGTTTAATAAATTTGGTATATTGTACTACTAGACAAATTAAATAATCCAACGTAAAATTAACAAAACAATTAAGGACAGCAAATTCGGTACCTCCAATGTTTCTTCCGGTCTAAAAAAAAAAAAAAAAAAAAAAAAAAAAAAAGATTATAAATGGGTCTGTTGCGTACTTTTGCTACATCAATATAACTCATTGTTTCTAACGTAAAATTCGGCAAAAATAACGATGCGCACATTAAAAACTTTCAAAATCCACTCATTAACTCAGAAAATACCTTCCATTTCAAACGACCCGCGCTACACTAGACACTATATCACCGACTTATAACTTATGAGTTAACTTATAACTTATAGATGGAACCATCTCGTTTATGTAAACATCAACAGAACTTACAAACATTGGAATGTTTCGTTTAGATGCGTACATTTCTTATATTATTTTGTAATCTTTGATAAACCGAAAAGACCATCAGACACTAAATGCAGCCAATAATTCATGTATTTAGAAGGGAATTCTATCATTTTGTAGTTACGATGTTGTTCTCTTATGCACGGTGGTTCCGTCTATGTAGTAGTATACCGGTGCAAATAGTGTCTACTGTAGCGCGGGCTGTTTGAAATTGAAGTGATTTCCTGAGTCAATACTCGGATTTTGAACGTTTTTAATGTGCGCATCATTATTTTCGCCGAATTTTACGGAAGAATCAAGGTTCTATACTGTTGTAGCAAAAGTATGCAACAGACCCATTCTGAGATGCCTTTGGTTTCTATTCAAGTTCAATTGTTTCGGAGATGAGATTTTGGCCCAAAATACATTGTTTTAAATGGAAATTCCGCGTAATGACGTCACTACGCACACGATTTTTTTACAACTTTACACGTGTGTATCTCCAAAACCGGGACACTTAGTAAAAAACGAAAGGCACCATTGTTTTTAGCTCATCAAGTACCAGATAATTTTCTTCATAAAAAAACACACAATTTCAGACCCTTGCAATTGCCCTCATTAAAAGCGATTATTGAGTTAGAAGTGGATTTTGGAAGTTTTTAGGGCTTGCATCGATATTTTCTGAGGTTTTTACTCCAGAATCGACCATTAAATCGCTTACAGCAAAAGTGTGCAACAGTCCCATTACCGTTTTCTATTCTTGGGAACTTTAAGGATCGGCCCACTGGACCTGAAATCTCTTCGTCATATCACGGAAAAAAGTAGAATGTGTCGTTGGCACGAATTTGGGTTCAAGTTTTTTTGCATGGGACACAATCAGATTGTGTCGTTGACTAAATCCGGTTGTGTCCCATGCAAAAAACTGATCCAAATTGTGGCCGGTGAACCCAAAGTTGTGCCTACGACTTATATTCTTCTTTTTTCCGTGTTACTGTGGAACCATCGGTGAATTTAAAAAAATTGTACTTAAGATCCATAAAACAAGAGCCTGGAGAGAGACTGGCAATAGCTCGCTTCATAGTGAAACTAAAGAACGTTTAGAAACTTTCATTGATTTTTAGACCATCACCTCATTGCGACATTGCGACTAACTTCACGTTCCATCGCGCGATCTTGGATGATCATTATCCAGCTTTCATCGTCTCGCGCTTTCAGACGAGACTTTTCCTGCAGGGCGGAACGAGTTAGGAGTCATTTTACATCTAATTATATCAGGCTAGATGAACGGGGAGGCTAATTAAATATTTGCTTCTAAGAAAGTTAAACGAGATGTGTGCAGAGAAGGGACGGAAGTAGACGAGACGCTCATAGGGCGTGAGTTAATATTTGTCGTGTATTGAAAACGATGCAATGTCTGCATTTTCTTCTCGTTTCCTGAGCTTTGAGCTTTGATGACTTGGCCCTCTATATCCTAAGTTCTCTCCGTCACCCTCCCCTCTCACTTTTGTAGCCCTAGGGAGCACCAAAGCTAGTCCCTTTTGCCCATCGAAAAGCAGGGCTGCCCTCAAGCCTCGCGCCCGTTTATATCAGCGGAGGTATCGACCGGATGTGCCTACAAAACTTTTCTCGCTCGTTTATTTTATTTCACGAGGTGCAACTGCTGCAGTTTAAATTCATTTCGGTAATTATGTTCGTTCGAGCTTGATTCAATTATGACACATCGCACAGAGGGGAAACATTTTGGAAACGATTGGTGTTTTGCCCAACTAACCCAGCTAACTGGTTTACGAACTATATCCTAATGCTCTGCTCTCTCTCAGAAAACGAGACAGTGGGGCTCTTGCAAACTTTTGTTGTAAGCAAATAAATAATCCGTTTTGATGTAAAGACCGACGAAAATCACGAAAATCTTACTAAAAAAGTATAAAATTCAGTAATAAACTCACAAACTGCTATAACGGCAAGATCGTAATGGCGGTTCAACACAGGTATTATAATGGGGCTCTTCCAAACTTCTGCTACAGAAGGCTTTTGCTTTTGGTGATTGAAGAGTTGGTTCTTGCTTATAAATCTGTAAAAATGTCAAAGAGTACACTAAATAATCACTCTCAGAATCGGGCTTGATGGCGGAGCTACGCAGGTATCATGGGAGATTCCCATCTAATTTGAGCTGTATCTCTGGGTTTCTGAAAAGAAAAAGACAATTATAGATATAACGGCACACTTCGAGGTTGAAACCGGATTCAATTCGGTTTGGCAAACCAGTCAACCGATTTCAATCCAGTTTTGCAATCCAGTTTCAAACCCGATTAACACAAGCTGGATTTAAGCCGGATCATAGACAGTTTGAAATGGCTTACATGTCCGGAAAAAAATTTAACTAACTAGATTTGACTAGGATTCTAGCTATCTTCGCCACGCATCATAGACCCCTATTCAAACTGGTTCAAAAACGTTTTTCAACTTGTTTCAAAAATGGGGTTCAATCAGGGTTATTCCCAATTTTAAACTACCGATTCCGAACCGGATTCAAACGAGATTATCAAAGCAGGGTTGAATGCGAATTATAGATAGTTTGAAATGGCTTACATGTCCGCAAAAAAAATTGACCAACTAGATTTGATTCGGATTTAAGCAATCTTAGCCGTTGATTGTGAATCCCTTTTCAAGCTGATTTAAAGACGCTTTCCAACTTGAATCATTAATGGGGTTCATTCAGGGTTACTCCAGTTTTAAAGCCCAAATTCCTAACCGGATTCAAACTTGATTATTCAACCCAGACTAAATGCGAATTATTGACGGCTTGAAATGGCTTACATGTCCGCACTAAAAATAGAACAGCCGGATTTAACCCGAAATCAAACTGATTTTGAAGAGGATTATATACCCTACTTTCAGCTGATTTAAAGATGTTTTCAAACTTGTTTAATCAGTTCGGTTCAACATGGGTATATTCCGGATCAAGAACTAAGCTTCGTCCCAATCCGGTTTTATAACTGGTTACTCAAGCCGGATTGAATGCAAAGTGCAGCCAAGCGACTTGAATGACTCACAAGATCGGATCTAAACTTAAATAACCAGATTGAATTCAGATGGCAGACAAGTTCTTAATGAACTGTACTAGACCATCTTCAATCTGTTAGAAAGATATAGACTCAAACTTGAGTTAATGTTTCAGTTAGACTCGCTAAACCAATTTTCAGGCACTCTACGTGGGCCTGGGGTGAAACCATTACCAAGAAATACTGATGGAGATGTCCCAATTGTACCAAGTTTCAGTGGAGAGGTCGTTCGTAGCTCGGGGCCAAGTAAACGCGAGTAACGTTTCGCAAAAATATGGTGGAGCACTCTCTCGGCGGAAGCGGCGAACTAAGATACCTCAGCTTCCCTATCCGGTTTCAAACCAGGTTATTCAATCTAGATTGAATGCGAATTGTAGACGATTTGAAATGGCTTACATGTCCGCACCAAAAATTGGATAGCTATATTTCATCTTGATTCAAACTGATTTCATGGAGGGTTATAAACCCCACTTCAAACTAATTTCAAACCATATTCAAACTTGTTTTATCAATTGGGTTCAACACGGGTTTAAACGGATCAAGAACTCTACTTTCAAATCCGGTTTCAAAACAGTTATTAGAACCGGATTGAATGCGAATTGTAGATGGCTTGAAATGGCTTACATGTCCGCAAAAAAAATTGACGAGCGTGATCCGACCCAAACTCAAACCGTCTTTACAGCGGGTTGAATCCGACTTGAATTCGGTTCACAAGGCTGGCATGAAGTTGGATCGGATTCCATTTCTATTAGGATTTAGTATGCAGAATGAGTCGATTTTTAACCCGTCCCTGATTTGTCTTTTATGGAGCTTTTGAACCTGACGTCTATCCGATTGATTAGCTAGGTTTGATCCTTGTTGGAAACAGATTCCAATCGGTTGCAAGTACTTCGATTAATTCGGTTTCAATCGAGTTTCAAGACGAAACACTAAACTGGTCAACCGTCTGGACGATTAAAAAATCGGCTGAAAGCTCACTTGAAACTAGGTTGATGAAGCTTCCTGTAGCAAGTTTGAAACCGTTTTGAAGTCTTTTTTTATGAGTTTCTAAATCCATCTTGAACCATGTTAAGAGAACTGGCTTGAAACCGGTTCGGATCCAATTTTTGGCAGGGTCCAGTATGCAATTTGAATCGGATTTAAATTCGTTTCCGATCCGTCTTTCACGAAGCTTGTGCACCTGGTGATTATCCGACTGTCAATCTTGGTTTCATACTGATTGAAAACGGGCTCTCATAGGTTTGAGGAGTCCGTGATTATCCTTGTTCAAGCCAATTCCAATCCGGATATCGGAGCTGATCATCCCCGTGCCGCTTGTAAACCAGTCTTGAAATCGGATTAAAATCAGATTGGCAATCGTCGGTTTGTCAATCCTTCGAGTAGCTGGATTGAAACTATACCTGGATTGAGTGTGCCGTTAGGGTAGGAATGTCCCATGATACCTATGTAGCTATCTTGCCATTTCAGCTGTTTTCTGCGAGTTAATTACTGAATTTTAAACTTCGTTATTTTCGCTGGTTTTTACATCAGATTTAACTATGCATCATCTTACAGCCCTGGTAAATATGGCAAGTACAAGTTAATACAAGCTCTACTAACGTTGATACAGTTGTTACTAACATGTACTCACTTTGTCCAAAAGATAGTAGAAGTTTGTAGGAAGTTAGTAGAGCCTGTTTACCATTTTTACCGGGGAGCAAAAGTTTGCAACAGCCCAATTACCATGATTGACTTTGTTGTAGTGGGCCAAGTATCGAAACAAAATACCCAACTTGAAAATACCTGCGTCATCGTAATACTTTCTCGATATTTCTCGATTCGTTAAAGTATGCGAAAGTAAAAAAAAAAAAAAAAAAAAAAAAAAAAAAAAAAAAAAAAAAAAAAAAAAACAAGCTAAATGTTGCACCACATATTGCGCAAATTGATGAGAAGTTTACTTTCTGATTTTTATCCAATTTTTGACAATCTCAGACCGCAGTGCACCGTCCCTATATCTATCCCTGAAAAATTTTACCTCGAAAAATACTCAAAAGCTCATGAAAAAGACGGTTTCATTCACCCATTTAAGTGCACCTCAACTCAAACATTTCGCCAAATTCCAGATACGAGAACCTGCTTAAGTGCTTAAGCTGATTCTCTCTGAGGACCTTATATACCTAGTGCCATCTTAAAATGAACGACTGTATACATATAAATATGACTTTTCATAAAAACTCGATTCGGTTCTTTACTTTTACAAACGAGAGAATGAGAGTCTTAAAAAAGTGCAGTAAAAAATTCCCTTTCCTGTTGTCTCAATACTTGATATTCCTCATATCCTCATTGGAACCGACAAATCTTCTCGTATGCATGTAAATGAGCGTCATGCTCATATTCCGTACCTCGTATAGTATCCGCAGCCGTATTCCTATATCCATAGCTTCCTGTAAATGTACAGGGTGTACCAGAACACCCAGATAGGGCATTTTTCTCGAAAACTACTGAGCCAAATTAATGGAATCAAAAAAGGCTGATAGAGAATGGGTCTGTTGCAAACTTTTGCTACAACAATTAAGAGAGTTTAATCTAATGTAAAACCGCCTAAAAAGTCCATGGGTGGCATCAGAAAGTCATAAAATGCAGTAATAAAGTCACAAGAGGCGTTTAATAGAATCCAAGATGGCGGAGAAATATCGAGCAATTTGTATGCATGCACCACGAACATCCAAGGATAGCCAACCTCACAATATCAATCACAACCAATCACAACGTAAACAAACACATAACCTCTACCTCCAGTGAGGTTGTCAAAGTTGGCAATCCTTGGATGTTCACAGTGCATGCATACAAATTGCTCAATATTTCTCCGCCATCTTGGATTTCATTAAAGCCTCTTGTGAGTTTATTATTGCATTTTATGACTTTCTGATGCCACCAATTGACTTTTTAGGTGATTTTACATTAGTTTAACTCTCTTAATCGTTATAGCAAAAGTTTACAACAGACCCATTGACTCCAATTTTTTCATTTTTAGTATTTTCAACCCTTCGGAGGTTTTTAAGGAGAGGGGCTCAAAGCTCAAACACTTTATACAATTTTTCTCGAAAAAGTCTCCAATAAAGGTACCTATCAAAAAAAGTTCATATTCGTAGAGTAGAGGCAATTAACGATATTTTTCCTCTTATAATTTTTTTCCAAAAAACCCTAAATTTTTTAGTTATTTGGGCTTTTTGGAATTTTTTTGAATCAGCGTTCGTGACCACCCTGTTCAAAATTTCTCAAAAATCTATAAATATTCTGAAAGAACAGACCAAGACCTTTCGATAGATGCGCCAAATAATGTCACCTTAAAATGAAAAATTAATATGTTTTTTTGCCAAATCAAAATGTTGGGGCTTCAGTGGCAGAATTGGCGCGAATCCATGGTTTGAGCCAATGAGGTTGTTGCACACTTTTGCTGTAAGCAATTTATCAAATGATTCTGGTGTAAATGCCTTGAAAAATAATGATGATAGCACTAAAAATTTTCGAAAAGCACTCCTAAATTTAAATAAACGCTTTTACTTGCGCGAGCGTAATGGTGGCTAAGGGCAGTAACAATGGGAGATTCCCATCTAGACTTTCATGTGACACCGGTACGTCACTAGGTGTCACAGTACCATTCATCGGAAGTGGATCACTACTCTGGGACTTGTTACTCTGTGAATCGTCCTTGTCAGCATAGAGAGAGTGACGAAATTAAGATACGAATATGCCATTATTACTGCCCTCAGCCACAATTAAGCTCATGCAAATAACGGCGTTCATTGAGTTTTGCAGTGAATTTCGGAAGTTTTTAGGGCTGCCATCGTTATTTGTCGAGGTTGTTACACTAGAATCGACTATTAAATCGCTTAAAGCAAAAGTGTGCAACAGCCCCATTAAGCCCCAAAATTTTGATTTCGCTTTATTTACAGAATTAGCATTGTTTAGTCTACGTGATCAACCGGTCAATTCCCCATCTGCGGGCCGATCATTTACTTCATCGTAAAACCGCGATCGTTAAAAAAACTGTCTACGAGTGATGCTATTAGTCGAAAATGGAGCTGTTGCAAACTTTTGCTACAGGCTTATTAATAGTTGTTAATGGTGTAATACCCAGTAAAAATAACAATTAGCGCACTAAAAAATCACGAAATCCACTCCTAAACTCACTAAATGCTTCAGAACACGAGACCGTGACGGCGGCCGGGGCCGCGGTTTTCATTGGGGTTCCCTATCTTCAATCAGCGCCATCTACAGGAGGTATTCTCGCAATACCACACAAGAAGAAGAAGAAGCATGTAATTGCCATAAGAAAACCGCGGCCTCGGCCGCCATTACGGTCTAGCGTTTAAAAGAATTTTGTGCAGGGTATTACCCCATAATCAACTATTAATAAGCCTGTAGCAAAAGTTTGCAACAGCTCCATTGTAAAACTTGGCGTTGCTACGGTAATCATCGTTAAGAGTCTCGTTTTACAATGAGTATATAACCTTTAAAAATGGACTTTATAACGATGGTTACCATAGAAACGGCTAAGTTTTACAATATTCGACCAATAGCATCACTCGTAGACAGTCCTATCGATCGGTTTAACGATGAAGTATAAATGATCGGCTCGCTGACTTTTTCGTTTCAAATCATTTGATTCAGTAGTTTTCGAGAAAAATGCCCTATCCGGTTGGTCTGGTACACCCTGTACAGATAGACAAATCTTTTTGACTCCGAAATCTGCAAATCTGCATGCAGGATGCGGCGGGCGGAGGTAACATGCAGATCCTTGCGGTTCAACTGCATCGGCAGATTTGTCGCTATTTACATATGCGATGGGGCGAGAGTAAATACAGACATGGCAGAAAAATGCGAGAGAAGAAGATCGATAAGGTATAGCGCAAGTTCCGATTGATATTTAAATCACTCGTGAAGCATTTTCGGATGTCAAGTTTGCGTCTTGGTCGTATTATCATTACCGATTCAATGAGGTAGAAGGAGAGAAGCAGAAGGAAATGATGAGGAGAAATAAAGGCGGGCATAAGGAAGGTGCTGTTAAAGTGATCGCAGGCGTATTAGGAGACTTGTTACCTTGTTGCCATCTTGGATAGTACACGGAGACAAATTTATATTAAGAGCTACCAGAATTGCTTCTACGGAATAGTTAAATGTAAATTCTGGTATTTGTGAAGATATTGCTGGTTTCAACGAAAAATGTTTTTTGGATTTTACCAGAAATCTAGTTAATGATACGCGAATGAACATTTAACTATTACGTAGAAGTAATTCTGGTAGCCCTAAATATAAATTTTTCTCCGTGTATAATATCCAGATTCCTAATGTTTTGCGTATCTTCTATTTTTCTCGAATTAACTTCTACGTACTGTTCTCCTTGGTTAACATGGTCCTTGAAAATCCTTGCCCAAATCTCTATGCAATGAGGGGTTCCTTGAAATAATGAGGAGTTCCGTGAAAATGTACGGGAATCCCCAAGAATTTGTATTAATTTCCGTGCAATTACAAGTGGATCGATCCGTATGATTTCATGGAAATCCTGATTGCATGAAGATTGATTTGGGCAAGGATTTTCAAGGACAATTTTTACCAGGGCTGGTTCTTGTTCCTGTTCATGTTCATGTTCTTATTCCTTTTCCTTTTCCTTTTCCTTTCCCTTTTCCTTTTCCTTTCCCTTTTCCTTATCCTTTTCATTTTCCTTTTCCTGTTTCTGTTCCAGTTTTGGTTTCGGTTACGGCTAGTGTTCATGTTTCATTTTATTTTTTATTTTATTCGCAAATACATAAATGTTCAGAGAGCCGTAGTACAAGGAGAGAAATAACCGATAGAATTTACCATCTTGCATAGCTGATTTTGGAGTCCCGCTTGCAAGTGAGGTAAATTTTACTAAATTATGGTTAAAAGTGCCAGCAAACTAACTTAATTTACCATCATGTGCGTTACATTTACCACTTACTTGATAGTTGACTCCAAGATGGTAAATTGTCCCAGTCTTTTTTCCGTGTGCAAGTCAAGATGGTTACGATGCGATAACTTAAACAGAGATATAGATGACAGAGGGATAGATTAACAAAAATATGGTCCACAAAGTAGAGGCCAGATTTTAATAAGCCTCGTCTAAAAGATATGGGTGACCCAAAAATACGTGACGCGTGGTGCCCCGGCTTCCCCTTGTTCCAAGATTATTTGTCCAAAACTTTAATGTCCAAAATAAATAGTCCAATAAATAGGTAATGTCCATCACATTCTTGCCCAGCACCCAAGTAAGTACGTCTAATTTTTAAAACGTCTAAACAAAATTCCAATACCTTTCCATGTCAAAAAGTAATCAGGTACAGTACAATAACCCATGCCCAATGTCGAGTCTGCTAGGTGAATGGGAAGAACATGTTTCATACTTTTATTACTTTTAGTGTACCATCACTTTTTTTGCCCAAATACTTATTCGGTTTTTTACCATTTCGTAGGAAAATCTGGTCGGTAAAAATTGATACTCATTTGTTGAATAGTCCTAAGGTGAGTGCAAAATATATTCAAAGGAGAAGTTAATCCGTGAAATCTGTCTGTCTGTCTGTCTATATGCTCCGTTTTCTTATAAAGGTTATTTCCGTTTGGCATATGATTTGACATTAATTACAGTGACTAGATAAACCACGGTGTGTTCATAATTTCTACGCACCCAAGCCGACCTTACCGCGCGCCCCTTAGAACGCCTGTAAAACACCTGATTTAAAAAAAAAAAAATCGTTAAAAATATCAATTTCGAACCAAATTTGGAATATAAGTAGTTTATCGAAAGCTTAGAGCGTCAAGATTATGAAACTGCGGAGCTTTAAAATCCAACTTTAGTCCTTCTTTTGCCATTTATCACTGAATTAAGGGGATTCTTTCGTCTCAGCCGTCAGCGGCCAGTTTGTTTACACTCTCTCAACTGCTCTCCAAAAACATTTTTCATACTTTTATTACTTGTATATTACTTTTAATTTATTACTTACTTTATTACTTATATTTACTTTTTACACGCGTTCTAATAGGCTGACGAGGCCGCTTGGGTGCATAAACGCATGCAATCAGCAGTGGCGAGGCGTGCGATTTGGCAAACGTTTCTTTTCACCATTTAACACATTACAGAAAGATCGAAATGCCTGGTCATCGCCGATGACTGAAGCATTCGACTTTTTTGGTGAATTTCAATGGAGAAAATACATTGTTGCCAAATGTCACGCCTCGCCACTGCCAATCAGCAACTTGACCAAAATTACCACACTATGTGGTTTATTTAGTCACTATAACAATGTAACATTAATCGAACAGCAGCGCTCTAGTGACAAAAATCGTCATCGAACGCTTGAAGATTCACCTCGAGATCCGATAGTTTACGAAATGTTCAGTCTACCTTATGTGACGACAACATTGACAACAGACACACAAAACTACACGCACACACACACGCCCACATAAACACCCACGTTCCACACACACATCATCGTGCTCTCGTGCATCTTCCGAACACGAGCGTCGACCGACCCGCGAGCGCGACAGCCCTGTCTAAGTTCGACATTCGACAAGCATGAGTCTCGACATGGAAACATATATAAACTCGAGTGAAACTTGAATGATTCAACAAACTCGCAATTTGTTCGGCTGCTCCTTCATTCGGCCGCAACGCCACCCGCAACATCTCCTCTTATTCGTATCAGATCGAGACCGAGGACCGACTGAATCTTAATATTTGATTCCCTCTCTATAATTCACAGGCAGCTCCCATGCTTATAAATTGTGAATAAGCAGCCATCTCTCCTCTCTCTGATGCTCTGTATGGGTATGAGTGCGAAGAGCGAGCATGTGTGTTGTATATGTGGATTGTGGGTGTGTTTTTGCGCGCGTAGGTGTGAGGCTATAGAGTGTCGCGCGTTCCCCGTGGCTCGCGTGCTAGTGTGTGCGGATGTTGATTCAAATAGATGGCAAAGTATCGACCTCAAAACGATCTGATGTGACTCAAATTCCTTCGCTGTTGTCAATTTGGACCGAAATTTTGGTGAAATGATATACCTCCTTTGCATGCTGATTTCAAACTTCCCGACAGCACGACATTTAAAAAACACTAAAACCGCTAAAACACTAAACACTAAAAAACGGGAATAAATTAATCTCATTGGATTAAACGGCATCACGTGAAGGTGGCTAAATTTGACGTAATACGTCTATCATTGTCGAAAGGAATGACTCCGTGTCTTGTTTACATATATAGTCACGTGACGCCCAACTATGATCTGAGTTTGAGATAGTCGAAAAATGGCCGAAAATGAGAAAAACGTAGGAATCAAAAGATAGCCGGAAATTCAGCCCATTTTCCAACACAGCGCACAATAGACCCAAATCGAATCCGAAGCTGTTAAAAATATACACATAGACATGAAATACCACGGGAATTAAGGTTCCTTCTACTATTTTTCTGCGATGGACATATGATAATCCAGGGGCGATTACCTTTGCTAAATAAATCCTCTAAAATCATCTATAGTCGCTAGAATAGTTCTTTCCGACTTTAAACAAGATCGGTTTTTGACCGCCAAGGATTTGATTTGGGACCATACAGTGAAAGAACAAAGTTTATATACAGCCGAAGCAGCCTTTTAAAATAGATTTGCAGAGCTAAAGTTCAAATTGTACCGGAGAAAAATGCAGTTGTACCAAAGCACTATTTCTTTAGAGTAACAGCCTCCTTCCTTGCTTTTGCTAAATGCGGATACAGGCAATTCGTTTTTCTCTCTCTCCTTCCATTTGAACTTATGTGTTATTAGAAAAGGATAGCGGAGGGGGCCATCACGTAACTTCTGTCCTTTTTTAACGCACGTTTTCAAATGAGAGGAGAGAGAGAAATACAATTCCCTGTATCCGTCCATGGCTTTGGCTCTACCGAAGTAGTGTTTCAGTTATGTCGTAACTTGCTCCGGTAGGACTAGGACTTTTGCTCTGCGAAGCTATTTTAAAAATCTGCTTTGGTTCTACTTAAACTTTGTTTTTTCAGAGATAGTGCGCGGAGCAGCGGACTCGAAAATATGCCTAAAGATGAAAACATGTTTTAAAATAAATTTAAGTTTCTAATCTGACTTTGGAATTCTGTGTCCTTGTCTCGCCACGGTTTTCGTTTCGAAGTAACATAACCTAACCATTTTCAAAATGGATTTTTACGCTTTAACGACAAAGATGTCCGCCCCCAAAGTACACAAAACAAGGGTCCCTCGACATTAAACATGGGGTTTTTCCTTATAATTATACCTTCTTTAGCGCATTTAGCTTGCATTCCCACGTAAATTGACCTGCCAAGTTCGAATTTGGCCTTACTTTTGATCGAAATATTCTAGATTTTCGACACTTTAAACTTTATCGCGAAAAATGTTTGAAAATAGAATATGCGTAAAATCGGGACGAGTTAAGTACAAAATAATAACATTTTTGGAATCAGTATCCCAAATATTACGGATTAGCACTGTTTTAATGTAATTAACAAGAAAATTCATTGAAATACATTAGAAGTTAGTTAAAAAGAACACTAATGTTCGGTGCGTTTCCCGGACAGTTATGTCGTTAAAGAGGCCTACTTTTCAAAATGTGAAGGAGTTCAAAGCGGCATCGATGGAAATGACAGCGTTTAGGACGCGTTTCCGTCGTTTTCCCGGCGTTTCCGTCTGAGACTGAGCGTGAGTTTTGACAAGGAAAGATAAACCGTTGTCGAAGATAAAAAGTCGAACCCTCAAGATTGAATTAAAAAGATATATCTACAGACTATAGTGCAGTATGCAGTATCCATCAGGGATCCCTCCATCTTTTCCTTCGTCCTCCCTCACTACTCGCGGGGTGGCAAGGCAAGGCAAAGCAAGGGCGGCCCTTCGCTCTGATGTCGTCGTCCCGATCCCGATGCGTCAGGCCGGAAGCTGACATCGGCTTCCTTGCTTAATGGATTTATACAGAAACGAGACAATAAAAATTCAAATCACACACCAACCGAAGAGTATTTTCAAAATACCGCCGCGGTTAAGTTGTAGAGCTGCCGTTTTGCGTGCATTTGATAGAATTTTTCAATTCACCGATGTTTCTACCGGTTGAGAAAAAAATACACTGTCCAGTTCAGTGTATGTCTGTACAACAAGAAAATAATCTGACCAGTACTACTTTCTCAATAAGTGGCATCGCCGTTAAATTATTAACATATCCGCAAGTTTTTTCAAGTCATCGACGACTCCACTGGTTGAGAATAGATTACACTGACCAGAGTATTTTCCTACAGTACAGTTTATACACACTGAACTGAACTATGTAATCTTTATTCAACCGGTGGAATCATCGGTGAATTTAAAAATGTCAGTAATTATACGCAAAACGGCAGCACTGTTAAGTTGGTTCTCTGTGCTTTTGGGGCCGCTCGCCCCGTTGCGTTGATCGTTCAAGCAAATTACAGTGAGTCGAAAAATTAATTCCACCGAAGATTTCTCGGAATCCTTCCAGTCGTCGGATGGATCCTTTTAAGAGTTCCTTGATGGATACTTCTGTAGGGAACATGGGATGCTTTATACATTCGGAAAGAGTCGGTCACGTGAAAATATAAATTTGAATAAATAGTATCGGCATATTTGAACCGGTTAAGGAGCTGTTACAGATCTTTTCTACAAACTATTTAAGGGTCCATTGAGATGTAAAAACTTCCAAAAATAACAATAGTAAAAACTTACGAAATACACTCCTAAAATCATAAAATGCATTTAAATTTACGACCTTAATGGCGGCGTTGGGCACCAATAATGGGAGATTCCTATCTTAATTTCGTCACTTTTTCTGTGCTGGAAAGAGAGAGTCACAGAGTAACAGGTCATGAGACGAAGACTGATTAACAGCCGAAGGATGGCACCGTGCAGAAGCGCAGCGAGAGTTTCTTTGTCTCTCTCTTTTCTCTATTAAAAACCGTATGTTAGACAAGGATGGACAAGGGGATAAAACCCCCCCTTTCTGTCCTTTCCCTACTTATACATTCAAATGGGAAATGAGAGAGATGGAAGAGATCCTGGTTGCGCCAGTGGCACCGTGACATCGGATGACACCGGCTCCAAAAGAAAGTCGTCTCTTATTTGCTTCTTATTGGTGGAGTGGCAGGATTTAGATGGGAATCTTCACAGTGCCCAACGCTGGCAATTACAGTCGCACGTTTAGAAGAAATTTATGAGAGTGGATTTTGTAAGTTTTTAGAGCTATCATCGTTATTTCAGGAAGTATTTAAATCTAAATCGACCCTTTAATCGCTTAGCAAAAGTGTGCGCATGCAATGCATTATTGAGGAAACCAAATCAGTCAACGCAAAGTTGAATTTCACAAGAGGAACAAAAAAATTATTATAAAGCATTATAGGCTGTTTTACAATTTCCAAAAAAAAAAAAAAAAAAAAAAAAAAAAAAAAAAAAAAGTTTTCCAATCTTTCAGTCGTCTTTTGAGATTTTTTTTTTTCTTGAATATTTAAAACTGTTTTATTGTTCCTTATGGAAAATTCGGATTGGTGAACTTTGGTTCCTGCAAACAACGGTCTGCACTTGATTAAAACTTCCGAGTTGGCGAAGTACTAGAATAAAGTAGAAAATTTGGCAATTTGGCAACAATTACTTTGCTATTTAGGCCAAAGTAATGCAGCCGAACGGTGTGGTCATGCAAGCTACGAACCGAGCCAACGATTTTTATTCGTTTGATTTTTGACTCCGGTGAAAGAAAAATACTCAGCTTTCAAATTAAAATTGATTTATGGGCACGCCTCTGGTTACGCACGCGTTTCCTCCAGCGGATATAATCCTAACATAAAACTGCCCCCCTTTACCCCTCCTATCATTCCTTCTCCTCCCTCCTTGGAACTCTGGGCTCAGCTCAGTTCCCTTTGATTTTACCCTCTTTCAAAAGCTCACAAGAAAATTTATTGCTCTGGAACACAGCTCTCATCGCCTGATTTTTTTCTCTTTTTTTTCTCTTTTAGTTCAAACTTTAGAAAAATAAAAAATCAATAAAGGTAAGGCGTTTGAGGAATAATGTTAGATCAAAACTGAAAAGCTTCACTTCATTATTAAATTTTCGAGAAACCACAAAAACTATAGCTCCGCTACAATTAGATTATTTTGTTCAGACGAAGGAACCCTAAAAAAGAATTAAAAATAAATAAAAAATGAAAAAGAAAAAAAAAACTTTCAATCATTGGATTCTTTGAAAATTGAAAAGAAAATAATGGATTCTTACGGTTGATACCAGCGGTTGGCAAAAATGGGTGTAATTGATTACACCAAAAGGTTCTCAAACTGAGATCCGCAAAGCCCTGCCAGGGGGTCTGCAAAACGTTCGTAGGTAACATTCCCAAAACGTAAATTAGATAAAATTCGGTAACGTGTCCGACTGAAACTGAATCTTCGTCATATGTTCATTGCTACGACTTCTTTTCAAAGGAAAAATCAAATAAAATCGTTCTTGAAAGAAAATCCCTAAGTGTAAGAGGTCAAAATTTGCCCTTTCGTTGTTATTATTATTTTATAAATATTTTTTTTTTTTTTTTTTTCCGCCATACGAAATGAAAATGAAATTTACAAACTGTTCAAAAATTGTTTTAGTTTAATAATTTTTTTTTCTTTGTTGTTTACCTAAATCAATATTCTGCTTTCATACGTTTTTAAATAAGAAAGTCGGTGCTACTTCTAGGGCAAAAAGGCAAAAACACAAAGAAGAAAAACAAACAGACAAACAAACAAACTTATAAAGTTTTGTCTAGAAATTTGAGAGGAAATAGCCCGTGTGGATTGAGAGCCTGGGGCAAAGTCCCCAATTGTTCTTTTTTTACGTCCTTGCGTATCTGACACATCAAGCATAAATGATTCCATTCGATGCGCATTAATTCGAGAATTAATTCAATCAAGTAATCAGCGCTTACGATGACTAGACTCCGTGATGACTGCAGCAGTTGCATAATTGTTTACTAAAGAAATTGAAAGCGTGCTATTTGATTTGACGGGTTTGAATACAGGGCATTTACGACTTCATTGGTGAATTTCGAAGGTTTTTGACGGATGATTTCGGAACGTTCGAAGGTTGTCGTTAAACACATATTTATCTAATTACCCATACCCATTTATGCTCAGTGGTTTGTTAACGACCCTCTTGTTGTGTTTTCTTTGGGCTAAATCGATTTTAATGGGGCAGTTGCAAGGGTCTGAATTTTGATGTTTTTTAATGAAGAATTGAAAGTACTCGGTGACCTGAAAACAAGAATGCCTTTGGTTTTCAGCTAGATTCCATCGTTCCGAAGTTGCGATTTTAACCAGTGCTGCCGTTTTGCGTATAATCAATGGTATTTTTTAATTCACCGATGACTCCACCGGTTGAGAAAAGATTACACAGTTCAGTTCAGTGTATGACTTTACTGCACGAAAAAAAACTAATCTGCAATATTTTCTCAACCGGTGGAGTCGTCGATGACTTTTGAAAACTTGCGGGTATTTTAATTATTCAACAGCGATTGCACCGATTGAGAAGAGACTACAGACTAGAGTATTTTGGTGCAGTTCAGTCATACACTGAACTGAACTGTGTAATCTTTTCTCAACCGGTGGAATCATCGGTGAATAGAAAAATGCCATTCTACGCAAAAGGGCAGCTCTGATTTTTACCCAAAATACATTGTTTTGGGTCAACCTTTTTGTTTCAAGTTTTCACTGGAGCACATTTTGTATGTCATTATACAACAATAAAATTGTTAGTGAAGCACTGCCGCCGTATCAAATCGATTGTTTCATACAGAATTAAAGACAGACATTTTCCCAACTGATGAGTACTTCTACAGTAATTTCAACTCGATCATTTTGAGGTTGACCCTAACTTGCCTTTTTAGACACGGCCCAAAAACAGGAGAAATTCCACGTATTTCAGCATCATTACAATACAAAACCAAGCAGAAACTTATTCTATAAAAGAGGGGGAGAGAAGTTTTCCGTAGCGAATATCTGAGTGATCTCGAGGTCAAAGCAATATACGAGCCCTCTGGACGTGTGCCTTTTCAGAGGAGCATCTTTGGCATTGTGTCCCTTCTCAGGAAGGGCGGGAAAAACCGTCGCCCGCCCTCTTTTGTACACATAATGGTGCGATTGTCCGCAACTTTCGGACAATCGCGTCATCCTTTCAGGTCGGAGGTCGCGGGCACCTCAGTGTTACTGTTACTTCCTTCTTATTATCCGGAACAAGTGACCTATATTTCATTTCAGGGCGATGGGATTGCAGGGGAACCCAACCGCGGTGCGGAATTCAAGTCTCTGAATCCAGCCTTTGCAAGCTCCCGATCTCTTTTTTGCTTCCGGGAGGAAAACAGTGGTGCCAACAGCCATTCCCATGTTTAGAATACATTTTCCTTTTATATGTATAAGAAATTTCACGTTCACATTTTTGATGAATTTGAACACAATTGGGCTCTTGCAAACATTTGCTATATGCAAATAAATAGTTAAATCTAATGTAAAAACCAGTGAAAATCACGAAAATCACACCACAAAAGTCTGCAATTCAGGAGTAAACTCGGGAAACACAGCTGTAACGGCAAGATCTTATAATGGCAGGGCTAAACAGGTATTTTGGGAGATTCCTGTTTAATTTATCACTGTGTCTGCGGAAACACAGAGATATACGTCTCAAATTAGATAGAAAAAGCTTCCCATGATACCTGCGTAGCTCGGCCATTAATCTCGATTTTGATAGCGAATTTTGTGATTTTTTAGTGTACTCAATACTCATCGCCGCATTTTTACAGGTTTTTATGCAAAAATCATTCCTCCAATCACTTGTAGCAAAAGCTTAATTGCAAGAGCTCCATTGTATAAATAAAATGAAGGCGTCTTGTTATGTTGAATGAGGTTCTCAGTATGTATATTTTTCTCGGTGTGCTCACTTTTTCTGGTTATCTTTTGATTCAATAACCCATTAACTTTCTTCCCACATTTCATGACGGAAACATGAAAATGGTGACGTAATACCACTAGTTTGTAAGAATAATTTGGCACTCTGTGTTCTTAAGATTCTATTTATGTATAATGTCCTAGAAAAGAAGATTTTCTAGAAAAAGAATTTAAAACGACGTAAGACGACATAAAAAGCTGTGGTTAATCCATATATTTATCTCGTTCTTCATTTCATTTATCTCCTGTAGTTCCAATGTGTCTTCTTCACCAAAAAAAAAAAAAAAAAAAAACCCCTTAGTTTTATGGTGCGATACATAATTATTGGCAAGAGTGAACTGGATGTCCGAATGACCTTTTTTCCCCTTAGAATAGTTTGAACTCTTCTATTTCATTTTCCGATTCAGTCGCATTTAAAATTAGGTAAATCAGCTCTAGTCCTCCAACGAGTACTTTTCGACGCGAATGTGAGCAAACCATTGCATTTAAATATTGTGAATATTGACCACCTACGAAATTTTTATTACATCTCAATGTTTTTTTTCTTTTTGAAGAAATATTCGTGACAGATGTTTTTGGTTCTTGATTTTTACTTGTGAAAAAAGAAAAAGGTTTTCCTTGAGCTGCCTAATAAAATGTTCAGATGATGACAGACGTGTGGCTTTGTCTTGTGGGAAGGGTGCAACTACATTTAACTCAAGAAACCCCGGTTGAGGGCGAGGGACTCCGATTTCTTGAAATGAAATCAGTATTGAGTGAAAAATCTTATCAAAATTAGGTCATGAAGACTGGAATTCGTGTTGGTTCGTTTAGTGGTATCAGTAGAATTTATCCACTGCTCAGTGTTCAAGTGTTACTGATAAGCAGGGCTTGGGAGTCGTAGCCGTAGTTACATCTAAATTTTATGTTTTCTTAGGAAGAAAACTTTGAGAATACTAAAATGAGTCACCATTTCTCATTCAAATACTGAATCCAAAGGCTCTTGCAACAGAAGAACTTGATTGGGTCTGATGCAAACTTTTGCTACAACGATTAAGAGTGTTTTATCTGATGTAAAATCGCCTGAAAAGTCCATTGGTTGCATCAGAAAGTCATAAAATGCAATAATAAACTCACAAGAGGAGTTTAATGAAATCCAATATGGCGGATAAATATCGAGCAATTTGTATGCATGCACCACGAACATCCAAGGATAGCCAACCTCACAATTTCGATCACAACCAATATCACAACGTAAACAAACACATAACCTCTACCTCCAGTGAGGTTGTCAAAGTTGGCTATCCTCGGATGTTCACGGTGCATGCATACAAATTGCTCGATATTTATCCGCCATCTTGGATTTCATTAAACGCCTCTTGTGAGTTTATTGTTGCATTTTATGACTTTCTGATGCCACCAATAGACTTTTCAGACGATTTTACATAAGATTATACACTCTTAATCGTTGTAGCAAAAGTTTGCAACAGACCCTTTCAAAGATTGATCGGTTTAAAGTTATTGCATTGGGAATTCCTTTAGCGAGCACTTTCTGGGAGCCGTGCTCCCAAAGAGCTCCTTACGCAATAACTTGAAACCGAATCTTTGAAATCAAGTTTTACTGGTGCACGAGCCTTTGGAGTCAGTATTTGAATGATAAATGGTAACTCATTTTAGTATCCTCAACATAGTTTTCTGCCGAGCAGAACATAAAATTCAGATCCAACCACGGCTCCGGCTCTCAAGCCCTGCTGATAAGTATTTTTTTTTTTTTAAATCTTTCGACAAATACTATCGCGGTAAAGGAATTTTGCTTCAATAAGGTTAGGTAACCCTCAATAATATCTCTAAATTACAAAAAATTTAGAAAATTCTGGAGCAAAAAGAAAATATGATCCTTAGTACCTGTTCTTTAAAATCAATATATAATTTCACCATAAATTTTACAATTACTATTATTATATTAATTATTTTCTTTTCTTCCTATTTTTTACAACTGGCAGCCTTGCCAGGAAAAAAAAGGAAGATCCGACTAGGGGAAAACACATGCCAACCGAAGGACGACCTCATAAAAAATATTAGCTTCTTTTGTTTCCGACGAGAATTTTCCCCGCGAGATCAAATGCGGTCTCTTGTCAGTATTTCCGCTTGCTTTTGGTTTATTACCCCGAGGCAATTCTTCCGCCTCTTACCCCTCCATTTTTCAGAATTTTATGTCTTTCCGTTGCTGAGAAAAAAGGAGAACCAAAAGCTTTATTTATATATATTCTGAATGATATACTACAGCGGAATATAGACAAATTATCCTTTTTCAGCCTGTATCTTTTTTTAATATTATCAGCCGTCATTCATCCTAAGAATCCGGTGAAAATCGCATCCGCGTCCCTGCACGAGCCTCGCTATATATATGTTGCAAGTAAATATCATAATAATGTCCATTACGCTTAAATCAGCCAATACTGTTAAGGGGTAAATGTTGCTCCAATCGAAATTTATCGATAAAGTTTCGCTTTCGAGTAGAAAAGTGTCAATTAATAATGTTAAATAAATTTTGAAATAATGGGTATGTTGCAAACTTTTGCTACAGCGCTATAGAGTGTTCAATCTCATGTAAAATCGCGTGAAAAGTCCATTGGTGGCACCAGAAAGTCATAAAATGCAGTATAAAACTCACGAGAGACGTTTAATGAAATCCAAGATGGCGGTAAAATATTGAGCAACCTGTATGCATGTACCACAAACATCCAAGGATAGCCAACCTCACAATCTCGATCGCACCCAATCACAACGTAAATAAACACATAACCTCTGAAGCTGTGAGGTTGTCAACGTTGGCAATCCTTGGATGTTAAAGGTGCATGCATACAGATTGCTCGATATTTTACCGCCATCTTGGATTTCATTAAACGTCTCTTGTGAGTTTATTATCGCATTTCATGACTTTCTGATGCCACCAATGGACTTTTCGGGCAATTTTACATACGTTGAAACAATCTTTCTCGTTGTAGCAAAAGTTTGCAACAGACCCATTAAACGAAAAACGCCGTCATTCTGTAAAATAACGGTAATGGGGCTCTTGCAAACTTTTGCTACAGGGTGATTAAAGAGTTAGTTCTTGCATAAAAACCTGTAAAAATGACAATGAGTACACTAAAAAATCACAAAATTCACTTTTAGAATCGGGCTTAGTGGCGGAGAGACGGTAGTAGCATGATAGATTCCTATCTCCGTAGAGAACGTGACAAATTAGACAGGAATCTCCCATGATATCTGCGTTGAGCTGTCATTACAATCTTGCCGTTATAGGAGTTTTATGAGTATAGAATTAAATTTTATACTTTTTTCGTGTGATTTTCGTGATTTTCGCTCATTTTTACATGAGATTGGAATATTCATTTGCTCACAGCAAAAGTTTGCAAGAACTCCATGAAAACCATCTTTATCCTGTCAAAAAACGGCGATGTAGACCATAGAGAAAACCTAACCTGACCTTATCTGTCCATCACTCAAAATCAGACGACTGTTAGCTGTTATTCCGATCAGTCTCGACCAAAGCCGAGCTGAAAAACAAGACACCTGTCACACAAAGCTTTGCGCTATGCATGGGTTCAATTTATGTAGTTTATTTGAATCATAGCAAGTAACAACCACAGAATGTTTACTTGGCATCTGACTTGACCATTGGCCGTTCATAAGACATTACGTTTCCCTCCTCTTTTTAGCCGTCCTGAAAAGCAAATTTTAAAGTCAAAAATAAAATAAAAATTTATTGAATGGTAATGTCTACACAAGGAATTCAATCAATACCCACGCCGAAGTATCTCTGTCCGAGATTATTCTTTATTAAATTATGTAACAAATACTGAACCACATTTTTCTCCGTTTCTGTAATTTCTTGTGAAGAACACTATTATTTGTCCAGTATCGTCCGGTAAGGTATAAAATTTAGAAAAATTGTATGTTTTGTTTGCCTAGCGCAGAATTTAGTCAAATGACAGAAACACTATTTAAAATTTGTAGATTAATATAGGTTGGTTTTGAATAATTCAGAAAATCTGGGGAAAAATAGTGTCTGTCTTCCTTGCTTTTACTGCACGACACTGTATTTGTCTCACTTATCATGAAACCCTGCGATTTCACGTTATTCCCCCCCCCATCATTACCATAATGTACTTACATACGTTATGTTTCATTTCACGAACTTTCGGTTTTCAGCCTGCCTTGCTTGACGTCAACGGACTTTTTGTGATTGTTGACAAGATATTTTGACACGATGAGAAAAAGCTGCTTGCAAGAGAGAAAAGGGGGAGCACCAAAAGGGCGAGAGGAACAGAAAGAAAATGAGGGGGGAGAAAGAGGGAGAGAGAGGGATAGAGGGAGAAAGAGAGGGAGAGCGAGGGATAGAGGGAGAAAGAGAGGGAGAGAGAGAGTGTGAGAGTGAGTGAGAGAGTGAGAGAGAGAGTGAGAGGGGAGAGAGAGAGAGAGAGAGAGAGAGAGAGAGGGATTGAAGGGGGGAGAGAGGGGGAGAGAGATTGGGGTGGTGAGAGGAGAGGAGAGGGGGAGAGGGCGGGAGAGGGGGGAGAGGGGGGAGAGGGGGGAGAGGGGGGAGAGGGGGGAAAGAGGGGAGAGGGGGGAGAGGGGGGAAAGGGGGCTGTCAGAGGAAACAGTACTGGAATGCCTGCGGGGAAACCTGAGGGTTGGAAAAACTCCACAGTTTCAAGGGGGCTAAGAGAGATAGGAAGGTAGGTAGTTGTAGCTATGATGGGGGGGGGGGGGGGGGTGCGTTGCGTTGCGTTGCGTCGTGCTCGTGCCGTGCCGTGCGTGTACTTGACAACCAACATATGTGAACTTGCAACGCAGTTTAATATTTTCTTTGCCCAGATTTGCTTTTGCTGTCCGTCAAGTTGTGTTTTGCTTTTTTCCGCTCCGCTGATTCTCAGGCTTCGCTGACTTCCTATACCGCGCTGACTGAACCACAGACGTCCATTGTTGCCACATCAACTGAGAAAAATTTCAACTGCACCGAGACCGCATAATTTTTCAGAAAAATTTTAGTGTTTCCTTCATTTGTATAGACTGTTTTAGTGCGAAGTTGGAAATTCAAAATTGACCAATCAGACGTCGGTCTGTCATTTAAATAAAAGTAAATATCTAAAGCGATCAGATTCCTGGATTTTAAATTTCCCGCTCCCAAAAATCAGTGAAAAAAAGGTCATCAAAAATCATCGTTTTCAACGTTACAAGCTTAATACAAAACTTTTCAGCAGCATGTCTAAGTTTAAATTATTCGTTAAAAGTGTTCGCTTTAAATAAAATTGGTCTTGAAAGTTTATAAATGAGCAACTATGAGAAATTAACTTTATGATTTTTGGCCACTTTTGGATGATCTCAGACCAAAGTGCAATGTCTTCCGATTTACTGTCTAAATATGTCATTCTTGATCCTACATCAAAAGCTACGCTCTGGATTCTATTTCGGATTTAGGTTTTAGTGTTTGCTTACACCAATCTTGGTTAATGCAACTGTGGGGCAGTTTCATGGGTCCGAAATTGTTTGTGTGTTTTTTGAAAACGACAATGAAAGTACTTGATAAGCTGAGAACAAAGGTAGCTTTGATTTTTTCTTTTGTGTCTCAGTTTTGGAAATACACCACATCATTTCTTGTAAAAATGTTAGCCCTCCTTCATTAGTACTCATATCACCATCGTGATCCAATGTATCGTCTAAATATTTCATTTTTGAATCCAAATTTAGAGCTACGCTCGACTGGAGTATATTTCGGATTTAGATTTAACTGGTTCCAGGGGCGCCATTTGGGGGAGGGCAGGGGGGGCAATTGCCCCCCCAAGGATTTTCAATAATGTGGCCGAAAAATCAAGTCAGAAAGATTTTTTTTAAGATGCAAGGCAAAAAAAAAAAAAAGAGGTCATTCAAATTTTTGGAGCCCCCCCCCCCCCCCCACAATCAAGTCAGAGAGATAGAGAGATTTTTTTTAAGATGCAAGGGGCAAAAAAAAAAAAAAAAAAAAAAAAAAAAAAAGAAGGTCATCCAAATTTTTGGAGGGCCTTCCCCCCCCCCCCCCCCCCCCCTGAAATGGCGCCCCTGACTGGTTCCTACACCAATCTTGATGAATACAACAATGTGGTAGTTTAAATGATCCGAAATTTTGTGTGTTTTTTATAAAGAAAATGAAAGCACTTGATGAGCTGAGAACAAAAGTGGCATTGGTATTTTATTAAGTGTCTCAGTTTCGGAAATACATTTGAGTAAATTTGCAAAAAACCGCCGTGTGCTTTGTGACGCCAACGCGGAATCCCTTTTTAAAACAATATATTTTGAGCCAAAAGCTCATCTCAGAAACTACGAGACCTATGGCCACGAACCAAGGCATCTCTATTTTCAGCTCACTGAGTACTTTTATTTGCTTACTAAAAAGCACCAAAATCCAGACCCTTTTGGAAAAGCCTTATTATATTAATTGGACTTAACCTCTTTTGGGCCAAACCCGAGTATACTAGTTTTTCTTCTCTAGTCTATTTCACATTGCTCCTGTATCATGATTCCGAATAAACGCGGTTCTGAATGTAGACACTTACAAGATAAAGCTTCGTCGGGCGCCTTTAATTCATTGTATAGGCAATTCCAACTCCTCCGAGTACGAACAGTTAACTACATTCCTTTTTTAATGGAAGAGAGGTGTTCTATCGTTAAATTGGCATTGATGAGCCGAGATCCACCAAAAAACGGCAGGTGAGCCAACCGTTGCATGTTTGGTAGATGTTCCGTTTGTCAAACAACTGTGCAATTTGACGGCCCGTCTGCAGAGTTGTTTGGCAATGGATAGTGTGTTATCTGTTCACCCATCTACAGTCAACAAAGCAAATAAACCCTTTTTTGGAGGTATTTTGATCAAGGTTATGTTTGAATTTTAGAAATGTGAGGTTGGCAATTCTACAGTTTGGAGGTGGATCCTACTTTGAGCGTGTACGAAGGTAACCTGCAGGCACTCTCGGTCAAATAACGAGTGAGATCATATTGTGGGTGAACATTCACGGCGAAACCTTCCAAAAATGCATGCTTCTGACGAATTGATGTTAACCAGGAAAGTTGAAATCTACATGTATTAGCATCAACTTTAAAATTCAGGACGTTGCACAAAAACTGAGAGGATTTGTGATTTGGGGGGTAGGCATTCCTAAATATGCGCATTTCTATTCAATCCTACAATCTCTCGTCTCTAAAACGCACAGCGTTTCATCGGTGGCATCACTAAGCCATCCCACAACCGTCGATTGGCTGGCTTTTGATAAAGCGAGCGAGTGATTGGCCGAGAGTTCTCTTCGACATCATCAATGAAACCGTCATTCTACTATACAACTAAATATACGTTGAGAAACACTATGGGAGAGACACGATGAGCATTCCACGAGCCACATGCGGATCCAGGAAATTGTCCTTCTCTCTCTCTCTGGCCGTTTGAATGCATGTGTTAGAAAAGGATAGAAGAGGGGGCAAAAATCACGAGACTGCCCATAATCTGTCCTTTTCTAACACATACGATCTAATGGGAGAAGAGAGAAAAGGACAGGTTCCTATAGATCCGCCGATGTCACACGCTGCGTGGAGTCGAGGTGGACGAACAGGGGCAGACGGAGCGGCGCGCGCTCACCAGCTAATCCCCGTTGTTGACCCAATTCTTAATTATCGCGCGGCGCTGTAAATGCATTTATGCAAGGTGCAGTAGCGCACCGAGAGTTTATTCATCTCTCTCTTTCCTCCATTCAAAAGCGTATGCTAGACAAGGATGGACAACGGGATAAAACCTCCTCTTTCTGTCCTTTTCCTACTTATGCATTCAAATGGGAAATGAGAGAGATAGAAGAGATCCTGGTTGCGCCAGTGGCAAGGTGCAACGCGCATCGGTGCAATCCTGCCGTGAAACGCGTATTATAAATATCACTAATACATCCCATTCGGAGAATCCCGGTATGTTGTATGCTGTATTCTGTATATGTATAGTATTCGTTGTCGAGGATAGAGTTTGGTCCTTCGTCCTTTGCCCTGACTCGTCCTGTTCTCTGAAAATCTGGCTCTAAAAACACGGGTTATTTCGCTTCACTGCGCACCGGTTATATCCATGATTCTCTCCATGACTATATTAGCCCTGTGATGACGTTCCACCGATGCGAATGTTTTTGTGAGGGCCTAAATTGTGCTGCACTGAGTCTATGCAGCAATGTTGTGATCATGCGACGAAATTGCTAATCCTCCGAACAATGTTTTCTACAACCATTCTCCTGCGCCGTGGAAGGTTGAATTGGCTGGAATAATGCGCTGTCCGTATCAAAGACTCTTGTGAAACGAAAATCATGTTGATGTCTTGCTTTTGTGTATTATTATTTTTATTATTATTATTATTGTTTTTTTGTATTTTTCATTTAAAAAACAAAAAACAAAAAAAAAGCACTGCGACACTTAAAAATGCTGGCAAAGGAGCATGAGTATCAAGCCAAGATTACTACAAGATCCATATACGTTATCACTGGCGTACTGAGGATTTTTCCTGGTAGCAACTTGTACTAATAAGAATTTGACTGAAAATTATTCCCGTCTTCCCCTCCGCCCCTAAAAATCAAAGGTCGTGGACGGATTAAGCTCCCTTAGGTCCCCCTCCCCTCCTGCATACCCCACTGCACGTTATTTATCAAGATATTAGTTGAAATTATTCCATACAACCTAGAGATGATCTTTGAACTTCTAGTCACTTAATAAAACATTATTTACCCTTTTTTTAATCATTTTTTAGAACAAGCCATTTATACCATTTTTCCAGTGCATAAGACCACATTCATGATTTTTGCATTTTTTTTTTTCCTCGATCAATTTTTTATATAAAACCCTTAAAAGCACAAGCAATGAGCTCTATAAATGTATCCCCCCCCTAAGATGTTTTTAAGCACTTACAGGGGGGAGGGAGCTCGCGGACTTTACGACTTTAAAGACATATAAATCCAAAACTGAATGAGGGGGGGATGTGACAATTGGTGACTGTATAAAACATGCCCTCATTGACACAATCCTGAAACCATAAGAACATCAAAGTGAAATACAATTTTTATCGCAAAAAAATAGATCTGGATTCCGCGCGGTTTGCCCTCCCCTTACCAATATGAAGGGTAACTTATTCGATCCGATTATGATAACGATAACGATTCTATCCTCCGTGACTTGACTGACTGACTGACTTGAGAAATCTTTGTCAAATCTGATTGTTGTTGTTGTTGTTGGTGCTGTTGGTGTTGTTGATGTTGAGGCTGATGTTGATGTTGTTTTTCTTTGTTTTATTTTTTTTCTCTCTTCTTCCTCCTTTTATTTATCTTGCTGTATGGTATACACTCAGAGCTACTTTACGTGCGTTAGTACGACACTTTACCCCTGATCTCAACCTAGGATGGCTGTATCCCGTCTTTACCGAGCTACTGATACACCGCGCTCAGAATAGTTCCAGTTGACTCATTTTTCACAGGAGTTTTATAGCATAGCGTCTCTTCTACAGCGCGGAGATAACTGATAAGAATGTTATGTCGAAAAGTTGGTCGAGCAAGCTTTAGGCGCACTGATTAAGAAGAGAAAAGCTCTCGCTTGGTGACTCCCTGCGGTGGTGGTATGGATGGAGGCGCGTGGGGGGGAGGTATGGGGGAGGGAAAGGGGGGAGGGGGGAGGGGAGGAGGAGGAAGAGGAGGTGGAGGTGGAGGGGGAGGGGGAGGAGGGGGAGGGGGTGGGCGAAGGAAGCATAAGAGCGATGCGCGCACCTGAAAAAGCAAAGTTGAGGATCATAAATAATTGATGCATTTTGTCCGTCTCAAAGGAGTGATCAGGAAATAATGTACGATCCACTAAGCGAGATTTCATGCACGGTAAGTACATTATGAATAAAATGCTAGGTATGACTCTTCCACCCATATACTCGCGCGTAATTATTTTATCCTCAGACTTTCCTCCCCATTTATCGGCGAATAAATTTAAAACTTTTTCGTCCCCTCTCTCCACCCCTCGCCCTTTTTCTTGCCCGTAAGAACAAAGTTTAAGATAATATATAATATATTTAAAATGAAATAAGGCGAGCTTTTTCTTCCTCCTTTCTGTTTGGAAGAGGGGAAAAAAATAAATAAAAAAAAAAAAATGTATATTTACTGCGGAGGTAGAAAGTTCAACTTGGGAGTTCAATTTATAATTTTTACGTTGAAACGTTATCAAATGCAGAAATATCAAAAAGTAATATGTTATTAAAAGTTTTCCCCGTTTTTCTTTATTTTTAAAGTTTCCAGCAATGATCTACCCCGTTCGCGAGCGCAATTACATTCGCAGGTATCCCAACTTTTTAGAAGATATTTATTAAATCGCGTTTTCAAAACTCTTCGATTTTTCTTTGTTTACGGTTTTTTTTTTTTTTATTTTTTTTTTGTTTGTCTGTCTATAATTTTGCTTGAGTATCGAAAACTTACTTCATTTCCCGCTGAGCGGTAAGAGGAATAAGGATTTGGAAGGAAATAGAAAAGAGATGAAAGCACATATATCGCCCTCTCTCTCTCTCTCTCTCTCTCTCTCTCTCTCTCTCTCTCTTTCTCTCTCTCTCTCTCTCTCTCTTTCTCTCTCTCTGCAGGGAGAAACTGAGGAGCCTCTAAAAGTTCTTATCCCGTGATCCGTGCTGAGGAAGTTCTTATTAAAAGCAAGAGTAAACATGAAACAGGGAGACTATACGACTCACATATACCAAAAGGCAATCATAAAAATTTTCCCGGCGTTCGGTGACATTTCATCAAAGCTCTTTTACTCGCGTCTAAATGGAAATATCGAGCTTCACCAGCAGCTTTTTGTGACTTTATTTCTGTTCGGTTGGGACTTTTTATCCCCCCTCCGATGCGGAAAGGGAGGAATGGTGACATGACGATACGAATAAGGACCCATCAAACCATGGGCCTTAAATCAAAATCATAGAGTCAGGAAAGGACGTATACTGCGGGTTTTTATTTGTAGAAACTTGCCTGATGTTATACGAGCTCTTGTTCTACAAGGGTCATCCAAAAAGTAAGTTTTTGTATTTCATGACTCCAAAACTAAAGACTTTAGATCAAATCTGTAGAAAATTACTTTTTTTATTATTATTATTAATACCCAGGACTCTCCGTATACGCGCACGATAGACAGTAAGATAATCCACTAACTACTCCAAGGGTTTAACAGTTACTGGTCAGTTAGAATAAGTTTACTGTCTTCATCTGGGAGTTGGGAGGTTTGATCAAGAGCATGATTTGCTGATCATGCTGATTGGTATTGAAGATCGGCTAGATTAATTGTTTTATGAGTCAAAATTGTCTCCCCACGCTATACAAGAAAATAATTTCTTAATAATAAAACGTAAAAAAATAAAAATAAAAAATATAAAAAAATGGTGTGAAAGAGAAGAGTAAAAGAATGAATTGAAATGATGTATGTAAAAGAAAATTGACAATTTATGGGTTGATATCCAAAGAGGGGAAATATATATCAAAGTAAATCCCACTGAAAAATATAGTGAAGCTAATAAAATATAAGAAGCGTATGACTATAGACGCGTTTTTAAAGAAGCAAGAGCTTGCTGATATTATGGTTCAACTTTGGCTCAGCTTCCATCGAAAACACCGATAAAATGTCAACTTTTCTTTTTTCCTTGAATTTTAGAGCTTCCTTTCAGTATCCCGTATTGCTGATGGCTGTTCGAGGAAGAAATGATTGAATTACGATAATAGCAAATTACTTGAATAAAAGACAGGAGTTTGTAATGGGCGGGGGGGGGGGGGGGTCGGATGGATTATAAAGCAAGGTAACTCGCCGAAGCTCTATAGCTTTTTCTCTTGAATCCTTGAGTCTCTGGCGTCTTCTCTATCTCGGTTTTGAAAATAATAATTTCATCATGAAAGACTTAAAAGTTATTCGCGGTTTTTTTCGTCTATTAGTTTAGGATAGGATAGGAAACTCAACCGAGTTGAAGTCTAATCGTCAGAATTGTTAATTCTAACGAGCTATAACAACAGCAAGGATTTATGTGACGTGATTCTGAAACTTCCAGGTGGTATAGCCATGATGAGAATGTCTTATGAACAGTTTGCAAGAGCTCGGTTTGTTTGCCTCGCTTTTTTTAACCTAAAAAAGACAATTGTGATAAATCAACCTAAAAATGGTTTTAAACGAAAGTGTTTGAGACACTTCTGGACACAGAACTGAAATACATCGGTGTAGTAAGATCTACACGGATTGACAATTCAGAGACGTAATGGAAACACGGGATTATACTCAAGATAAATATACAGGGTGTTTCTAAAACTTATGTCATCCTTTCCACCCAATGAGCTATAACTTTAGAGTGGCACATCAAGGAACGTTCCACTGGTTTATTGTTGTCACGTAGGGCGCCGCCATCTTGCCGTAAAAATCGATTTCGAGGTTAAGTTTTGTAGGTTGTTTCCGGTCGTTTCGTAAACAAACTCGAGCATCGCCGGAAACGACCTACAAAATTTAACCTCAAACCTTGGAATCTGCCGTCCAAATTCCGCTTTTTCCCGCGATTCCTTCTACCCTGTGTGGCACAAGGTGGACCAGCCCGCTGCCACTCTAAAGTTATAGCTCATTGTTTCCACCACGTATTTTTGAGGTCAAAATAAGACTTTTTTTCCATAAACATGTGTCCGAAAATGCCCCCCTTTTGAGCTACAGCCCCCCAAAGTTTTAAAAAATCGTTGGTTTTTTTGGAATATCGACCATAATTATGAACCAAATGTCATGAAAATTGGTGTCCCGAGGTACTTTTACGTGTAAAATTAATAGCTGTCTTGAACTCAACTCAAGATTTAAACTCAAGATTTCTCAATAACTGCTGATTTACGGTGAGAGTCTCTGAAATTGCCATTTTCCTTGACTCGACTTTTGTGTTTCGTGAGCCAAGTTATGTCAAGAATATCACAAGTAAAGTCTCTGAATCGCACCCTAAAATGCTATAGTTAAATGCAACCCAAATTAAAAGAGTATGTGCTTATAGATATTATACTATACAAATACACAAATGTCTCAGAGAAATGGGCTCCGATCCAACCTGATAGTTTCACGGCACATATAAATATAGATATACATTCACATTGTGTCGTGAAGCTAGCAGGTGGTATCCACTGATTCTCTCAGGCGTATTATGTGCCGTATTATGTGTGTAAATGGGCCAACCCGGGCCCATTTCCTCGTCCGCCTTAATGTATGCAACATAACAACGCACCAGTATATGCAACATCACCTGATGTATGCAACATCAGTATAATATCTTTGCTGTCTTCATTATGAAATGCATCGGTCATATAGAAACATATACGAGCTAAGTACTTGGAAGGATAAAAAGTCTATCAAATTCTACTCACAAGCCAGTCCACGCACTCCATTATGCTAAATATACGTTACAGATCTAGCCGATGTGCCATTCAAGCGCAGTCCAAGAAACTGATTATGAGACAACATAATCATCATAGAGCGTAAAATGATGAGACGTTGAGAAAGAGCGACGACAGAGCGAATGAGAGGGAGGGGGTGAAGGGGGGGGTGATTGGCCGAGCATGGAGGAAGAAGAGCTCGTATCATGAATTTAATTTTCAACTATCACTGTGTGTGATTTCACTCAGCAATTTCTGGAGAACCATTTTACCCGTAATTAGCGGCCATTAAAGGCTTTCAACATAGACATATTACTTTAGTAATACCCCCCTCACCTCACCTCACCGCACTAGTCACCGTCGCGGGCCTTTACTTCTCCACCATCCACCGGAACTCAGCGGAGGTCGGTAAGGTAGGAGGAGGAGGAGGAGGAGGGGGGTGAGAAGAGAAAGGCTTACTTTATCTGTCAACGAGCGGATAGTGGTGGAGAGATGGGACTATTACGTGATGGAGATGGAGCGGTCATTTCGACGGAGCGAGTGAAAGGGTATGGCTGGAGCGGAAGGGGGGTGGAGGGGGCGGAGGGAGGGGGGTGGAGGGGTGGAGGGGTGGAGGGGGGTGGAGGGGGGCGCAGCGCGGCTACCGTTATTGTCACCAAAGTCTATAGGCGCGATTGAAAAGGGTAGAAGAGGGGAGGTGGACAGAGGTGGTGGGAGGGGGGAGGTTGGAGTGTTCGACAGAGCGTACGCTTGCACGTCTCTCTATATATTTTAATGACGTCTAATTGTAAGTTGTGAATTATTTGCCCATTACGCCACACACTGCGCCACCGTCGCGTTCGACCGTTCGTTCGCGTCGATTCGAATCATTCAATACGTGCAGCCTTACCAGATGAATGTATAGCTCGAAATGTGCACTGTGGATGGAGGGAGGGTGAGAGGGATGGTGAGAGGGATGGTGAGAGGGAGGATGAGAGGGAGGGTGAGAGGAAGGGTTAGAGGGAGGGTGCGGGAGGGTGAGAGGGAGGGTGAGAGGGAGGGTGAGAGGGAGGGTGAGAGGGAGGGTGAGAGGGAGGTTGAGAGGGAGGTTGAGAGGGAGGGTGAGAGGGAGGGTGAGAGGGAGGGTGAGAGGAAGGGTTTGCAAAACCTCTCTGCTCTGCATTGATGGAAAGGATATGGTGAATGGTGGTGGTGGTGGTGGTGGTGGTCTAGTGGTTGGTTAGGACTGTCATGGGGAGGGGGTCACAGAGAGGGTGAGGAGGGTATAAAATTTATGTGTAGGTATTTGTCGGAGTTGGTGCGTGCCGATTTGCTGCAGTGTCGACAGCTCTGAATATGAACTGCAGGAGATCTCCTGTACGCATGTACGCATTATAGTTTAGATGCAGGGATCTCTCTGACATTTGAAGCATTGCGATGGCAAATGGGATGTCCAGGGAGGGGATGTGTTATCTTTTTAACCCTCCCGATTACAAATCAAGATCTTCTTTCAGCAAAAGACGTCATAGGAGAAAAAAAAAACACTTTGGTATTGCTGATAAAAACTTTGGTAGAAAAATGACTCACAATCAGCAAAAGACTTTAGTATAGAGCTAACCAAAAGTTTTGAACTCCAAACTAAAGAGATTTTTCTGGGGGAACCAAAGATTTGGTAGGCTCGAGTAAAGTCTCTTACTGGGTCATTTTTTTACCGAAGTAAAGGTCTTGACAGCGATACCAATATGATTAAATAATGTAATTATTTAATTAATTACATGCTTTCCTCAGCTCATCAATCTGTCTTAGGTTCATATGTAACACGATTTGCTGTTTTTCTTATTTTTCTTTGGCACTCGTAAGATTAGTCCTTTCTCCAACGATGGATGTTTAAAAATTACACGATATACATGCTTGCTCTTAAAAAACGCTTTGCAGACTTTGAGAAACGGAAAAAATTAATTTAAAATGCCATCACAATTTTTAAGATTGAAAAAAGAGTTTCATTATTGAAAGGAAACTTTTTTCCTGGTTGGATGAACAGTTCTTTTAATTACGTTAATTTGAACTTTGTGAGTTAAGAAAAGGAAACCTTTCATTAAAGCATAGTACAAGGTTGAACGAAAAAAATTAATTTAAAAAAAAAGCCCTCCTAGCTGGGGGAAAAAATATAAGTCGAACGAAAGGAAGTAGCATGGAGAATCATGCGAAGGCAAGAACAAAACCTTAAATTCAAATTTCATAGGAGATTGGGGGAGGGGAGCAGACCCCCTGTTTTCAAATATTGATACTTGTTTTACAGGAGTAGTAAGTAAGTAAGATACATTATACTCTGTTCACGATAAGAAGGCGGGTGAGACTTCAGGTAATAATGCACTATTTAGCAACAGTGCGGCTATGCTGGCTACTCCGACCCTTCGCAGTGGCCGTTGTTCTCCCGAACTATCTCTTGGCAAGGAGGATTTCCAAGAACCGACAGACTCAAACATTTACACACGTCTAGTAAAAATTGCAAACGATCATACGAAAAAACGGACGAAATATTCGTCCTATAGGGCCAAGACTCGGCGAAAATAGTCGAGTTTCAATATTAATGACTCTCAGAAATTCGGATTTTTCAGTCCGAATTAAATTCAGGATATTTCGTCTACTATCGAATTTATGAGAGTCATCAATATTCAATCTCCACTATTTTTGCCGAGTTTTGGCGCTGAAGGGCGAAAATTTCGTCCGTTTTTTTCGTATTTTTGACCTTTCACAATTTTTACTGCGGACGGGTGTAAATTTTTGAGTCTGTCGGTTCTTGGAAATCCTCCGTGCCAAGAGAGAAGTCGGAAGAACAACGGCCACTGCGAAGGGTTGGAGTAGCCGGTATAGCCGCACTGTTGCTAAATAGTGCATTACTACCTGAATTCTCACCCGCCTTCTTATCGTGAACAGAGTATAGGGAGGATTGGTGTTTTCCAATTTCCAGGGGGCGGCACACCCCCATTTGCACTTTTCTGCCGGCCCTTATTCACAAGAACACATATCATCGTTCTTTTGTTCCGGGGTGGGGGGGGGGGCAGCGGAGGGGTTGAATGAGTTACCTTAATCGCGCAACATGGCATTGTACTGATACCGTGAAAGTACCTATTTGTGAGTATTGATTGCGCGCATAAACTAAAGGCACCAAGACCTATTTTACGACGGCAAGATTCCATGTAATTAGGTGCGCGAGATTAAAACATCTATGAGGGCAAGAATCATAGAAGATGCATAAAGGGTGAGGAAAGGGGTGGGGGAGGAGGGTTTGAGGCTACTCAAAATTCATCCCCACTGCCGTTAGAAGCCACAGTGGTCTCTGTCTCTGGAGAATTAGGACGACAGAGCTGCGCTGCCGCACTAGCGGATCCGAGAAATTGTCCTACTCTCTCTTCTCCCATTATAGAACGCATGCGTTAGAAAAAGATGGAAGAGGGGGCGAAAGTCACGTGACTGCCCCTTCTCTGTCCTTATCTAACACACGTGTTCTAATGGGAGAAGAGAGAGAAAGACAAATTCCAGTATCCACTCATGAGCTGCCGTTTTGCGTATAATTGATGAAATTTTTCAATGAGCCTCTTGTATAAACTTTTGGTGTGAGCAACTGATACAATCTGATGTAAAAACCAGCAAAAATCACGAAAATCACATCATTAAGTATGTCTAAAATTTAGTAATAAACTCACATAACTACGATAACAGCAAGAAAGATCGTAATGGCGGCTCAACGCAGGTATCATTGGAGATTTCTGTCTATAAGTCTCTTTCTCAACGGAAACACAGAGATAAAATGTCTTAATTTAGATAGGAATCTCCCATGTTACCTGCATCTCTTCACCATTAAGCCCGATTCTGCGAGTGAATTTCGTGATTTATTAATGTCCTCATCGTCAGTTTTTCAGGTTTTTATGCAAGAATCAAATATTCAAACCTCTCCGTAGCAAAAGTTTGCAGGAGCCCCATTGTTGTCTGAAATCGTCATGAGTGACATTAAAGCCTAGGACCTAGGTATCGAGGCAGCGGTGGGTAAAAACGAGGGTGGGGGCTTGGAATGTTGAAAATTGATTACCTTTTTTTCTGCTTTTTATATCCTTTTTTTTTTTTTTTGCTGTTTGAAGGAGTGATTCAGGAAACTGTAGGAGGTGGAAACTTACACGGTTTCTTTTTCACCGTTTTTTTCTTAAACCTCGATTTCCTTTTTCTTCCCTTTTTCGCCGTTTTTCTTCTTCCCTTCTTTGCTTTACCTATTTTTCCCTTTTTTTTCTTCTTTTCATCACTTTTTTACGCCATCTTCTACAAATAGGGGGGATAGAGCCCCCAAATCCCCCTATGGACCTCCACTAAATCAAGGACTTTTGTTGACACACTTCAAGGACGATTGAGACCTCTGTGAGCGTGAGGGAACCGCGGGAACCTGCCCTCCTCTCAACAATTCCTCCTTCCGTTCAGGGTCCTCTTGGAAATCAAATCGATTCCCTCGGGGGAGTAATAGAAGGCAGGAAGGGTGGCGCGTAAAGGGGTGTGAGGGGACGGGGGGGGGGGTTAGGAGGGACGACCGAAAACGGTTTCTTGTGTGCTAAAACGCGTCTCGGCGCGCCCACTTTATTTGATTCGTTATTTTGATGTAATAATCATTTTCTGTTATTGTCAACATTTTCCGTCTCGCTGCATTTCAATATTACGCTAACTCAAGTTACGCGCGCACAGGTCTCTTTTCTCGTCTCGCGCCCCCTCAATTCTCCCAATTTCTCACCCCTTCCCCGTCTTCCCGCCCCCCTTTCCCTCCCCCTCCCCCTCCCCTCCTTACTCCTTTCCAACGCCTTCCTTCCTCCTCCCCTTATTTTCCTCCGCCTCTTGCCCTAACGGAGGTTTAATATTTCATCTTTCTCTCACACCCGGATGCGTCTCCACCTCTCCCTCTCCCACCCCCTAGTCTTATAACTCAATCCTCCTTACATTATCATATTCTATGAAGTAACATTTTGAGCTTTCGACGATGCAGAAAACATTTTCGCCAAAACTCGTGTATAACTAGACTGAGACGCTATTTAGAAGAAGGACAGCAAAGAATTTTTTTTTTTTTTTTTTTTTTTTTTTGTTCAATCGTTCTGCTCGAAATTTGATTTCTTTGGGACATTTATACGAAAGCGGGTAGAATTCAACTCAAATTGCTGACGAAAGGGTGGACGCTTATACCTATATGCAGGGTTGAAAGAGCTTACAGGTAAGACAGAGAACCTTATAAAACCCACCCTTTGCACAAGATCACATTTGGAATGGGAAAAAATAACGAAAATCTCATCATTTTTTTTAGTTTGTTTCTTCTGTTTTTCTAAAAAAAAAACAAAACAAAACAAAACTAAAACAAAAAACAAAACAAAACAAAACTAAAACAAAAAACAAACAATTAAAAAAACCCTCATAGGGATCTTGAATTTGTATACTCTAGCGACCAATTCGATTTTTAAAATTGTTTGTTTTGACCATTTAATCTCTATGTAAAAAAATAAAAAAATAATAATAATTGCAGTGATATTCGAAAGAGGGTAATTTGCCGTAACTCACGTCAACGTTGAGTTCAAGGTAATGTCTCTCTTATTTTTGTAACCTTGTTAAATGCTGCAAAGTTTTTTGCCACAGAAACCAACTGTTCGCTGCCAATTTAGGCCCCAGGGAAGAACTCAAAAATCAATAAGAAAAATTTCATTTAATTAACATTGTTGTTAAAATAATTTATCGACTGTTATTAATGAATCAATAGCCTAAAACGCCGACCAAATTTTCGAACAAACTTGGACTGTAATGTAAAGCATAGAGCGGTGTTGGTTTTTATGATGAAAATTCTGAATATAAGTGATTTAACTGATGATAAACATACAATACCATGCAACACATGACTGAATAACTGCTTAGAACGAACTGGTTTTGATCAGTCTAACCAGCGTTTGAACCCAGCGTGTGAGGGCTCGTTCAGGTCCCGCTAAAATATGCACCCTCAATGACTAAAGAGTAGTCAGGGAGACCAAAAGCCCTGCTGAGTATCAGCAAAAGGAAGGACACAATTATTAGACTGTGTAGTGAGAATCGGAGGAACTTTGAGCAGAGAAAAGCAATGCGGTGCGGCATGATATAAATCGCCTTCAATTTTATAGAATACTTCCCCAGCGCGGCTACGTACGAATAGTTACTTATCCGAAAAGCAAAATTGATGTGTACAGCCAAGAGACTAGACTGAGATGTAAAGTGTGAGTCTTGTGAGCCGTCGAAACAACACAATCAACGTAAGTATACCGTAGCGTAACGTAAGTATACCATAGCGTAACCGTAACGTAAGTATACCGTAACGGAAGAATACGTAAGCATTGCGTCAAAGATAATGTCGACTTAAGGCGGGAATAACTCGTAAACCTGTCATTAAGTTTTGTTGTCGGCCCATGAGAGCTTCTTCTCGGGAGGCAGAGGAGGCACCATCCGTCCAAAGACTTTATGTCTACTTTTTTTTTAAAGTCCATTTACTTTTAATGTCCACTGATTTGTGTCTCTATTATTTTTTATCCAGTATATGATGTGTCCACTCATAAATGAGTACACATCTCTTAAGTCCTCTTTTATAGTCCATTTCTTCAATTAACTGTCGTAAAGAAACTCAGCAACATTTCTCTCCTTCCTAAGCCAACGAACGTATTTATTCATTGTTTGATGTGGCGTAGCGAGAGAGGTATGGCAACGCACGCATGTTATCCATTGAATCCCATGAAAAATGTCGAACTAATGGAAGCGCGGAAATAATCTAATATTTTAAAGGTTTTTCGCATTTTGCACCAGAAATTTTCAGACTAGATAAATTATACATATAATAAAACCAAAGGTGCTTACACATGAATATTATATCAGATCATCATTTCGGATATTCACCCATCTTCAGTGATTAATGAGGAATTAATATCGAAACATATCAACGCATTATTGTGCGCACTCGTCAAAATTACAACTTTGAAAACAAAATTAAGCCATAACGAACCGAAAACAATAAATAAATAAACTAGTTGACAAACAAATATTAAAACGACCAATATAAAACCTTGTTTTAATATTTGTTTGGTAACTAGTTTAAATATTTTTATATATTTTATTTATTTATTCATTGTTTTCGGTTTGTTATGACTTAATTTTATTTTCAAAGTTGTAATTTTGACGAGTGCGCGAAATAATGCGTTGATATGTTTCTATATTAATTCCTCGTTAATTACTGAAGATGGGTGAATACCCGAAATGATCATCTGATATAATGTTCATGTGTAAGCACCTTTGGTTTTATTATATAATTTATCTAGTCTAATATTTTAAGGGTAATGAAATATTTCAATTTCAGAAATTTTCAGGATTTCAGACTGTATCCATAAGCCAAGCGCGGTCTCTTTTGTGATTTTACTCGGACATGCGGACAAATGGAGGGACAGATATAATCAATCTTTTCTAGGAATACATTTGTTGAGTTCAAGGGTTCATGATGAAATACCCAGAAATGGATAAAACTCAGCGACTACCCTCAGCTCTTTAAAATCATCCTTGACCTGACAGCTGCGGTATCTCATAGTGCATCATAAAGAGACTAGTTTTCCCACTATCCTCAGAGATTTTCCTAGGATTTGTTATTTAATCTGTGTTTCCTATCTCTTTGGGAGAGAAACAACAGTTTTAATTACCGCATGACGTATTTAAACAAATCAGCACGCCGGGCTGAATCTCCAAGCTCAAAGTAGCTGGAATGTATTGATTCCAAGAAAAGGATTCAAAACTCAGTGTCCCATCACATATAACGCAAATCTCTCATGAAATTGATTTCACAAGAAAACAAGTCGGCACAATGCAACCGCAAATTTCAAGGAACCACTCTCTGAAATTCGATTGAATATGTATACTATGACCTTCAAAAGAAAGTTTTCTCATCAACATTGTTCGTGATAATTTTTTCTGTTATTTTTCAAGGAGTTTTAAACTTTTTAAAGCATATACCTACTTTCAAGCGGCAATGCTGTTAGACTCTGAAAGATCTGAAAACTGCAAAAATGTTTAAAACTGGTCGAGGAATGGAAGATAAAAATTTCTACCTGGATACGAATTTCTTTTGAAAGTCATAGTACAGTGTGCGTACGACCGTACGTATACATAGATCGATCTGGCTCTAGTTCAGTGGTTACCAACGAGCTATGCCCAAAAGCGCGGCGTGCGATTTGGCAACGTTTCTTTTTCCCATTCAAACACATTAGAAAGGTCGAAATGCCTGGTCATCGCCGATGACTGAAGCGTTCGACTTTTTTGGTGAATTTAAATGGAGGAAATACATTGCTGTCAAATTTCATGCCTCGCCACTGGCTATGCCACAATCAGAGTTAGGCAAATAGGAGTGCAACGAATCGTCAAACACTTGGATGGTAATTAAGTGTATTTTTCACAGATAAATAGTGAATTTTTGGGTCTCTTCGATTAGATCTAATTCTTCTCCAAATAATGTGATGAGTGGCTTGTAAAAATTCAGCCCTGATTACCATAAAATCGCCCTCCGAAAAAACGACGATTACGATTACTCGGTAATCGTATAATCGATTACCACCCCTATTTGCCCAACTCTGGCCACAATAGAGAGGTTTTATATCGGAAGTGATTTTGAAACATATCTTATTCATATTTTTTACACGGTATCGAGTTGTTTGCCTTATTTTTTTTAACCTAAAAAAAAAAAAAAAAAAAAAAAAAAAAAAAAAAAAAAAAAAACAAGCAGGGAAAATTCCAACACGCAGGTGTTGGAAAAGCGTGCCACTAAAGTCTGAACAGCTTTAATGCTTTTGCTAGCAATGATAATAATTAGACAGCATTCAACATGGAGCTGATCTCGAGAAAATTGAGTCCAAAGTTGAAGAGCTAGCATTTAAACAAAAAACTTGGAATTACTTACGTTTTGATTTCATTCAACTACCGTGTTGTGTTTTTGCATTTCAACACCGGAAAAGTGGAAGTTACTATGTAGGAAAGGTACTTAATTTTTAGCGTTTAAAGTGACTTGGTTCCTTTCTTCTTTTTTTTGGCATAATCACGAAAAACGAAACTCTAAGAGAAACCAAACGGCAGAGTTGATTTACACTGTTGATTATTTTAAAATCCGTTAATCCGGACTTAAGTCCGTTCCCAATTCTATAAAAGGAACCAAGTCGGAGTTGGTTCCTTACGTGACTCGGATTAAGGTTTAACCTAATCAGCCAAAGGAACCAAGTTCTCATTTTATTTCATCATATGGACAATGACATCAATGAGGCTCACCAGCTCACTTTTACCTGGAATTTTGACGGGAAATAGTTGTTATTATAGAAGAAGCACTTGTTGCTTCGAGATTCAGTATTGCTAGCTCTATCAATCAATAACTCAATTTTATCAAAAATGTCACTCGGTTCTTTTGTGACAAGTGCTGTCCAATTGAGCTTGTTTGGTGAGAAATTATGAAAAAAATAAATTTAGATCAGATGTATCTATAAGGAGATGAGTCAAAGGCGTTGTTTTTTTGTGTTTGTTTTTGTTTTTTGTTTTCAAAACTTTGGAGGGCTCTAGCTCAGAAGAGAAACATTTGCAGCACATACTCATGTAGGAAAATAAAGTCTTATATATTTGTATGTTGACCCCAAAAATACACTCCATAAGTTTGGCACTCAAGTTTTGAAACACCTGTTCTTGATATTTTGCTCCCCCCCCCGCCCCCTTCACAAAAGACAACATCTTGACCATGCACATTTTTAAAATCACAGTTTGACTGTAGAGATATTTTCTCCCCCCCCCCTTAACGAAAAAGGGGAGAATGGGTCACCTATCTCTGATGTTCGTCGTGCGCATGCACAGCTTGTTCGGCTTTACGACTGCAATTTTGGCTTTCTTTATAATGCGTTTTTGGGTTTATTAGTGGATTTATGACTATTGATGCCGCCAATGTAATTTTCAGACAATTTTACATCAGAATCAAAACTCTATAGCACTGTAGCAAAAGTTTGCAACAAACCCATTGAAAGCTGAAAAGAGAAAATTATTTGATAAGGCTCGATCTTTTTACCCACATAAACTATAGACAATAGATATTTCTAAATCCCTCCACCTTTTAAACGGCTTGTTCAGGGATCAAAAATGAGGTTGCGTTCTTTTGAAGTCAAAAAGTGTCATATTCGGAAAAGCCGTGATTCTAAATAATAAACAGTTTTTTTTATCTTTTTTTTCCGTTTTAGGTGCTGTCAGCACTTATTGCGATTGTCACGATGTAGATACGTAATATGCATAAATGGAACACTTGCGAATTCATGAAACAATAATCCTTTAATATACAGAACTAACCATTTCAAGTGCCCTTTACACATCAAGCATTCTAGGGGTATAGATTAGTAGGTGTGGAGGTTTAAGAGGTTTGTGGATTTTAATTCCCCCTCTCCCCATTTCTTTTCTTGAAAAGTATCGAAAGTTTACAGTTAAAACTATGCCATTAGTCACTATAACGCATTGTCATATTATTTCTTTTTTTTTTCTGTTGCCGTCGGTCGATATCATTTTTCGTGTTGGAAAAGCAAAGTTCCATATGGACCTATAGTTTCCAAAATTTGAAGAAGCTTCCAGTGAAAAATTTTGTACACGCAACGAACTTTTTAGGATAGGTAAATAAGTTATTCCAGAGTCAATTCCATAGCCGCAGCGAGGAAGCTGTCCAGGGGTGGAAGACACGTGACAGCCCCTCTCACTTTTTAGAGCAATTAATGCGAATTTTACCCCTCTGGCTCCCTGTGTTCTGGATTTTAAACACCTATTTTTCAACAAAACGCCAAAAATGTCCTCAAAAATCCCTTGATTCCATCGACGCTCATTGAGGGGCTTTCAATTTGCCGATCCCCCAGAATTTCAAATGTTTCCGATGCAAAGACCTGTTTAGTGTGACGTCATGAAAAAAATTGGTTCTAAACAAAGGCTCCGTCTCACTCGCTCTCGTGGGTTTTCCCATACGAAACACAGTCCAAATTTTCAAATACAAGTGCTAGTAAACAACACGTTCTTTACACGTTGTGTTTATCACACCATTGGGTTCCACGTCCCTTATAAAAATTTCCGATTGTTTCAAAAAATTTTCCGATAGGATATATATTCCCGCGCTTTATTTCCCATAGAAATAATCGAAATTCCATAGAGACAATCGGAATTCGTGTAGATTCAAGCGCGCTGACTATAGCAACGATAGGTCTCATGATTGAAATAAGGCGAAACCATCTATGGTTCTATTCTTACAGTTTTAACAGCCACTTTTTTCTCAGTGATAAAATATGAGCCCGCTATCACAAACTTTTTGAAACATCGCGCATCGATGCACAATCACAGTTATATCGAAGAAAGTCCTATGTTTTGTCCTTGTCACACTCACAGTTTCTTAAGAGCACAAAATTCTAGGATATAGGCTCATCAGCACCATCACGGCATGTGTTGTACCTCAAACAATAGCTTCGATACGAAGAGAAGTTAGAATGATTGAGTGTCATGGCGGTGATACTCCCATAAGAGACCGTGAGTAAGACAAGGACAAAACGTAGAACGTCTTTCGGTATAACTGTGATTGTAAATTCGCTTGTGATCTTTTAGGAATTATGTTACAGTGAAAAGATACTTTAAGGCAAGTGGAATCTAATGGTGCAATAAAATTTGAGAAAACTGCTGGTTAACTAGCATGAATTTGCGTTCGAAAATTTGGATCTGGTGAATCCACGAGAGTGAGCGAGATAGAGCATTTGTTTGGAACTAATTCTGATCGTGACGTCATCACTAAACAGGTCTACTTAAGGATATGAATGATCCTCTCTCTTTTCTATACCCTTCCCTCTCTTCGCATCAATACCTCGTCGCTTCTTATCGATGTACCCTCGTCAAACCGAGTTTGACACTTTTACGACGCGTGTCCTGAACGCTTAATGCACCGTGAAGAAATCTTGAGACCGGTGGAGCCCAAAGGCGAGGGGCAAAGAGGGTTTCTGTGAAGGGTGTTTCCACCCCCCTCCTGCCTTGGAATTTCGACTCATAGGTTGGCACAAATGACTTAGGTTGCTGGACCTGTATGGAATTCTCGTTTGAAGGAATTCGACTTTGACGCTTAATAACTTATTGAAATTAACAGGAATACCAAAACTTTTACAATTTTAAGAAAATAGACGCCGAGGCCTCCTGGATTGCAGCAATAAATTAACGATTAATGAAACCAGTTTTAAGAAAATACGTTTTTAATTTTTCAAACCTTCCCGCCAAAGGTTTTGCCATAAGCAAGGCATTGGACTTATATATTAGATATGAAAATGAAAACAAGAAGCGCACCGTATATATACGGCACGCTTAAAAAAAAGGGTTACGGGAGCATTAGAAATTGGTCTTGAACGAAAGGGCAAATGTTTTAGAGTGGCTATCTAGACACAGAAATCAATACAGGTAACTTTCTATTGGAAGAATTTGCACAATACAAAATCTGGAGCATGACAGAAACAAGCAATATTTTCTCACCTTGATAGTTGTATTGGAATTTTATCATTGGTTCTAGCTACCAGATATTGATTGGAGCACCTACTTTTTTGGGTAAGTATATACGACCTATTAGAAAAATTTCAATAATAAGTTGTGCACATTCGAACCGCTCATTTTTTTTCCAGTGTGTTTTTTGCCGAAGACGACACAATATCTTCGTCAAAGTATTTTCCAGCGTCCGAACGTTTAGACAGAAAATGTGGATCAGCTATACTCAACAACGTTTTTCATTCGCGGCGGGATTATTGCGTCAGCGCATTGATGGCAGCATTAGAAACTAGATTATAGAAACTAATTAATCTGACTATTAATGAAGAGATCCAATTCAAGAGTACTTGTGCAATGAAGCGGACATCGTTCAGTGCCGTTGAAAAAGCCACTTCCTTTTTACTACTATTTCGATCAAAGTTTATCTGCAATATTGCCGGGTTTTCCTATAAATTATCAACTTTGACACACTTATTAAGTCAAATGAGAAAAATCGGACGATGGGGCTGTTGCGAAACTTCTGCTATGAGCGATTGAATTTACTTGATTCTGCATGGTGTAAAAATCTCAACAAAATATCGTTGGCAGCACGAAAAACTTCCGAAATCCACTCCTAAGCCCAATAAACCATTTTATTTGCGCGAGCGCATATGGTTGCGTAGGGCAGTAATAATAGGAGAATCCCATCTAATAAAACTATAACTCAATAAAAGAAAAAATGATCTATAAAGAGACGCCTTTCCTTTGAATCGGTGTCATCACTCATCAGGTGTCACGGCATCATTAATCGAATGTGGATCACAACTCTGTTATCTAATCATTCATCAGTGAATCCTCCTTATCAGTATAGAGAGAGTGACAAAATTAGGGTTTGAATCTCCTATTATTACTACGCCACCACTGTAAGCTTGCGCAAATAAAGGCGCCCTGCTAAAAATGACCAGTTGACATCAGTTGAAATCAGGCTGATTTCCACTGATATCAACTGATGTCAACTGGTCATTTTCAGTAGGACGTTTATTGAGTTTGAGAGTGGTTTTCGGAAGTTTTCAGTGCAGCCATTGTTATTTTTGGAGGTTATTTTTACACCCTAATCGACTATCAAAGCTCTTATAGCAAAAGTGTGCAACAGCCCCGTTAATGTCCAAAAAATGGCAACACTGTTAAATTGTATTTTTGCTTGGAAACTTTTAAGACGGGCTTTTTTCAGTGCTTACCTACTCAGCTCGAGCAAATTTATTTTTTAACCTGTAAAAATATCATATCTGAGCTCAATGAAAACCCGCCGTTACATATTTTGAATGCTCATACCATACGGCACGAGTTTGTGTTCTCCGTACCCTCTTTCATTTTAACTTTTGTCAACCCCCCCCCCCCCCACAACCCCCAACTACCCACCCTTTTCCTCCTCCGGGCATCATATTTATCTGTATAGTTTTTCTCTCAGATTGACGGGGGGGGGAGAGAAGAAAGCAAGCACAGTTCATGGCGTCAATTATTTCAAAGGCCTTCGCGTTAATATTCGTCGCTATACTTCTTTTTCCACTGAGTAAACTGAAGTTAATTATAACTTGCGCTCAGTAATTACTTCGTATTAAAAGTTGTTTGTAATTAAACTCCGTTCACTTTTATATTGTTTATATCGTTGCGTATGCCCGGAGAACTTTAAAAGTTGTTGTGTACCCCATATTCTCCTTCTCGGAGACACCCCCTGTCCCCCCGTCCTCCCTCCCTTTACCCCTTCCTCCCTGAACATTATGTAATTATGGCAATGTCATGAACGAGAAACAGTGTCATTCGATTATCTGAGAGGAGCCGAAAGCATTCGCGAATGAGATTCAGGCTCGCGCTGGCTAATCATGAGTCAACGCCAGTCAGCGCTGGATGTTTTAGACAGCTGCAAGCTGCTGCAAAGATCGATGGAGCACCTCTTTCCTTGCGCTTGGATGTATGAGAACCAGCCTTTTTTAATTTTGATTTTTGTGTTTGAAAGAACCGATATTGTTGATAGTAATAATAATAAAAGTTTTCCCCTAATAGATTGTGAAACGATTCGAAACTGTGACATTCATCTAGATTTTCTGTTACAGGAGTGACACCATACTTTCGATTTTTTTAGACCGTTCAAAAGAGGAAAATTTTCTAAGACTTGATGGGTCACACAAGTTTTTGCAAAATGTCTATTTTTAAATTCCATTAAAACCCATGTTACATAAAATAGTATACAAATGCGTACCACTCTGCTGGAAAGGGTTAACAGAAATAGTTAAAAGAACTTAAATTTTAACATATTTTTGAGATATTTTCAATTTGCATCGTAGCAACTTAGAGATTTTGGAGGAAGAAAGAAAAAGAAAGAAAAAACTATTAAAAAAACCGAGTGCAACGTAGAATTCACGATACCAAAAGGCTGCAGAATCTTTTTATTTTTTTTTTAACATTCAATTTTCTCCAATTTCATTATATATATTTTTTCTCCTAATATCAGTATTTTTCTTTCCGCCTCTTTAATGTTGTGAAATGGGGCATCAACATTGTTGAATGATGCGTTCTTTTCAGTGCTTTTAATGGAGTTTTTTTTTCGAGGTCTCTGGATTTTAACGACGAATACTGAAAATAACTCGGAAATTGGTTATGTTTGTATCTCTTCCGCAGTAATCTCTGCTCAAAGCGCTTCCTACGGAGCGACGCAGTTGCTGTAAGTACTTTTGAATGAAGTATCAACTATCGTTGGACAAAAGAGAAGAGGATTGCGGACCGGAAAATCAGAGGGGGTTATCTCAATTCCAGCTGACCATTCCCAAGTGTTGGGCTATAGACTATAGAGGTACTTGTACTCCAGTTGAAGAGGTGGCAAAAACGACGCGTTAGTGAGATAACGTCCCCCTCGCCCCTCGCTCCGGAGCACAATAGTCTGAAATCGAAAAAAAGTAGCCAAAAATCATTGGGGAAAAAAAGTAATAAAAAATCATCGCTTTCGACCTTATAAAATCATATTATCGTGAAACTTTTCAGGGATATTTCTAGGTTTGAATGGGGATCTTGCAAACTTTTGCTGTGAGCAAATGAATAGTCCGATCTAATGTAAAAACCAGCGAAAATCACGAAAACCACACAGAGAAAGTCTTAAAATTCAGTAATAAACTCACATTACTGCTATAACGCAAGTTCGTAATGGCGGTTCAACGCAGGTATCATATATGGAAGATTCTTGTCTATTATGTCACTTTTTCTACGGAAACACATAGATATGTCTCAAATAAGATATGAATCTCCCATGATACCTGCGTCCCTTCGCCATTCAGCCCGATTCTAAGAGTAAATTTTGTGATATGTTAGTGTACTCATCGCCATTTTTACCGGTTCTTATGCAAGAATCAACTCTTCAATCCCTTGTAGCAAAAGTTTGGAAGAGTCCCATTACTTGTTAAAAGGGTATTCTGTTCTTATAATTGATGTTGCAAGTTTATAAATGAGAAATTGATTAGATATTTGCCTCCTGAATTTTGGCCCCTTTTCGCCGACCTCAGACCATAGTGCGTCGTCCCTCCCGCATCACCGTTGTTGGTGTTGGGAACATTTCTGGAATCCGACACGGAAATGTCCCTTTTAACATGAGATCATTACGTAATAGTCTCCTCGGAGCTCTCTGGAACACCAGATTTTTTTTTCTCTCTCTCTCCCTCCCTCTCACTCCCTCCCTCTTTCCCCTCCCCCCGCACTTTTCCTCCTCAGCTTGGCAATGATGTAACGGTCAATCCTGCACATCCACTCCCCTTTTCGACGCCCGTAGTTTTTTCATCGTAACGGAGATAATATTTTCTGAGCCCCCGTCAGAAAAAATGAGAGAAATTTTTAAGGAGAGATTTTTTTCCTCCCACCCACCCCCATCCCCTCGTCCCCACCCCTTACGAACCCATCACACGAGTCCACTTCTTCTTATTTCGCTCACCGTGAATTGAACAATACAAATGATGGCCCCTGCAGGAGTATGGTAGAGATGGCAGAGGGGGTGGGGGGGTGTTTCTCCATTTGAGAGCAAAAATCCTGGTGAACATATCTACTCGCACAACGCATTTACAATCACACCCATACGTATATACGTGTGTTCAGTAGCGCCTTGAAACGTGTAGAATGCGATTCCTGTGTTTTTCAGTCTACGATAGGAGGGCGGAAGGTTGGGGGGGGGGGGCCTGGGTGGCGGCGGGGGGGGACCGCAGCGGGTAGCCACTTAAGGAGGCGAGGCCGAGTCGGGGCGGCCCACAACCTTGCTTCCTTCATCCTTCCCTTTTCTCACCGTTTGACATTTTTCACTTTCATTTCTAACCCTCTGCTTCCGCTTCCGTCATAGGTATTCTCACGTGAGACAAATGAAGAACTTCCTCGGGAAATATTTTTGAACTTGGACAAAAATCGGCGTTGTCGAATTTCTTTTTCAATGACAATGCGGTGTAACAGCTTAATTTGAAGCACGTATGATCTGATTTTTATAATTGAACTTTGGCTTTTTCTCTGCCCATTTTGTTTTGTTTTTTGTTTTTTGTTTTTTGTTTTTTTGTTTTTTTTTTTGTTTTTTTTTTTTTTAAGGGGGATGCTGCGCAGCACGCCTTCGGCTATGCAGTATGCGGGCCCCATAGTTCAGATTTTTTTTCATTGTTTGGCCCCAAAAAATGCCCACATCAGTAAAAAGAGAAAAAGCGTTTTTAGTTTCCAAAAGTCAAGAAAAGGACCGGATTTGTATTAGGACTGCCGTTCAGCATATCATTATTCAGAATCATCCAATTTACGGCTGGTTCTCCCACCCAGTCGACAAAGAGATTACACCGTCCAGTTTAGCAGTGTAACCATAACCCACAAAAACTCTCCAATCTGTAATCTTTTTGTTCACCTATGAAAATATCGTTGACTTTAAAATTTGATGGAATTTTTGATATGCACCGATGATCTCTTCGGTTGAAAAAAAAATATTAGCTATCACAATATTCCCGCGTACGTTAAAATCATACTTCTGAACCACGGCTCGTAAAATTTTAGTCAACCAATGATCATCGATGAATTAAATAATTCCCCTTATAAGATTTGCAGGACGGTAGCCCTGCTATATATGCATCAGATCTACCGTTTTGCTTATAGTTATTGACATTTTTCATATCAGCGATGATTCCACCGGTTCAGTAAAGATTACACAGTTCATTTCAGTGTATGAATGTTCTGCACAAAAATACTATCATCAGTAATCTTTAATCAACCGGTGGAGTCGTCGATAACTTTACAAAATTTCCGAATATTTTAACAATCTTGCGTCTATTGTACCGATTTAGAAAAGATTACAATTCAGACTATTTTCCAGTATTTACAGTCATACACTGAACTGAACTGTGTAATCTTTTCTCAACCGGTGCAATCATCGGTGAATGGGGTAGTTGCAAGGGTCTTAGATGTTGTGTTTTTTATAAAGAAAATGATAGTACTTGATGAGCTGAGAACAATATGGTGTCTGGTTATTTCCAAAGTGTCCCGGTTTTGAAGATACACAGGTGTAAAAATGTAAAAAAAAAAACGTGTGTGTAGTGACGTCACTACGCGGAATTCCCATTTAAAACAATGTATTTTGGGCCATAAAATCTCATCTCCGGAACAATGGGACTTAATTAGAAACCAAAGTTATCTTTATGCTCAGCTCATCAAATATTTTCATTTTCTTTATTAAAAAAATAACATTTCAAAACCTTGCAACTGCCTCATTGAAATATGCTATGAATTATACGCTAAACGCCCTAGTAAAAATGTTCCATGAACTCTGTTCCAATTTTCCATGTGGACATGGAAATCACTGTGATTTCCGTGTAAATTTAACCTAATTTACATAGAAATCAAGGCGATTTCCATGTCCACATGGAAAATTGGAACAGAGTTCATGGAACATTTTTACCAGGGTGGTAGCTCTGATATGCATATTATACTGGTGCGTATTACCTCCTTTCCAAAGCTTTGCCTATTGCCTATAGTGGGAGGCGCAACGTGGCGGCACGGCGGCAATCGGCCCTTACCTGTCTCTTGCACACGTATTCTCTTGGCCTTCTTCGACTCCTCCTCGGAATATGATGTATTGCCGCGTAGTCGGCCCTATATTTTTATTGAGAGGCCGCGGCTGCCATATGCAACGAACCACTCACTAGAAATACCCTCAGTTCAGCTCGAAATTGTGCAGTTTTACTTTCTTCCTTGTTACGGCAACAGAGCAAGGGATTCCTTAGATCCCCCACAAGTTTTTCAATTCCTCCTCTCCTTCGAGTAGAAAACAGCGTCACGGTGCACAGGGGTGTCGTATTTTAACGGAAATATAACTTAATAGCCTCTTGAAGAATATTACGGATAATGCGACTTTATGTGAGATGAATAATTCATACTTGCTCCTTTTTTTCTCTTTTATTATTTAAATAATAAATTATTATTGATTAAAAATTGGTTTTGCGATCATGAGCCCAGCGTTGCATGAGAGACAGGATTTCTTTTCAAATGCTGGGGGTTTTTCTTCCGATTTTTTGTTTTTGTTTAAATCTCCGAAAAATGAAAAAATTGACGGTTGAATTGAAGGAGTGTTGACAATTTTTGGGAGAAGAATTAGAAATAGGTTAATTACTGTCCAAAAACATGGGGATTTTTCATCGAGTAATAGAGATAAAATAAGATTTTATATGCAACAGGGAATGTTTTTGGTTTGCGATCATGAGCCTAGCGTTGCATGAGAGACAGGATTTCTTTTCAAATGCTGGGGGTTTTTCTTCCGATTTTTTGTTTTTGTTTAAATCTCCGAAAAATGAAAAAATTGACGGCTGAATTGAAGGAGTGTTGACAATTTTTGGGAAAAGAATTAGAAATAGGTTAATTACTGTCCGAAAACATGGGGATTTTTCATCGAGTCATAGAGATAAAATAAGATTTTATAAGGAACAGGCAGTGGCGTCGCGTGCCATCTGGCAACAATGCAACTGCTCCATTTAAACTCATTAGATATATCGAATTTTCCTTGTGCGCTGTGCACCCCCTGAATTCGATCTTCTACATGAGTTTAAATGGGTAGAATACATTGTTGCCAAATTTCACGCGACGCCATTGGGAACAGGGAATGTTTTTGGTGGCTCAAACTGGAAATCCTGTAAGAATACCGTTCAAGAAAAGTTGTTGTGCAACTCACTAAATTGGTTTTTTACTGAGGAATTGAACTGGGGGAGGGGATTATAAAGTTTTGAGAGGGATTTGAAAAAAGTTGATCATAGTCCAAAAAATGGGAATTTTTCATCGATCAATGGAGACAAAACCCTGCGCGAAACTTTTTTTTTTTTTGTATTAGTGATCACGAAACTAAAAATTGGTTGATTTCAGTCCCTCGTATAATCTGAACAACCTGCTCTTCAATAAAACTTTCATTGACAAACCACTTTGATTGAGCGAAAACTGTCAGAGAGGGAGCTCCAAAAAAATCAGACTGTTATGCAAAGAGACAATCCTAAGCTTTGCCTAGGAAACAGTAAGCAGTTCTTGTGCTTAAAGTTAACTGTCTTTGAGATGACTTAAAAAAAAGATCAATCGAATTCGGCACTCGTTGATTTCGTATCACATTATACCATGGATAAAAAATGTAGAGCTTCAAAAAATTGTGAAACTTCAGTGAAAAAGACTGCGTATTGCGGCATGCATTTGAAATCATATTTTAACATTACCCTCCTCCCTCTCTCGCCCATTTTTTCTCTCTCTCTCTCTCTCACCCTCCATCCTCTCCTTCTTTCCTTCTCAATTCGTTTCAAACCCTCGTCTTTTTGAGAGCATAACAATAGAAATAATTTTTATGATTGACCCTGGCCGCTTGATTTTTCCGTGGGTGACCTGATTTGTATTCTACACTGGGACCATTCATTTCTGTGAGTATTGTTGTTGCACTTCATTTTTCTGCCTCGTCTCCACCCACTCGCACCCCAACACTCTTTCTATCAATTTGCTTCCAATTGTTCTCGACCACAAATTTTCACCAACTTAGAGTCCGATGAGTGCTTTTTCTACTTTTTCACTCTTCATCTCCGGTACAACGTTGACGAATTGCGAAATATATCCAATGTTTTTTCCATTTTGCTTTACCTATTTTTTTTAGATTTTTGGCAAAATTTGGCAACACTGATCCAGGAACCTAGCCACCGTTCCAGGAGCTCACATGCGGAGCGCTGAATAGGAAAGGGGCAGGAGGAGGGGACACATACCGAGCCATTACGCATTTTGTCATATTTTTCTGTTTCGTTAACAATGGGACCATTTCATCGATGGTGGAGGGTGGTGGGATAAAACATCAGATTCGCTCTTCCCAAGAAACTGCATTTGAAGTTCAATTAGGACATCTTACAAAAAGCACTCCTGATGTTTATGGGCTCTTCTTTTCAGAGATCAATTCAATTGACCTGTAGAGACAAATTTGAGATAGTTCGTGCGTATTGAAATTGAATTTCAACGAGTGGAGTACGATCAAACACAAAATTTTTGGTGATCAAGAATTTTCACCGAAAGTAAGAAGAGGGCATGGAAGGTCGCTAAACATCGCAGATATTAGAATTTTTGCAGCAGAAGACTTCTGTCCGTGCTCCCATTTTGCGTATAGTTAATGACATTTTTCAATTCACCGATGATTTCACCGATTGAGATCAGATTACACATTTATCAGTTCAGTGTATGACTGCACTGCACGAGAAAACACTAACCTGTAATCTTTCCTCAACCGATGGAGTCGTCAATGACTTTAAAAAACTTGCGGATGTTTTAATAACTAAACGGCGATTGCACCGATTGAGAAAAGACTACAGATCAGAGCATTTTCGTGCAGTACAGTCATATACACTGAACTGAACTCTGTAATCTTTTCTCAACCAGTGGAATCATCGGTGCATTGGAAAATACCATTGATATAAGCAATACGGCAGCTCTAACTTCTATATGCTCTTAGAAAGATACAAGTCAAAACATTAGAACACGCATTTGCAACTTCAAGGCCACCTTCCATGCCTCCAACCCACGCTCGGTAGAAACCAGTGGCGGCTCGTGCAATTCGGCAACAGTGTTTTCCCTTCATTTAAATCAACAGAAAAAAATCGATTGCAGGTGAAGCGCCGCTATCGATCGAATCGATTGTTTTTCATTGAATCAAATGTATGGAAAACATTGTTGCCAAATAGCACGAGCTGCCGCTGGTAGAAAAACTTGACTGCCAAAACTTTTGCGTTTGAGTACACACACGTATCAACTCCCATGTTTATCTAAAAAACGAAGAAAATTGCAATCAAATGCCTTATCCATTCAAATAATATGAATCAAATTAAGGTCAAATAGTCTTGAACAGCCAAGCAATGCAGTTTTCTAACTTGTTTGATCAAGATCGGTGTTTTTTGATTCGAATCAAGTCGATTCGTATTGAACTCAATTATATATCTTCAAAACTAATACTCAAAGCACGCTTGCAATCGCATCGTGAATGAAAATCAGACACGCAATTTCAGCTCGAAAGGCTCTCTCTCGACGACGCAAAAGCCAGCGATGATTATTGAGCAATTATAAAATGCGGGTTGCGTTAATGCGCCGTGGATGTTGCACCGATACACAGTGGTTCATAACATTGAATTTTATGGACACGAAAAGTTTCTACGTTTCACGATAACGAAGTTGGGTCATAATTTCAAAACGGGCCAAATGGTGTTCCAACGAGATTACATTTTTAAAAAAGATCAAATAAGTTCGATGTTCCGATTTTTAAGGCGAAGGAACTTACTTTTATGAGGAGCAATAGTAATAATTGCTTGTAAAGTTATTAAAATACTAATTTTAATTGTTTTATGGTTCAAAATGTCCGTCGGTTACGCGTCCCCCACACGAGTTTTTGGTATTTAATTTAAGTTTTTGACCATATTTTGAGGCTGAAATGAATTTTGAAGATCATGAAAATGCTCAAAAAACTCCGTAGAACACGTGTAAACCATCGTTTTTTACGAAATGACTTTTCTTCATGCCATAAATTGTGAAAAATGGTTGTCCCCCGGTTCCAAAAGGTCTGTCGGTTACGCACGGATTTTACTGTTTTACAACATCTTAAAAGTTTATTGAAAAGTGAAACTGGGTAACTTACGATTTTCTCAACCACGCTTCAACGTTTTAAACAGGAATCATCAACATCTGTGCAAATGGATTTTATTTGGAAACGATTTTCACCAACAAATCCGATCTCGTGATTTGCCTATGGTCCTAGTCAGTGGCACTTAAATATACGAAAAAAGTTGGTAATACAGTAAAGTTCCGCCCTGTAATTTTTAATTCAATTCAACTACCGTAATTTGCTTTAAAAATCAACATCAGAGATTATTGAAACAAGTAATATTGTTGTTATTAAGTACTTTTGAAATAGTCGGTTACGTAACTGACAGCGTAACCGACAATCGACAAGTTATTTACCATTAGTTCATCATGCGTTTCCAGCTGTTTCCGCGGTACATGAGAAATATCGAAAATTCAGCGGAACCCTTCGGTAAAAAGTCTCTTCTAGTAGTACTGAAGGTAAAAAATTACTCATTGGGCTTAAATTTTGACTTGAAATTTTCACGGATCATGCATGCTCAATTGGCCCGATTTGAAATTATGACCCAGTTAGAAAAATTGAGAAAGTATTACGATGCCGCACAGATTTTCAAGGTATTTGGTTTCGATACTTGAAAATTTCTTAGAGGGATGTTTTTTTTTGTTTTTGCGACGTTTTAAATTGCAAACAAGAAATAAAGGTTAAAAGGTTTCCATTAAAATCAATGAGAAAAATGGTAAAATTGAAATATTTAAAAAATAGAGCTGTTGGGATTTTTATGAAAATTTGCAAAAACATTCTGCAACCTGCCTACTGTAAAAATAAAGCCTTAAAGAGGGGTCAGGGGATCTCCCCCGGAATATTAACCCTTAACTGCGCCGTGGCACCCCTGAGGCACATAATATATTTCCTCCATTTTGAACTCTTAAAGGTAAAATATCATTTTTTTCCATGTCGTCATCCCTCTGGCACATATGGAGGAAAAGTTTCGATTTTTCACCGAAGTCTGAAAAAGCAAGCCCCCTTGTTGGGCGCCCTCTGAGCATTAGAAAACATATTTAACCGTTTGACCTTGATTTTCTCCCTATACTGGCCCATGTTAAATTTAGTACTTTGCAGATCTCTTGGGCGCAAGAATTAATGCTAGGAATTTTTTCACTATTTTTCCCTTTCATTTTGAGTCAAAATCAATTGAAAAATCATGTTTTCGAACGAAAAAAAAAATCGCGCAGTAAAGGGTTAAAGATGGGTCAGAGGATCTCCCTCAGAGTAATAAAGGTGGTCTGTAATCTCCCCCAGAATATTAAGGGGGTCTGGGGCCCCCCAGAGTAATAAAGGGGGGTCTGGGTTTGAAGGTCTACCCCAAAGTAATAAAGGGGACTTGGGGGTCTCCTCTAGAGTAATAAAGGGGGGTCTGGGGGTCCCATCAGATTAAATTTGATGTGAGGGATTGTAGGTGTGGGGTATGCCTCAATGCCTGCTACAGTTTATTTTTAGATCATGAAATTATGTGTGAGAAATATGAAATTTCGATCCACTGTGCTAGACCGAGGCATGCAGTTCTCAGATGCATGCGATGTAAATCGAGCACGAGACGATTCAAAATTACAGACCTACAAATTGGAGGATGGGAGAGCGACTGATCAGAAAGGGATCATAGTTATTTGAGGCATGTCGCTGCATATATACATTTCCACAAATCCCCCCTCCCCCTCTCTTTTAGTATCACCCCCTCGCCCGAACTCGCAAGTTCCACACTTTTACGCAGAAACCCTATAGTGCATATTTGTTACCATTTGTATGCACGCGGTGCACCAGTGAGAGGAACATTAAGAGCAATATTAGCGAATGCAACGCACGATAGAGAAAGAGAAGAGATGCAGGTCGGGAAATGGAGAGGAGCAAAGGGGCCGGGGGGGGGGGGGGGGGGGGGGGTTGTAGCGGGGGGTTGGAGAGGAAAATAAAGATACCGATATACCTACGTAGCTCGTGAAAGAAATAAAACTTGCGAAAAGCTCGAAGCTCATTGCAAGCCTTACGGTAATGCGCGGAAGTATGATCTATATTAAGCTCTTGAACTTAAAGTTCTTGATTTCAAATCTTCATTCGCGTATATCTCTTTCCTATTTTACGGAGAGCCCGCCCGCCCATCTAAGTTGGAAGCTTTTGCAATAATTCTGGTGGCACAAGCACAAGGTGTCTGTTTCGCGAGTTTCTGGGAGCGCGCGCGCACATTATTATATTTTGTCTGTAAGGAGGCGACGCGATGCGATGCGCCGACGATTCGACACTTGATAAGTAGCTGCTACCCTTCTCTCCTTTGCGCAACGTGGCACAGAGGGTTTTTCTTTATACCCGGCAAAAAATTCAACGTCCGAAAAAAAAACCTCATATTGTCCCTATTGTAATCGTTTTCAAACGCCATCTGGCAAAAAATTGAACGTCCCTTGGACATCCAAAACACAGTGAATGCAATCTCCGTGCCCATCTAAGTCATGAGACGTCATGGGGACTGTTTTAAATTAATGCCTCGAGGAATGCATTTTTGTGTTTTGGATGATCATGGGATATATATTGCCAAATGGCGTTTAACCCTTTCTAGCAAAGTAGTGCATAAATGTACCATTTTCTGTAACGTGGGTTTCAATGGAATTTCAATGGAAATGCAAAAACATGTGTGACCCATCAAATTCTTGGAAAATTGTCCTCTTTTGAAAGGTCTAAGAAAATCTCAGAAAAAGTAAAATCCCAAAATGCGGGCTGGAAAGGGTTAAAAATGATTATAAGGGACATTATGAGGACTTTCTTGGGACTCTTTTTGGACTTTGAATTTTTTGCCGGGTAGTAAAGTTGAATAGTTACTAACGGCAAAACTGGACTTTGAATGCGCATGACTTTCTGAGCGGAGGAAAGCACAATCAGAAAGGGTTGCGACCAGTGGCGTAGCGTGCAATTTGGCAATGTTGTAACGTGCCCATTTAAACCCAGGTAAAAAATCGAATGCAAAGGTGTTCACCGAACACCCAATAGTTTGATCTTTTTAATGGATTTAAATGGACACATTACAACGTTGCCAAATTGCACACTACGCCTCTGGTTGCGACCTCTAATGTTACACTTTGTTACGCATTAAAAATGTGCTGTGATTCCGGGGACCAAAAAATGTTACGTCCTCACAGTTCCAAACGCAGATGATTGGTGCGAGCATTTGCGTAGGGTTAATAAAACACACGCAACGACACTTAAGTAGTCCAGTAGCGTAGCGTGCAATTTGGTAACTTTACAGTTCGTCCATTTAAACCCATGTTTAAGATCAAATTATTGGGTGTTCGGTAAACTACTTCGAATTCGACCTTCTACATGGGTTTAAGTGGACGAACTACAACGTTGCCAAATTGCACGCTACGCCAGTGTTGAGTATACGCACCATCCAATGTCTTTCGGAGGACCGTCAAGCCGCAACATAATTTGGTCCCAGGCAGTGGACAGCGCTGCTTGTCATTCACGGTATCCACTCGGAGTTAAAAGGCCAAATAAATTCTAAAAAGATCAGCTGACATCAATAAAGAACACTCAAACCTTTTTTTTTTAAATATTGGAATTTGGTCATCCTATATTATATTTGTAAGAATGAAGCTAAGTTCCTGGAGAACCGTTGCACCGTTCGGGAGGGGCCTGGTACCGATCGGTCGGGCTCGGCTCCAATGCTTCGGGAAAAATATAAGTTTTTCCGTGGGGGCCCCCACGTCCCTTTTTAAAATGCTAAAAACTTTTCTCTCAAAAAGTTGTGCGAGTGCGAAAAGGATGCGAATCAGTTCGTTTTGCAAGGGTGGGAGAGAGAAGCAAGATTTTGTGGTCCTTTTTTAAATGCATACGTGCGGAAGAGCATACGATTTTGTACGCGTGTGAGCGAGAAACGTGATGCTCTGACAATTTTTTTTTTTAATTAGATCGCACGATTTGACGTTACCATGGCGATCTTCATCATATGTTTTACTCGCGGAAGGAACCGTTCGGGTAGACGCATTTTAATAGCGACTTCATGATATCGATGTATAGCTTCGACTTTTTATCCATATTTTTACGTAGATATACACAATGAGAGAGTCACAGTGCTGCTAGCTGTGTTGAGAAATATACCAGGCACTTCAGACTTAATAAAAAATGTGTATAAATATTTTATTTTAAATACGGCGCACTGTACATCTTCGATTGATGATGGCTTGACGAGGTTGCTGTATCGCTTCTCGATGTATAGAGCTTCGATACTTATCATATTTTTCATGTGCATAGATAAACAGAATAGTACAATCAACGATGACTTGATGAGATCGGTGCATTGATTCAATATCTCGAATATAACCCACCAAAATTTAGCTAGGTCTCGAGAATTTATAAAAAACTAAAAGATTAGGGTTATTATTCATAACTTGAGACGCGGTGGTTATACTTTTCTCATTAATATACTGTCAAATATTACTGAATACTGAGTTAGGTAAATAATTTGGGTTTTTTGTTGAAAATGCATCGTTTACTTTAAATGTATAAGTGATACATCCAAGAATACTTCTTACTAACGAACCAAAAATATGGTTACAGATTTTTTTATCTTTAAGTTGGGGATTTGAGTTTTTTCGTTTCAGTTCGCGTTTTGGCGAGGTTATGATGGTTTTAAGGTCTGTTTTTTTCCGATTTAAATTAAAAAAAAAAAAAACAAAATTTCGATAGATCTCTTGAGCCTTGAGTATGTAGTTTTTATGGTTCATTTGATTGTATACCTGTTATTTTTTTAAACTGTGCAGTAATATTAGTGGGCCAGTGCGACGTTTTTTTCAAAATAGATGGTTTTTTAGTGATGACTTGGTGATGACGGCATCCGGTGATGAGCGTTCCAAACAAAGACAAACTGTCTCTCTTGCTCTCACGTAACCCCCATGTTGTACAGCTATACTCTAATTTTAAAAAAACGTATGTAGAGACATCTTTCGTGAAATATTTTTGGCAGAAATGAATTCCTCAATTTTTAAAGCGAATTTGCTATTCACATGCCGTAATACGAGGCCCCCGTGTATACGAATCAGGACACTAGAAGAGATGGGTATACACATGGGGATTGGAGGTCACGGCGGGAGAGTGGGTGAAATAGTTTGGAACGCTATGCGAGTTTTGTCACAACCGATTGCAACCGATGAGTGCATTATTGATGTAAATTTTTTGGGTAACCGTTGACTTCACACTAAAAATCTGTGGTGAACTTGAGATGCCCTTAGATGCTGGAACTGGGTCCGATGGACCCGTTGCGTCGTACGCTAAAATCGGCTGCCAGTAGCTGTTCACTGGTTATACAAACTTGAGCTTCGTGAAGTGTCTAAAAAAAAATCTAAAAAAAGGAATTTCATCATTTGGGGGGGGGGGGGCGACCATTCAAAAGCGCCAATTCCCAAAAAGATAAGCCAAAAGCACTAAAAATACACGAAGGAATTTTTTAAAAAATAGCCAAAAACGGCAATTTGCTGCAAAATCAGTGGTCAAAAAGCGCTAAAAGAATGACCCTAAAATCTTAGATGAAGTTTGCCTGAATTTTCGAGCCAACCTATTTCAAAAAATTTTCTGTCGTCAATAAAGGGCTGTTTGAAAAAAGGGATAGTTTTCCCGCGCAAAGTTTCTCTTCCATTCACATATAGATTTTTGATATTCACTGAAACGCAATGTGTTATTGTCATGTCAGTTCAACGAAAGGTTATCGTAGGTGTGCGATCTCGGTCATGCGTATTTGTTTCCTTATCCCGAACTTCTCATTTTATTGTGAATGCAGGTTTCTCATGCACTCTCGCTATCTCTTTCTCGCCTTCCCTTCTTTTCTCTGTACAGTTCTAAAACGTATATAATCCACATGCGCTAATACGGTGCATCCAAATGCGCCGATTCTGGGGGTTTCGGCGTCTCCATGAGCGCCAAAAAAAAAATTTGGGGGTTTTTGATCCGGGCCCCCTTGAGAACGACTACCCCTAAAAAATGTTTAAGTTTCATAAAAACCCTTTTGGGACCTGAGAAAATAATACTTCAGTATTTCAGGAAAAATAGAGTAAGTTTTTAGATTTCGTTCTTCGGAGCAAGATTAGATGGGCGAACAGCAAAAGGAGTTAGGGGGTGGATGATATCGAGTCAAAGTCTTAGCTCAAATAAACAAAAATCACGCGCAAGACGCGAAACGGAACGCTTGGCCGCGAAGCGGCCACCGGCCACTAGTATTTTATATTTTGCAAGGGTTGAAGACTCAACTATTCCCGTTATCGTGGAATCGCCCCTAAAAAAACTATTGAAATATCCTGAAAACGATTGGATTTTCTTTACAGGAACTTTTGGTCGAAATTGGGCTCCTACAAACATTTGCTACAGGGTGTTCAGAGCTGATTCTTGCATAAAAACCTGTAAAAATGACGACGAGTGCACTAAAAAATCACGGAATTCACTCTCAGAATCGGGCTTAATGGCGATTCATTAAACGCATAGGTATCATGAGAAATGCCTATATTAATTAAGATATATCTCTGTATTTCCGTGGAGAAAGTGACAAATTAGACAGGAATCTCTTATGATACCTGCCCTAAGCCGCCATTACGATCTTGCCGTTATAGCAGTTTTGTGAGTTTATTACTGAATTTGAAACTTTTTGAGTATGATTTTCAGAGGCGAAGCGTGCTATTCGGCAACATGGCATTTTTTCCATTTGAGCCCATGGAAAAGGTCGAATCCGCTGGTCATCAGCGATTCCTTGATAATTCGATATGTTTCATGGATTTTAATGAGCCAAATGCAACGGTGCCAGATTGCACGCTTCGCTACTGATGATTTTCTTGATTTTCGCTGGTTTTTACATCAGATTGGACTAGAGGAGGGTCGCCAATACTGGAACGGTACCCCAAAACCGGACCGCCTCGCGTTTCTCCGCCATAATGGTGCTGTGCTGTAGCGGCAATGGCGTGAAGTTACACCATTTTACCCGTAGGTGTCGTGCACGCATCGAAACCTCAGGTTTATTCATTGTTTTTGTTGTAAAACGTATTTAAGGTCAAAATTTGGCGATTCGTGACTGTCAAAGTTTCCAAGTTGGTTATTGTTGGGGCCTATTTATACTTAAGATAAAGGTTGGTGATTTTTTGTGATTTGATGTTATTTGGTGATACCAAAGGTTTGTAAATCTGTCTAAGTTTTTACTTGAGCCCCATTTCTTTTACCGTAAAGAGGTTATGAAGTTCTAGCACTGAAATACCCTAAACCGGACCGCCTAGATGTTTGGCCTCGATAAGGAAACTTTTGATAACATTCTGAGTATTGTAGGCTTACCTAGCTGTTATCTTGATGGTTTGCAGTTGTTTTCGATCTTCCAGCTCAATTTTTGATTTCCATTTCAATTGATTTTCGATTTTTGCTATTTTTTCCATTTTTATTACAATTTCTCGCATCAAAATTTTTACGATAGATTTCATTTTTGGAACTTCCAAGGTAAAAATGATGACTTGTTTCATTTCCTTTCATGGCGTGCCTTAGCCATAGTTGCTAAGGTAAGAAATACGCATTTGGAGAAAAAAATCAGTGATTATAAATGAAATTTATCAGGCGGTCCGGTTTTGGAACCCCTTTTCTCAGACGGTATTTTTGACTTCTTTCGCAATTTCCTTTCTCACAAAAATTTTAAGGGCTCAAATTTTAAACCAATGTAATTTTTTTAAAGGTAAGAGTTCTATGTACATGTTGATATCAAGTTTTTTTTAAATTTGATCAATTTTTAGCTGAGTTACAGCACGGAAAAAAAATTACGGTGAAAATAACCATACGGATACCTGATTTTGGCACCTGCTAGATGTTATGGTAATGTTAACCAGAAGTATACTATGTTTTGACTAGGTACTAGGTGATGTTACTTGATTGCATGTCGAATTTACTCAAAGTACCGATAAATGTACCATACTGCTGGTCAAGTTCACCATAACATCTAGCAGGTGCCAAAATCAGGTATCCGTATGGTTATTTTCACTAATCTTTTTTTTCCGTGAGCCCAAAAACAAAACAGCGGTCCGGTTTTGGTTCCCTTCCTCTACTTATTTGCTCGCAGCAAAAGTTTGCAAGTGCCCCATCCTGGTCATTTTTAGTGGAGCACTTTTCTTCGTGCGAGGTTGCCAGACTGCAAGAACCACCACTAATGTGTGTGATTTTTTTTCCCCCCCACTGTGCGTCGTTCACATCATGGAACGATCGTGAAACTATGTCGCGTCTTGTCGGCAGAATCCAGAGCGCGAACCGAACCCCTCCTGCCCCGGGCCCCGGGCCGACCGACATCTAAGTTTCGAAAACACGTAGTGTCAAAGTTCGGGAGAAAAGTTTAAAGAACGGTTTCGAATTGAGCGCCATGAGCGAATCGAACCGGCTGGCGGAGGGCGCAGTCGACTTCTAGTTGCTTCTTTCTGATGACCTATAAAATGTAATTAAGTTCATCTCAATGATGACTTTATATTCTCTCCTTTTTTCTATCACTTTTGATTCTGCCTCTGTAGTATCATCTCTTCCAGTCTATTTGTTTTCCTTCTCATCACGGAGAAAAAAAAAAAAGTGGTCCATCGAACCGAAAGGGAATAGTTGGACGACAGTGGCGAGGAGTGCGATTTGGCAACGTTCCTCCCCCCCCCCCATTTAAACACATTAGAAAGGCCGATATGCCTGGTCATCGCCGATGACGGGAGCGTTCGACTTTTTTAGTCAATTTAAATGGAGCCAATACACTGTTGCCGAATTTCACGATTCGCCACTGTCGGACGAACGAACACATTGTTGGTTGTCTCCCCTTCATATAAGGTTATTCCAAAGAATCTATTGAGTTAGCATTACCAAACAATTTATGGTTGAATTGACGTTTTAGTGACTTTTGTAAACCAGCGAGGTTTTGTTTAATTTGACAATTTATTTTTGTTGATTTAACCAGACAACACTTCGGAAAATTAAAATATATAATTATTCAATGTCACATCGACTTATATTTTGGTTTATTTAGCTAACTCGATTAGTGTGTTCAACCAATTGAATAAATAAACTTTTTCAATTTAACCAAACACTAGTTTGGTAAGTGTCTAAATACTTATTGGCCAAAAAGCAATTGGCGTTGTCACTTGTAAATGTTTCAAAATTTAGACACTGAAAAGTTATTTCTAAGGATTGATCATAAAGACCGTATTTTTAGTCGTTCCACGAAAAGCTCTTCAAGTTGAGAAGACAATCTGAGAGGAATTTGTGAAAAAAATGTAAAATGAAATAAAAAGAACAAAAACAAACAAAAACAAACGAAACTTATACCTCATTCAATCAATCTTATTACATTGAATTGATAACTCTTCAAGTAGACTAAAAATTCAAATTAAAGCTTCCTTAAGTTTTGACAAAATCTTGGACCAACTTTCCCAGTCACCGCGCTGCGACGACCGACGCGATAGCTCTATCACGTGGAATTGCCTATTCGACGAATTGAAGGCGCCCAACGTATCAGATTTAGCGGGAAATTCAAAACTCTTGTGAATCCAAAAATGTATATTGTGTACGCTCTGGCAAAATTTGGAATGTGAAACTCTTTATAGAGTCATAAACAGCTGGATACCAAACGAGTCGCGAAGAATAAAGAGACCGAGTGTACTTGTTGCATGTTGCATATTTTGAAGGCGCCACCGTATCACGCTAGGGCGATGTATGAGAGGGTATGTGTGTATGTGAGTGTTTTGTGGGAGAGTGGGGGGTTGAGGGTCTGTCACCGCAACGTTTACTACAGTGATGCGGATTATGGGTTAACCCATACAGAGCCGGAGCATATTTCACGGATTCATAATTCTGTAATATTCTCATTTCGCTGCTTCTCCGAATTCATATGCTCTTACATGCGGAGAGGTTCTTAGATGTTTAGAGAGCCAAGTTGCCACATTTTAAGCATCTCTGAATTTGGGACTATTTATATATAGAATGGGGCTCGTGCAGACTTTTGCTGCGGGCAAATGAATAGTCCAATCTAATGTATTAACCATCGAAAATCTTGAAAATCGCACAGAGAAAATCTAAAATTCAGTAATAAACTCACATAACTGCTAAAACGTCAAGTTTGTAATGGCGGTTCAACGCAGGTATCATGAGAGATTCCTGTCTAAGTCACTTTCTCTAAGGTAACACAGAGATATGTCTCAATTTAGATAGGAATCTCCCATGATACCTGCGTCTTTCAGCCATTAAGCCCGATTCTGAGAGTGAATTTCGTGATTTTTCAGTGAACTCATCGTCATTTTTACAGGTTTTTATGCAAGAATCAACTCTTCAATCCCCTGTAGCAAAAGTTTACAAGAGCCCCATTTAGTGGCGACGCCACTCAAAGTATTTAAGGGGTTGAAAGTATTCGCATTGTTATTTTCACACCATTTTAAAAATCAATGTTCAAATATTCTAATGCAAGACAAACCTCACAACGGACTCAAATATGTAGAAAAGAATGTTTATTTGACAACGTAGACTGCATCTACGGATTCTTATTTCGTCTGTGTCTTTTCCGGAGTCATAAGCCGAGCGTATAGGGTTAATGTGTTTACCAACATCATTTCCGGTTTCTGAAAAGTATTTCCACTCTCTTTCTAGCTATATCTTCCGCGCATATTTCCTGAGATAATTCCTTTGCCTGCATGCCATGTTCAGCCTCGCTGATTCATATTGAACAATCTTGCTCCAAGAGAATGTGCAGTTTGCGAATTAATTTGTGTAGGTCTGGAGTATCCTAAAAACATCCTGGGTAGATCGCCCGCTTCACATTTTTTACTCCCCCAATCAGTTATTTTTCATAGTTTTAAAGGCCGGAAATTTATTTTTGCCATCATTCCACAAGCCGCTACTAACGACGTCAGAACTCATAATCCGCATATAAAACTACAACAGAAGCGATAAGAATTACAGTAGCGTAACTAGAAATCATTCTATCTCTCTTTTTACTCATTTGAATGTACACACAGAAAAAACAGAAAAAAACACTATGGTAGCGCTGACAAAACCTTTGGTAGAAAAATGACCCAGCAAAAGACTTTAGTTGAGCCAACCAAAGGTTCTTTACGCTTAACTAAAGATATTTTTCTGGGTGAATAAAAAATTTGGTTGGCGCAACTAAAGTCTTTTGCTGGGTCATTTTTCTACCAAAGGTTTTGTCAGCGCTACCAAAGTGTTTTTTCCGTTTTTTCTGTGCAGGTAGAAAAAGGATAGGAAGAGGGGATTGATCCCCCTTTCCTATCCTTTTCTAATTTACTCATTTTAATGGGCAAAGTGAGAGAAAGGTAATTTCTAGTTACGCCACTGATAAGAAAGAAAGAGTAAAAATATAGAGTAAGATAAAAAGTGTGCGAGAGAGCATCTATTTTTGGTCCGTTGTAGAATCAATATCAGGATGTCTCCTGCGGATATTTTAGAAAACAGCCTGTACTTATAACCCGATTCTTCAGTTAGCTCAGTTTGCTTCGTGTGAACAAGAAATAAAAATGGGGCAAAGAAACTGTTTTCTAATGTACTTTGTCTTATCTTGTTAGAGCTCGACAAAAAGGAAAGAATCGGGCCTTTGGGCTATTTGGTTATTGACTGGACAGCGGACAAAAAGCGGCGGGCAAAAATAACATTTTGTTGAGGAGGGTGACGTCAACGTCCGTAGATTTATCGAGGGGGTGAATTTTGGGAATTTCGGGATTGTGTAGTGAGAAAGAGGAGGTGGTAAAGGCGACACACAGAGGGAAGAACTATTGGATTGTTTAAATATTTGGAGTTTTGGTTTTGGCTTTGTTTTTGGTGTGGCTCGGTAGCGTTATGGGGGACCCTCTGTAGTTTGGCACATAGTTCTAAATTTTGGCTCACACAGAAAATATTCCAGGAGAGAGAAAAAAAAAAGAAAAAAAAAAGGTTGTCACATTTGGTCAGTATAGGTTAAAAAAAGATTCAAATTTCTTGAAAATTTGGGAACAAAATGTATATTTTTCTCCAAAATTTGCCCAGGTTGTCAGTGATTACACCCATTAGGGTCATATCAAAGGTACCTCAAAAGTCAGAGTTTCACAGACCAAATGCATGAGAAGCAAAACAAAAACAAAAACAAAAAAACAATAAAATCATCAGATTTGTTTGCCCCCCCCCCGACAAGACCTGAAATGGCGCCACTGGTTTAACTTTGTATCTTCAATAATTAGCCTCAGCACCTTAAGCACTGCCCCTTCCCCTCCCCAGATCTCTATTTGCATCAAACATATACCCAACAACGACCAAATATCAAGCAAGGGCATAAAGGACGGGCCAAAGATTTTCCTACATTTTTGCATGTTTTCAGCTCACTTTTTGGAAATCAACCACTCGTAAATTATAATTTCTTTCAAAATCCAGAATGGCGGGGGGGGGGTTGAGTCTTTTGCCTCTTCCTCCAACTACTCATTTCCGCGTTCATTTCAACACGTCGCATAATTGGACTCGAAGACTTGACAGATTTTTGACTCACGAAATTATTTACTTGTTGTCTGGTGGTTAGCGTAACTGACCATTAGCCCAGAGGTTCTGGGTTCCAATCCCGCCTTGGTTGACTTTATTAGATGGTCTCAGATCTTGTCACCTCGGAATCCTCGGATGGACATGGCTGCTCCTTTTCTCTCTTCAATCCTGCCGGGAAATGATCTTTTACTGTGATATCAAAGAAGATTCAGATTACTTTTGAGAAATTATAGGACATAATGATGGGCCCAAGTACCCTCATCATAATTAATTTTATTAATTTATTTATTTAGTTTGTTATTGAAATTTCTATGTTTCAATTTAATTGATAAAAGCCCTTTACACTGCTGTCAAACTTATGTCCTCTGACGTACATTATTATTTACTTGCATTTCAACTTGTTTTTATATGTGCCTATCCATTTATAGTTCGTCATTCAAGTATTAATTTTTCTGTCCAAAAAAGAAGACGTATATAACCTAACGTTGGGTTATGCTCAAGTAAATGCTGACATAATTTTAAATGTGAAATGGTCGTTACTCCATCTGGAGAAGTTATATTGCCCAATTTAATAAAAAATAAATAAAAATATACATATAAACATTTTGAAAGTTTTGACATCAAAGCGTCCATTAATTCACGAATATCAGGCATTCGTACACGCTTAAACGAGGATCGTCAAAATGGCATCGGTGAGCCGAAATCCACCACCGACTGGAGAATTGCCAACGTGACATTTCTAAAATTCCAACATTACTTTGACCAAAACACCTCCAAAACGGGTTTATTGGTTTTGTTGACAGTAGATTGGTGAACAGATGACACACCATCCATCGTCAAATAACTCTGCAGTTTGACGGACCGTCAAATTGTACAGTTGTTTGGCGAAAGGAACATCGACTGAACATGCAACGGTTAGCTCACCTGCCGTTTGTGGTGAATTTCGGCTCACCGATGCCGCAGTTTAACGATCGTAGTTTGAGCGTGTACGAAGGGCCTCTTTGAAAATGATGCATGATGGAGCACCAATCACCACAATCCTAGTTTTGGAACTACATTAAGGATCCAACTTGACTGTATATATAGACTCAATAGACTCTAGAGGTGTTTTGTGAAGAATTTTGGTCATCCCTGTGTCCGATAATTCGGCGCGCTCGGCCGCAGCGTGCGGCGGGCGTCAGTGACTGGTGGTTGGCGCGATGCGTTGCCTCGGGCGATTGGAATCGCTCCAAAGAAATGATAGAGGACGTAAAGAGTAAATTATTGTTTACGGAGGAGCTTCTTCTTCGCGGGCAGAAGCGCGGCGTGGAGCGCCTTGCCCACACCGCGCGCCGCAACCCGCCTCGCCCGTCTCTGTCCGTCCACCATCCACCCGCGCCACCAACGAAATCCACCATCCACCGCCCGCCTCGCGCCGACCAAAAATTAAGCTCCGGCAAAAGAAGCTCGTTCCTCACGGTTTCCTTCGCTCGCTTCGCGCTTTTCCCTTTTGCGCTTCTCGCTTTTGCAAACCTCCTTACGTTACGAGGTATACATATACCTAATCTGTGCTCCCCCCCTCCCATCTCCCCCCTCGCCCAGTACTATACACTCCAACTCTACTACAAGAAAGAGAACTTCATTTTCGGGACCGATGAAGTTAAAATAATTTACGGGCAGTTGTAAACCATTCCGCAAACTCTTAGCTTTTGTTTTCTTAGCTTATCTCTCTCTCTCTCTCTCTCTCTCTCTCTCTCTCTCTCTCTCTCTCTCTCTCTCTCCTCTCTCTCTCTACTTTCTTCTTCTTCTTCTTCTTCTTCTTCTTCTTCTTCTTCTTTTTCTTCTTCTTTATCGCGTCGATGAATTAATTCGTGTTGGATTTCTCGCTCAAACGTTGGACAATTTATGATATCCTACTCTGGTGTATACGTGTCTCATGTATGTATACGTGTGTTTTATTGTGAGTGTGAGTGTTTGTGAGAGGAAGAGAGAGTGTTTGTAAGAGTGTTTTTATTTCCCTCTCTCTCTCGATCCACGCTGATAACCCACCGCGAGTCTGGGTCCGAGACTATATAGCTAGGGTCAAGCAGCAGGAAAATATTGTGACTTTATTACCAACAATATACTTTTTCTTTACGAGCTGCCCCCGCGCAAACATCACGTTCGCGTTCACGTTCAACCAAAGCTGCGCTTAACGGTTCTCGGAAGTTGAGACTCTTAAACTCTCTCTTTGAGTCTACGATAAGTTATAGTGGTACAATAAGAAGATCGCCATCCTTTCTTTCTAAACTATGGAGGAATCGGCGGTCATTATTTCAAGGGATGCTACTGCTTTTTTTCTGTTTTTTTTTTTTTTTTTTTTTTTTTTTTTTTTTTTTTTTTTTTGGCACGTTCATAAATTCAAGATGATTCCGCGAAATTTTAATGGGGAGGGACTGGAGAGCCTATGACTACAGACCTGGTTGCCAGGTAGACTACCATCGGCAGATACAGGCAATTGTCTTTCTCTCTCTCTCTCCTTCCATTTGAACTTATGTGTTAGAAAAGGATAGCAGAGCGGTACATCACGTGACTTTGGTCCCCTCTGCTGTCCTTTTCTAAAGCACGTTTTCAAATGGGAGGAGAGAGAGAAAGACAATTCTGTATCCACTCACGGGCTCTACTAGGGCCCTTGTAAAACAAATAATCCCGCGGTTTATTTTTTATATTTTTTTTTTCATAGATCGTTCGTCAGCAAAGAGGAGGCAGTCAAAAACTGAAGTGATCAAGCTAGTGTTACATGCATACTGCAAGTGACTCGTGATGCCTCGGTTTCCCCTATACAAAATGTAAGCACTCGAAGAGTCAGGTCGAACACTAAAAGTGCTCCTCATAGTTCAGCCTTGATACTCGAGTCGCATTTGCCCACTTCAGCACTCTTACACTGCGCTAAACTATGTAATCTTTTGGTCAACCGGTAGGGAACCATCGATAAATTGAAAAATTTCATGAAAAATACACAAAGCGGCAGCTCCGGTTTTGGTAGATTCATTATTTGTATAGTTAGTTCAGCATTCATCGTGTAATCGTGCATAAATCCCCCTCGAATAAATACTCTATTTGCTTGAACTCATACTGCATGAACAGAGAGGGAGTGTGTGTGAGAGAGAGAGAGAGAGAGTGGAATAGAGAGGAAGAGAGAAAGAGATCGAGAGAGAGGAGAGAGAGAAAGAGAGAAGAAGTGTGTGAGAGAGAGAAAAAAGGAGAGAGAGAGGAGAGAGAGGGGAAAAAAGAGAGAGAGAGAGAGAGAGAGAGAGAGAGAGAGAGAGAGAGAGAGAGAGAGAGAGAAGAGAGAGAGAGAGAGAGAAGAGAGAGAGAGAGAGAGAGAGAGAGAGAGAGAGAGAGAGAGAGAGACAGACAGACAGACAGCCAGACAGAGAGACAGACAGACAGCCAGACAGAGAGACAGACAGACAGCCAGACAGAGAGACAGACAGAGAGAGAGACAGACAGAGAGAGAAGAGAGAGAGAGAGAGAAGAAGAGAGGAGGGGAAGAGAGAGAGAGAGAAAAAGGAGAGAAAGGGGAGAGAGGAAGAAAAGAGAGAG